>JAFIDM010000006.1:13497752-13513652 GCA_023159025.1 Thereuonema tuberculata
ATTTCCTTTTGTTTTGTTTATTCTTGTGCTGCTCTTGTTTTCTTTGCTTTTAAAAATTTCACAGCACGTTAATTGTTTTGTTTACCTTTGATTAATAACGTTGACTTAATTTTCTTAATAAGTATCGGCTTCCACTATATCAGCTATTACACTTGGCTATGAGTAAATTGTCGTTGTGACTTAGGCCTTCCCACATCTCATGCTTGTATTATTTTAAGTCTATTATCATTGTCATTATCGAGTTAACGTCTAGAGTATATCCAACCTAAAGATGATAGACGAATCTTCGGCTAAAGTGTAGAATATGGCACACCTCGGAAGCATACATTGGTTATGAGTGTGTTTACAGCTTTCGGCGAACTCCGGTGCCCAGGGATATATGACGTCATAGTTGTCATACAGATCCATGTCTTTACTGCACGTGTGTTCCATTGTCAAGATGGAGTTGCAGAGATGGGGCGCAATTGAAGTTCCGGGAACATTATAGGATGGTTTCTGTGAGTTTAGTTGGTTTGTGAGATTGCGAGATGGATGTAAGAAGGATGTACTTCATTCAACATCGGTGTAAGTGTCGTTGGTTGGGAAGGAAACAACGGAAGGACGGATGATGGAAGGAAGGATGAACCAACGGAAGGAAGGATGTAAATGATGGTTATAGTCGAAGTGTTTCACCGACACCGTCACATAAGGTAGGTCTAATTACGTGTATTTTATAATTTTTCCCGTTACAACCACTTTTGAGAACCTTTTGAACCACTTTTGAGTTCACAATGATAGTCCCTTTTTGCAAGAGATATTTTCTAGTGATAGCCCCGTTTTGCAAGGGTTGGCTTTCCTGTATTCGCTATCTGGTCGTTCTCCGGAAGTTGAAACATTCGACGTCAACTTCCGCTTCCGGTTTCTGAAAATAGTTCGGAAACGACCATATTTGACGACGCGAAAAAAATAACATCAAGAGCGGGTGCCGTAATGTAAACTTTTACCGAATCTTCAGCAATCATTGCCGTCCGCTGTTGTTCCAAATCAACTCAGCAAAGAAAATATCTCGGAAAACTTTCCTATCATATGATCATTTGACAGACACACCTTGTGACGACATCCAATTTTGGTAGTGCTTTACAGTTTATGATTTATAAATTAATCAGTCAAAAACAACTTCACGAAAAGTTTTACTAAACTTTCTCTTTCGAAATTCCTACAGTTTGCAAATTACAGTTTGCTAAGTATCGTAAGTTTTTTCGTTTAACTTGAAATCAATGCATTTTTTGTGTTTTCTATTCGCAGACATCAACAATCCTCTTAGGGCTGCGAACCACAAGACATTCAGAGAGAAATGATTCACTGAAGGGTTTTTTTTCTATTCAAAATAATGATTCGGAAATTTTATTTTTATAAGTTTCAATCGTTTCTTTTTTACTTCATAACGTCGTTGACAATGCTCTAATATTCTTTGAAAATGCTCTATTATTCAGTAACACAACTTTACTTTTTTGATCCTATTATTCATTCATTTATGTTCTCAATTATTGCTTTAAGGTTTAATGGTGCTTGAATGGTTGAAGAACCAAAGGGTGGATCGAAAAAACACGAGGAAAGAAAAAAGGATAACGAACTGCTGTTCACTAAAAACAATGAACTTCTTTCTTCCTCTTATTTATTAATTTATTTATTTACTTATTGGTTAATTTCTTTATTTGTTTATTTTTATATCGAACTACTTTTAAACGTTTGAAATAAAAATAGAACTTTTACTCAGTTTAACATTCATGCTTCATTTTATTAAAAAACAAAAATTGGAAAACCTTCAGAATGCAGTAATATTCAGAAAAACAAGTTTACTTTTTCAATCCTTCCATTCGTTTATTTACTTAATATTTGACTAATGGTTGAGGAATCAAAGGAAGGAAAAGAAAAACATAGAACATAGGGTACATTTCATTAAAGCCTTGTAATCCTACTAGCATTTCATTTCATTTTAACCCCAGTAGCATTTTATTCCAAGCTAACATGGAATAAAATGCTCCTATGGTTAAAATTCAGCCTTAGTTATATTTATAAAATACAAGCTGACAGATATATAATGTTCTGCTATTTCCGATCTAAGTAAAGGTCATTAATAGATACTAATGTTAAAATATTGGATTTTGAAAAAACATAGTAAAAAAACAAGAAAAAATATAGAATGCTTGTTAATAAGAAATACAAAAGCCAAGAATTTAAATAGATATGATACGATATAAGTAAACAGATTGTTTTTCTAGCTAATAGTTGTACAAAAGGTTATCTACTTTCATCCAAATCTGTTGCATTCAAAGAATTAGTCTTTTAATTATACTTAATGGCTTTTCGATCATTTTTTTGGTTTGTTAAGTTGTTTTAAAATATTGTTTGGTATTATTAAAGTAAAAAGATGTTTTTCAATTGTTGAGATGTGAGTTTCTTTATTTTAATCGATAATAAGTTATATCATATTTCTTTTTTGTTATCTTAATTAAAGACTAGATATATTATCTATTATTTCAATAAATAATTTGAAGAAGTTTGTGTTACGGATTTTAATATATTTAGAAAAAAATGAAAATCTTCCAAAATGTTGTTTTGTTCACTGAAACGACTTTCCTTCCTGCATCCTCTGCATTTATTTACCGTAATTTTTTACTTCTAATGCCATAGGTGAAAATTATATTATCATATTAATGTCTTCTTAACTTTTAATAATAACTTCTTTAAAACTCCATTACATCAATCATGGCGATATTTCGTGTGCTTCACCGGCTCCACTTTGTCAAGCCTTTTTTAACAAATTTCTAGGAAGAGAGAATATCTCCCTATTTCCTAATTTCTAATCGAAAAAATGAAGAATAAAAGAAGGTTACGATTGGAGGTAATAGTTTATAAGAAGACAGCTTAACGTTTTGACATTTAAAAAAGAAGAAATTTTTAAAAATTGAAGATTTTATAAGAAGACATTGATTTAAAAGAAGTTTTCAAAATTTTAAGAGTGGACATTTATTTTATTTTAATTGAACAATGATTTCGACTTGAGATGTGAACGTGATTAATTCCACGTTTTTGTTTGTTGAGATAGTTTACGTTTTTGGAATTCTTGTTTGTATTTTATTATTGATTAGAAATTGGGAAACAGGGAGATATTCTCTCTTCCTAGAATTTTTTTAAAAATGGCTTGACAAAGTGGAACCGGTGAAGCACACGAAATATCGCCATGATTGATGTAATGAAGTTTTAAAGAAGTTATTATTAAAAGAATTATTTATCTTGGCTTAAGAAGAGTTATCTCATTAACTTTGATTTTTAGAATTAGTTTCTTATTAATTGATTTATGAACAAAAAAAAAACAATGAAATCGTTAATAATCAGCTCCTTTTCACTAAAAAAAAATCGAACCTCTTCCAACTCTTTATTTATTAATTAGCGGCTCCTAGTTTAAAGCGTGCCTGTAAGACATAGGAGACCGTTCTTGCTTTTACGCTTGCTGTCACACTCTGTAGTGGCCAAACGGTTACAGATATTAAAATGAAACCTTCACCATTGTGTTCAGCTTCAAAAGTAGGTGACCACGTCCAAAAAATCAGACCTCTAGGACCACGCCCTGACCGGAAGATGGGGATCAAACGTGTTCGCTTCCTATAAAAAGGAAAACTGCGATAGACGTCCCCCCAATATCAACCCTTCTGAACACGTTTTGTTTAAAAAATTGTGCATATTATTGGGCCCCATTGCTTTTGACACTGTCTAAAAGCATTAATTAGCTTGTTTATTTTATTAATTTATTTGTTTATTTATTTATTTTCATATAAAACTACTTGTAAACATTTGAAATAAAAATTAAAGAATAAAACATTTTTTATAATGATGCAATCATTATTTTTCCCATATTCATAACAATGTTAATATAATTCATTAATGTGAAACTTGTATTATTTATTGTTATCATTTGCATAATTTAAAAAGAAATCAGACGTCTTATCCATTTGATCACGGGGACTACATTCAAATTATTGTTTCTTATCACTCCCTTTGTGTGTGTGTGTGTGTGTGTGTGTGTGTGGCGAAATGAGAGAATGGCCAGAGAAAAAAGAAAATAACTCATTAATTTGAGGCTACTAGATTAAAATTTAAATTTCAATGTTCATTTTTTTAGCTTATCTCCGTCAGCAATGGCGCGCGGAATCAAATAATTAGTTCATTCAAAAAGGAATAAAATATCACTTTTGACATAACTGCTTGGAATCGATTCTTCTTGGAGTATCTCATATCTATCAGGGGGAAAGAGGGGAATCGCCTAGTACTTTCAAAAAACGTTAAAAAATATTAAAAGAAGTTGAATATGGAAACAAAATTTCAGTTAATTTCACTAAAAACATGCCTTAGAAATATACATATAAAAATCAACATACATCAGGATCTCTGTCGCTACTTAGCCAAGTGGTTGGCTTTACTGCAGCGTTTCATTTCCCTGACTCAAAGCGAATAATGCGCTGAATCAAAGTGAATAATACTCACATCTTAGGAAAGCCTACATTGAAATTCCGTATGTTTGTTTCCTTTAATATTTAATGTATTCAGCTTCGGAGTGAATGGTCTCTCTGCCATTCGTAAATTACCAATACAAGAAAAGCTGATTTTTTTTTAAATAATAGCATTTATTTATTTAGCATTTCAATTTAGCAGTCGTTAGTAATATTGTATATTTTTAAATATTTTACACATTTTAAAACTGTTTGCATATTTTACAAAAGATGAAATATTTATGTTTTAAATCACAATTTAAAAAATGTTTCGTTTCATTGCTGTTTACTTTCATTAACGTAATGTTAAAGTCAGTTTTGACGGTTTAGTTTCATTCCGAATTCGGAAGCAATAAAATGAATAAATAAGGAATAAAACATATTTTTATCTCCATTATAAACATTTAATATTCGATATTCAAAAAACTCTGTCTATTTGAATTCCACTTTTTTTAAAAATTCATGTAGAAAATAAATATCCAGGTTACTTTATTAAAATGCAGCAATAATCCAATATATCAAATAATTAATAATCCAATACATCAAACAATCATTAATAGTTAATTAACAATTGAAGTACTTATAAGTTCTGTCATCCCGTTCTGATCCTGCAACGTTGGAAGAATCAATTTTGAGGAGTGCAGTTAGGGGATTGAAGATCAAAGTACATTTTTCCCCAAATTTAAAATGAGACCGAAAAAACAGCCATCCTTTTTTTACCTAAAATTTGAGTTAAAAACTAAAACAAGAATTTCTCGATAGTTGTTGTTTTTTTGGATAAAAATAGAAATAAAAGATGTCAGAAAATGTAACAGAAAATTGTAATTAAATAAGTTGATTTCATATTATAATTCATAAAGCACTAACCTGTTCTTCTTCTGCAGACTCAAACCAAAAATACTTTTAGATGAACACGAAAGAAAAAAAAATAAAATCCTATCTGTTGTATTTGAGGGCTAAAACTTCTTCAGGAATTCTTTTCGATATGTCTAATCAGAAGCGTAGTTTCTGTTGTGCTTCTTACGATAGAGCTCATTATCACTACAATTATAATAAGTAGTGCTTTCTCTTTTTTTGTTGAATTTCCTGTTATTTTTATTGCCCATCAACTTCATTAATATCCCGTTATAAAGGCTGTTAAAAAAGATGTACGTAAGATTTTATCAAAATAAAAAAGCCTTGTATTATAATCTTCCTTTCTTTTCATTATGAAGATCCACCTCCTGTAAATAATGAACTCCATTAATCAGTACGAAGACAAATAAAAAAAGAGAAAAGAAGTGAAAAAAGAATTGATATAAAATCATTATCGTTTGTATAATATGTAGTTAGGTGTTGAAACTCATCAAACGCTAAGTATCGTAAGTTTTTTCGTTTAACTTGAAATCAATATATTTTTGTGTTTTCAATTGAAAGCCATAAACGAATCCTCTTAGGACTGCGAACCACAAGACATTCAGAAAGAAATGATTCACTGAAGGTTTTTTTCTAATATAAATGATAATTGTGAATTTTTATTTTTGTGAGTTTTAATCATTTCTTCGTTACTTCATAATTTCGTGCGATAGTTTGGTTTTTGTGGACATCGTTGCAGACAATTACAATCAACTGTTTGAAATTTTTGAATTTTGTTAGATGCTTATACAACCTGGAAATTCTGTGTATACCTTTGACTATATATAGACTGAATTTAAGTTTTCCTCTATAGAGAACTGTATTCTTTCTGTTTTGTTTTCATTTTTCTCTTGAAACTTACTTGGGTGCGGGGACAGCCGGGACGGTCTCTTCGAATTCAAAAAATCCGTTAAATTAAAAGAAGGAAGGTCAACAGAGGAGAAGAATTTGAAAGATAAAAAGAAATGAAATGAAACAAAAAGTAAAAAAAAAAAAAAAATGTAAAAAAGAATAAAACCAAAAAAATAATTAATATGTATGAAAATATAAATAACTACATGGAAATAATTGAATGATAGATGTGGGAAGATTGGTAAGAGAGAATATTAATAGTATTAATAACAGTAATAATAATAGTAATAATTCACCTGAATTATATATACAAGAGTTAAAATTAAAAGCTGGAATCAAATTCGTCATGGATAGATTGAAATGTGACATGAGAAAAAAAAAGGAGCAAATGAAAATACCTGAGGTTCTTGGGATGCTGGTGGAGCCATGGGGAAAAGAAAAAGAAAAAGGATCAAGCTAAGACATGAAAGAAAAGTAAAGACGATGGTTGTAGGGATAGAGTTAATTTGAAAAATGAAGAAATAATGCAAAGGAGAGGGTTAGATAAGAATTTTTTTTTATATTTATATTTCTCTTTATATATAAAATAGAAATAATTAACGTGAATAAATAAATAGAGAGTAAAAAGTCGGATTAGAACAGGGGAAAAACAGGAAAAAAAAAGGATTAAAGTACGACATGAAAGGAAAATAAAGGAGGCGAATGTGGGGGTAAAGTTAGTTGAATATAAAAATCAGAGGTAAAGAAAGATAAAGGTTAAATGTGGAAGTAAATAATAATAATAATAATAATAATATACATATACATATGTACATACACACACAAACACATAAATATACATGCATGTACATACATATACATACAAAAATACACCTACACACATACACATAAATGCATACAAACATATATATGTATAAAAATAAACTCACTCCTCCTTCAGAACCAAACTATATGATACATTTAGATATTTGTGGCACTATAAATATAAAAGAATGATCGTAATAACAATCATAAACTACAAACTATATATTAACGTACTACAAACTATATATTAACGTACTACAAACTATATATTAACGTTCATTGAGAATAAAAACTGACAACGGCCGAGAGTATATTAATGAGGATGTAAAACAAGTCTTACAAGGGAAAGGAATCAGACATTGTAACTCATCACCATATCAACCACAGCTGAAAGGTGTGGCAGATAGATTCATAGAATACTCTTACAAACAGGAAGAACAATGCTAATTGATTCAAAGTTACCGTTGAAATATTGGATATATGCAACAGATACTGCAAATTATTTATTGAACAGAGTTACGCACAAAACAATAGATAATGAAATTCCTATTATTAAATGGTTTGGAAATTCTACATAAATAAATGTAAAATATTTACGCAAGTTTGGAAGTACCGTATATATAAAGAATTAAAGAATATATAAAGAATAAAGAAACCAGCTTATAAAGTGAAAGGTAAAGTGGATAATCGTACTGAAAAGGGAATACTTATAGGAAATTCAAGCAAATTTAGAGGATATATAAAATGATCAATTTAAATGATAATAAGTTAGAGGAAGTTAGTAATATCTTTATAGATGAAAGTAAACCGGGATATAAACTTCTAGAGAACAAAAACACGAAGGTAGAAGATTATGAGAACCTCATGAAATTCTTCACATCAAATAATGATGAAGATTCATCAAACGATGAAGATACTGAAGAATGTGTAACCGAAGATGAAGTTGAACCGAGTTCGAATGATGATTCAAAAGAAGAATCGAGAGAAAAGGTAGAACCTAGTTGTGAATCTAGTTGTGAATCTGAATTCAGAAACAGAAGAAATCAACAAAGAGATATACTGTATATGAATTAAGAAGAAGAAATATTCGTAGATATCACACATTAAAAGGTATTAAAGATATAAGAAAAGATGAACCCAGGTCATACTCAGAAGCTTCACAAAGTAAAGAAAAAGGTCTGTGGAAAAATGCTATAAAAGAAGAGATATCAAGCTTAAAAAAGCATGAAACCTGGAAATCAGTTAAATTACCCAATCATTTGATACCATTAACAACAAAATGGGTATTTAGAAGAAAAGTTGATACAAGTGGAAATATTTTAAAATATAAAGCAAGGTTTGTGGTAAATAGGTATATACAACGAAATGAAGTAGATTACAACAAGACATATGCAACCACGCCCAATATGAACACTGTAAGGTTAATACTTGCTTTAGCAACAGACAAAGGATGATACATCGATCAATGGGACATGTAGTCAGCATATCTCAATGGTACACTAGAAGAAGACATAGGCTATACTTAATCAAACCAGAAGGTATAGATATCAAGACCAAAGGCTGTGATGGATTGAAATTACAAAAGGCGCTATATGAATTGAAGCAAGCAATAGTATAAAACCATTAAAGAAAAATTAATACAAAATGATTTCATTAATACAAAATCTGACATATGTTCGTATTACAAGATAATAAATAATAAGATATGCGTTTTATTAATTTATATTGATAATATATTGATCATGTGTGAAGATTTAAACATTATAAAGAGATTCAAGATACTATTAAATGACCGCCGTGCTGGCGTGGTCGTGCGGTCTCGGCGGCGGCCAGCCGTGGCGTCCAGTGCGCCAGTTCCTGGGTTCGAATCCCGGCAGGGGCATGGCTGTTTCAATTTCCTTTCCTGTGTTGTCCAGCCTCTTCTTCACTTTCTCTTCGGTCTGACGTCATTCCTTAATGGCGTCCTGGGGGAAGGCAACGGGAAACCACCCCCAGTATCTGTTCCCTAGTATATCTACGGCTTCTCCTAGGGGTTCGCCCTTCGGGGGTCACTAGGTTCCGTAGACCGCGTAACTTCGTATATACGAAGATCGCACATCATGATGATGATGATTAAATGACCTTTTTGGAATTAAAGATATAGGAGAAATTAAAGACTTTATAGGCATAAATGTCTTTTACAATAAAGAAAAAGGATCAGTAAAACAAAGCCAGGTAGACTTTATAGATGAAATGGTTAAAGAACTTAATCTAGAAGACACACCTGGAGTATAAGTTCCTGTGGATCCCAATTACAAGAAAGTAATGAAAATGGAAGATAGGTAGTTAACGGAACTAGAAGAAAAGAAGTTTAGAAGTATTTTAGGCAGTCTAAATTACATATCTAATGGAACAAGACCAGATATCAATTATGGAGTGAACTTGTTATCAAAAAAAGTCAATCCTGATAAACAAGATTTCATAATAAGCAAATAAAAAACTTATTAAATATTTAAAGACTACTAAGGATATAACTTTAGTCTACCAAAGAAGTGACCAACAGTTATAAGCATTTAGTAATGCAAGTTGGATTGCCGATCCTAAAGAAGACAAATCCACAAGTTGATTCGTCAGTATTTTGGCAAACGGAGCCGTAAGTTGGAAGGCAAGGAAACAAGAGTTAGTAGCTCAGTCCACTCAGGAAACATGCATATATATAGCATTGTCAACAGCATAGAATTAAGTGCAAGCATTAAAGAATGTACTACTAGAACTTGGTATGCATGAATATATTAGTAAGCTTACTACTGTATACTGCGATAATGTGGCAGCTATTAAGTTATCGGAGGATAACTCCACATAGAAGAAAAGTAGACACATCAGACTAAGATACCACATTATTAAGGAATATGTAACAACAAAGGAGATCGAGTTAAATATGTAAATACTAAAAAAAACATTGCAAATTGTGGGGGTAATAATGATGTAGAGCTAAATTATTTTTATTTTTTTTTAATTTTTTTTTTATTATGAGGAAATAATTTTTTTTACAAAATGAACTCCTTTTTGGCATTTAATGAAAAACGATTGAAAATGACTATTCAATGTTCTTCTTTAGAAAAACATAATCTTAACATAATTTCTTCTTACACGCACTGTATTCACACTCTACGTTCCTAGTGATTTCACTATAATAATCTTTTACTAATATGAATAGTATATTCACAAAATAGCTCCTTGATTTGAATTTGCACTTATGACTTGAAGCACAATAAAAAATAATAATAATATTGACTTTAAGAGTATTTCACCTAAATTATATTTTAATCGAAGCACTTAATTTCTCTTTAACAAATTATGAAATTATTTATAACTTGATTCTCACTTTGAATCAAAAATAATAATATTCACTAATGTAATTTCAAATTTCTTTACTTAAAGAAATTTATTTCTGTACCACTAATTCAGATTTAATTTCTTCTCCTCTGAAATTAATTCTATCACTGTTACACTAATATAATTTGAAATTCCTTTGCTTAAGGAATTTAAATTTAATTTCTTTTCCTTAGAAATTAATTCTATCACTGTTGCACTAATCCTCTTCTCACAGTATTATTAACAATATTCATATTCTGTTGTCTTCTAATTTCTTCCAAAAACGAATCAATAAATATAAATAGTTTACTTACAGTTCGTTGTTCGTTTTTCTAATGGTGACTTCTTATCGAATAATGAATCTTTACTTGCATCGACGCTAATTCAAACTTCCCTCTCACGCAATGGTTTAGCCTCTGCCTTCTTCTTGAAAACGTTGTGAATTACCGTTCCGCTTTTCGTCTCGTCAGGGAAATTATGGCTTTTTACTTTGTTGCTTCTTCCTTGCTTCGTTTTGATAACTTCTATCTTCCGTATAATTTGACTCTACTCTTTGAAGCTTACTTCTTATAGCCTTTTACTGCCTCACCCCTTTCAATCTCTGTTCGATGAATCGTCTCGAATTTCCCGGTCTTAGCACACATTTTCGTTGAGTCTCGCAGTTGCCAACCGCCGTGCTTGACTTGCGTCATGATTCATCTTATACTCTGGAACCAGTGTCACTAGTTGCTTTACCATTGACTCTCTCAAAGACTCTGTGTTCAAAACGAGGCACTCGCTCGTTTTTAAATACTTCATATGACGTAATATATTTAAAGTCACAATTTATTATTTCTTTTTTTAAAAATTTACTATTCAAATTATGTTTGAAGCATTAAAAATAATTCCTCTAATTTTAAATATAAAATTATCCACACAAATACATTTACAAAACCTTTAAGTCGGATCGTATTTGAAGAAAATGTGCCAAAATTAGGATTGAGGAAGTAAGATATAGAATTACAAAAAAAATTAATAACAGACCGCTACTTATACAAATAATCAATTTTAGGGAGGTATTGTGGAAATTAAGTAAAAATTGATTAAAGCATTGATTGATTTGAACAATGACACGCAGCGCGTGAGAAAATTAGGACGAGAAAGCATGACGATGTTCCAACAGAGTATGAAAGATGAATTCTTTAAAGATGGTTGTTGGTTTGTTTTTTTTTGAAATTAAAATAAATATTTTAAAGAATTGTTTGCGAACTGTTTCTGAACAGTTAGTGAACCGGTAATTTAATAAGAAGAATTGTCAAGTGATATTGAAAGCTTGAAGTGGATTTGTATTTCAATATTGAAGAGCTTAGGAAGAAGAATAAGTATTTTTTATCCGTTATTTTTGTTTAAGTTTATTATATATTGTGTTTGTTTATAAACTACATACCTGCTACTAAATAAGTTAATAAATTATACATAAAAGTAACCTTTACATTCGTTCATTTACATATTTAATAATTGTCTAATGGTTGAGGAATCATAGGAAGGAAAAAAATAGAACATAGCGAACATTTCATTTCTTTCATGAAGCTAACATGGAATCAACTGCTACTAGGGATAACATTAAGCTCACGGATAGATCGGAAATAGCAGAACATTGTAAAAGTAAAGGTCATTTAATAGATACTAATGTTATAAAAATATTGGCTTATGAAAAATCATAGTAAAAAAACAAGAAAAAAGAAAGCTTGTTAATAAGAAATACAAAAGCACAGAATTTAAATAGATATGATACAATATTAGTAATCCGAGTGTTTTTCTAGCTAATAGTTTGGGAAAAGGTTATCTACTTTCAACCAAAATCTGTTGCATTCAAAGAATTAGTTTATTAATTATGCTTAATAGATTTATGATAATTTTTTTTAGTTTGTTAAATGGTTTTTACCGTTATCGTTTGTTATTATTAAAATAAAAAGATGTTTTTCCATTGTTGAGATGTGAGTTTCTTTGTTTTAATCGATAATATGTTACATTATATTTCTTTTTTTTATCTTAAATAAAGCCTAAGATGTATTATATTGTAATAAATAATTTGAAGAAGTTTGTGTTATGGATTTTAATATATTTAGAAAAAAATGAAAATCTTCCAAAATATTTTTTTTTTGTTCACTAAATCGACTTTATTTCTTCCATCCTCATAATTTATTTACAGTATTTTTCTTTACCTCTTAATGTCATATGTGAAAATTTTATTATTGTATTAATGTCTCATTAACTTTGATTTTTAAAATTAGATCTATGAACAAAAAACAAAATGAAATCGTTGTTAATCAGCTCCTTTTCACTAAAAAAAATTGAACTTCTTCCATTTCTTTATTTATTAATTTATTTTATTAATTTATTTGTTTATTTATTTATTTTCATATAAAACTACTTGTAAACATTTGAAATAAAAGTTGAAAATTGAATTAAACCTTTATCATAATAATGTATTAATTATTCTTTAACTTATTAAAAACAATGTTAATATAATTCATTATTGTGAAATTTGTTTTATTTATTGTTATTATTTGCTTAATTTAAAAAGAATAAAGATTAAAAGTAATATAACGTGCGGATTAAACTTAAGATAAATTAAAAATTGGAACATGCGCATATTAAGATTAAAATATTATTTATTAATAAATAAATTAAAATGTACCATTTTTTTTTTATTTTCATTATGTTAATGTACTTTGGTTTTTTTTATTATTATTTTTAATTTTTTTTATGTTATTATTGGTCGCCCTTAAATTTATGCTTTAGCACAAAATTATATTCACTTGTTCAGTTAATAATTCTTAGTTCAATATTGTTAGTCAGTAACCGTAATTCATTGTTTATGAACACAAAGGCAATGAATAACTGAAATCTTTTGTCTTTAATCATTTTATTCTAAAATTTATAATCATTGATTATAAATCATAAAATATTACAATAAGAGGAAAAAGATACACTCATCTGCTGATATAGCATAGAATTTCATTTGTCTCAACTGTAGGATTGCAATTGTTTCATATTTCATTTGATACTTTTCAACTTCAGTTGAAAGAAAGATAAACTTTTCTCAAACTTCTCTGAAATTCCTCAAACCGTTAAGTCTGTCAATTTATCTGAAGTAACTCGCCACTGAGATGTTTATTAATGCCTTTATTACATGTATTGTTAATATCCATCTTGAAGATTAGGATCTTCATCATCTTCATTATTTTCTTTATTACTCCCCATAAATTTACCTCTGCTAAATAAGCCTTCTTCATGAATACCAGCTCCTACTCGTGCTCCCATTCCATCCATATAATCATTCTTAAATTCTCCCACATACATTGTTCCATTAGGCCAACTATATTTCCCCATTCCCATTTTTAAATTATCTCTGAATTCACCACTATATCGTTCGCCATTTGCTTTGATCAACAACCCTTTTCCAGTTCTATCGTCATTCTTCCAAACTCCATCAAATTTGTCGCCATTTTTCCAGATTGCTTTACCTCTTCCATTTCTGGTGCCATATTTCCAATTGCCAATGTATTTTACAGGTGTTAAATAATATTGATCATCTTTGCTGTGATCTCCGTAAATTTCTTCAATACCTTTGTTTGAAAGTATCATTGAACCCATTCCATCTTGCAAATCATTCTTCCATTCACCGTCATAAACATTACCAATGTTATCTGTAAATTTTCCATGACCGTTTCTTAAATCGTGACGCCATTCTCCTTCGTACTTATCTCCATTCTTCCATATCATCTCACCTTTACCAGATCGTAGAGCGTCTTCCCAATCACCTGTATATTCACCTTCCTCATTTTTTAATGAACCTTTGCCATTAATGTTGTCATTCTTCCAAAATCCTTTATATACTGCTTTATTGGCCCATTTATAAATTCCATAACCTTCTCTTTGATCCTTAGTCCAATTTCCATTGTATTCATCACCATTTTTCCATATAAATCGTCCTTTTCCGTTTTTTTGATTGTTGTGGAATGAACCAATATATTTATTTCCATCATTATATTTATAGACACCAAATCCTTCAAGGATTCCTTGGTTCCATGATCCAAAATATTTGTCGCCATCGTTCCATTTCATTGCTCCATGACCTTCTGGATTCTTGTTCCGTGATTGTCCTTGATAAGTTCCAACGGCACTGGGAATAATTATGTGAATAACCTCTGAAATAAATAGAGAAAAAAATTAATTAGACTTTTTTTCATCATATTTAATAATAGTAATAATAATAATAACAGAAATAAAATTAAAGCCATCAACACTTTTGCCGTCCCCACACTAATATATTCGTTCGGTATAATTCCATGGACAAACACTGAAATCGAAGCACAACAACGTACAACACGCACTACATTCACGAAACACAACATGCACCACCCCAAATCCGCTATGGAAAGGATTACTCTTCCCCGCAAGGAGGGAGGCCGAGGACTCGTCAACCTCATCACCCTACATGCAAAACAACTACACACACTTCCACCACCAAAGGGAACACTTCCACCAAAGAGCACAACACTCCTCACTCCACTCAGCCATTGTCAAGGCTGACACACACCTCACACCCCTTGACCTCGAAAACCCTTCTCCAACACTCACCACCCCTAACATCCACACTAAGCAGCTGCGTGAATCATGGGCTCGTAAGGAACTCCATGGCAGACATCGCCACGAACTCAGCCAACCTCATGTCGACATGGAAGCGTCGAACAGATAGCTGACAAGTGGCGAGCTGTTTGGGGAGACCGAAGGGTTCACGATCGCGATACAGGACCAAGTCATCCCCACACGCAGCTACAAGAAACACATCCTACACGACGCAAACACACATCACGACAGATGCAGGAAATGCCACACTACGCATGAGATGATCGACCACATAATATCAGGCTGTCCCCTTCTCTCCCAGACAGATTACCTCCACCGACGCAATCACGTAGCGTCGATTGTTCAACCCCAGTTAGCACACAAACACTCACTTATTAAGAACACGGTCCCGTACTACAAGTACATATCACAAAGCGTATTAGTCATCCTCACATAAGCTGTACTGGGATCGTCCCATTCACACAGACAAAACAGTACATCACAACAGACCTGATATCACACTTGTTGATAAGGTCAGCAAACAGACCTATCTCATTGATATGGCAGTGCCTATCAGCAAGAACATGCAGAAAACTCACGCAGACAAGATCAGTAAATACACAGATCTAGCACACGAGCTCCAGAAGCAGTGGAGGCAGGACCGAGTACGTGTTGTACCCATCGTTCTGTCCGCCACTGATCTGGTGCCTCACACATTGCACCACAGTCTCAGCACACTAAGACTTCACAAAAACACTTACGCACAACTGCAGAAGGCTGTGGTACTCAACACAACACGCATAGTTAGGAAATTTATGGACACAACCACACATCCCTAATCATTCTTGCACAC
>JAFIDM010000006.1:13520399-13540499 GCA_023159025.1 Thereuonema tuberculata
TTTTCCTTTTTTTTTTTTTTTTTTTTTTTTTTGGTTGTTAAAATTTTTGGCCCAAGTGCGGCCCGCAGTAATCCCCACATAACATATTTGGCCCTTTTACAACAAAACGTTGCCGACCACTGGTCTAGAGGGACTGAGCATCGCAGCGCAGAAGAGGCGATGAAAATAATCGTCTTCTTATTCCAAGTCGAGCTGTATTTCTTATCTTTTTTTCTAAGATATTTAATTATTAATTGAAAAAGAAATAAAGCCATATTACTGTTTTTTTAAATGTAGCAAGATTAAATTAATTGGATTCTTATTATCATTTGTAATTAAATTATAATCATTGAATGCCTTTTACTTAGTAGTCACTGAAATTATGAAATTATGAAATAATTACTTTGTTTTAGAAAAAACACAAAGTATTCGATATCAAGACAAGTTTACAAATTTCGGTTTTTGAAAGGCTCGTCGACTTTTTTTTTTATTTTTTCATCAAATAGTTTCGGAAAAAAACATATGCAATTTATACAAGGGTTGATCGAAAAGTAGTGGCAATGCTGTAAATAGCAGCCGCGACGAACGTGGCGCACTCTGGTGAGAACATAAAACGTTAGAAGAAAGCTTTTCGCAACCTCTACAGTAATTTAGTTTTGTTTGGAACGGAAGAGAAAACTCACGGAGCACGTAAAGTGTAACTTATTTGAAGGCGGTCTAAAGTATGTTTACGAAGGTACAGTGTGCGATTTGTAGGGGGGGGGGGGGGATTGGGGGATTTCACCGCCACTGGATGGACCATCCCAACCTCTGGATATGAATGATACATCCCTGCAGGCATAATTATTTCCCACCCGCTAGACAAAACATTACTATGAAAACAATTATATATAACTTATGTAAATTATAAATTAACATTTTTTACTAATCTGGAGGGAAAGAATTATTTGTGATCAATAAAATTAAGAATCAAAATTGTTCCTATTTCTACAGCCGAACGTGAGTGAGGGTTCAGTGCCATGAATCCAACATTTACTGATCAAAGGAACAAATTACAAATTGAAACACTTTCAAATCTGCTTTTTATCTCAATATATAGTCAGTCCATTGCTTCAATGCAGAAACGTTTCCGACAAAATGGATCAAGTCCAAAATCACAAAATAATTAATAAAAATAATATGAATTACAATAATTAAAATAAAGTATTAAAAGTAAATAAAATAATAAAAGTTAAAATAAATAAATTAATAAAAGTTAAAATAAATAAAATAATAAAAAGAAAAGAACGAATGAATGGCTAAGATGTGTTTCATAGCAACAAAAATGCCCGATCGATGAAAAAAAATCTTTTGTAACTATTTCCCATGCCAGTGAATTTGTATGCAATGTTTTTTGCCGAAGGATTTGGACCATCGTTGCAGCGACCAAATAGAATGGACGTTCAATGATGTCACGTGATGCGAAATTTGAAGGAGCTTTTTCCACATTCCCAGAATCCTTCACGACACAAATCGGCGACAATAAAAATCCGATTATACGTTGCCTACTGTATTGGCACAGATTAGACAAAAAAGGTATGAAATTCTAATTACCTTTAGAACACGACGTTTCGGAACCTCATTTACAGATTCCCTTGTCAAGTGGGGTCCCCCCTTTCACTATTGAAAGTCTTTCTTGGATGGAATTCGATGAGATATTACGGCAGTGTTTAATCTTTTCTAATATCCGGCTACAGCATCCATCGGGTGGTCATCTTATGCAAACGGAAATAGTCTTCTGCTATGATGTATGGACGATCTATTGTTTCTTCAGAGGCCGTATTCCAGTACATTTTTTGTTGATAAGTCCTGGTTGTAACTGTGTAAATGACGAATCATCCCCGATTCATAAAATTCTCGTAAATATCTATTATCTCTTTGTCCAAATACTTCAATGTTTTGAGTATCGTGGGAATGGCCTGTACTGATAGAATGCGAGGCAGTACCATACGCTTTATTTCTTTTCTTTACGGCGTTTACATGTTCATTTTTTCGGATGCCTAATTCCCTTTTAGAACTTCCTATGTATATACACTTAGATTGATTTGGTGCTACCGATTGACATCTAATTCCATAAATAGTGCCCTTCATTTTTAAGATGGATTGTTGGTCTTTAACTTTTCTTTCCTTGTTTAGAAACGTACCTATTGTGTTGCCTGGTTTGCAGGCTATGCCTATACCTGCACTAGTCATGGTCGGTTTTATTCTTTGTATTAGGTTTTCGTCGCATTTATAAAAATCCGATTTTTAAAACTAACAATATTCCCCGGCAAATTCTAATGTATTAAATGAAAAGCTTTGAACTAACAGATTGTTTCATTTCAAAACATAATTTTGCTGCAATTGTAGTAAATTTGTCATAACTCGTCGTTTCACTTGAAGTGGAGCGAAAATTCAAAATTGCCATGTTAAATTTTGAGATATCGATAAGGATCGATTGGTATGATTTTGAAATGGGTGCTCAAGTCTTCATGCCAACGACCGTAAGTAACATCTCGTTTCCGATTATGAACCCGACTTTCATCTGAACATGTATTTCGGAGTTTTTTATGAACCCGCAGAGTGATTTCAGGTTTTCGATATTGTTCTTTGGTCGGACATGTTTCGTTAGCTTTTCGTTTGCTGTGAAACAAGCCTAAGAAATGAAGCACTACTCTATCGGACAGTTGCACGATGGGTGAAGGCATATCGCTGCACTTGAGAAGAACCAGCAGATTTCCACGATTGGGTGGCCTCAAATCCCACAGGAGAAGACATTGCTCCTCAATTTTTAATTGATTGTGATAGGCATTTTGATAGTGCGCCAATTAGGAAATGACGATGTAGGAAGTTCTGCTACTATGCTTCAAATTATACACAATTTATTTGGCATTCGAAAAATCGTAGCAAAGTTGAGTCCATCATCATCTCACAGAAGTGCAGAAGTGGCACAGATATGCCGCAGCAGAACTGCATATGGAACGATATCATAAGGAGGGTAATGCATTTCTTCGTCGAATCATTCCATTGACAAAATTTGGACGCGGGCTTACGACCCGGCACTAAAACAGCAACCAATGAGTTCCCACGCCCACACAAATTACAACACGAACCTAGTAAGTCAAAGTAATGCTGATTGACATGGATGGTGTCACCCTTCATGATGCTGTTCGGCAGAATCATACGGTGAATGCCGAAACATCTCCGCTCCAGATTACGAAAAAAACCGCCCATATTTCATTATAGGCAATCCACCTCTACTCATTCACGATAATGCTCGTTGTCATGTTGCTCAACTGTTCAAGGGACTTTTGGAACGATGGCGTAGGGAAACCTTGGAGCACCCACCTTATTCCCCTGACTTGTGTCCCTGTGTCTGTATATCCCATACGAAGACAACGTTTCCGTCATGTTGCTGAGATACTTCGGGCAATTAACCGGAATATTCCATCTATCAACAGAAATGGATCTGCTAACGGCATCCAGTATCTCCCACAGATTTGGAAGAAGATTATTCATCTGGCCGGTGATATATTCAGGACAGTGATGTTCAATTCATATCTAATTACGAAAACAAATAACTGTTGTTATTACTTTTCGATCAACCCTTTTATTATCAAAAGCTTACTTAAAGTAAGCAACCATTTTCAAGTAAAGTAAACAAATGAAAGAGTAAACAACGAAGTTGCCAAAAATCTTGCTTCTAAATTTTAGCATATTAGCTGTCTTAAAAAAAATAGAAGAAACAATTTTCTTCTAATTTTATTTTAAGACAGCTAATATTCTGATGTGATATTTTGTTGTTGTTGGTGATTTGGATTAAAACAAAATAAACATCATTGAAACAATTCGATGAGTTTCGAACTTAATTTCAGAACTGAAAAAAAAATATTAATACTATACAAGTTGTTTGTAAAGCTATTCTTTTAGTGTCTATCATTCTGCAATGCTGCTCCCGCCTAATCTTTTTTTGTCCAATATACAATCAATTCCGTTACGAATTGAAGTGACATAAATATAAAACTGATAATGTTTTGACACTTTTTTAAGCTCGTAATGTCAACAGTTGATTTCACAAAACAAAGTTTGCTGTAAATGGAAATGGCCAGAACTCGTAATCACTCTTGTAAGTCTACGAAGCCACAAATTATTAGCATGTAAATATATAAACATGTAAATATGTGGGCTCTGTAGCCAAGTGGTAAGGGCGTTTGGCTCTGAGTAGAAGATAACGGGTTCGATTCTCGGTCTCGGCGAAGGGCAGGTATTTCTCCATGCTCCAGTCTCCTCCAAATGAGTGCTAGGGTCTACCCAGCGCAGCTCTCTGTAGAATGGTACCGCGTTTCTTTCCTGGAGGTACAGGCGGGCGAGAGTTGGGCTGAACACTCAACCTCATCTCTGTCTGGTTTCACTGAAACGTTGGAGCCTTACTTCCAGTGTCCCAATGGGCCCAGTGGGATACCTAACCTAACCTATATATCTAAAATCTCTTAATAAGTAAAATTTGATAATTAAAGAATGAAGTTTACATTTAGAATAACATGAAGGGCATTTCCAAAGTATAAGAAATTACAAGAAATGAAATACTGTTGAATATCTTCAATCACCAACTATTTACAATATGTTTCCACAGTAGATGTTGTTGAGATAATTGGAATAATTAACCCATTAGTAATTGCCATTCCGTGTGTTCTTTTGTGACCTGAACCACTGTACACTTTAATAGTCAAAATATTAACACATTTTAACGTTCCGAGAATAGGAAAAAGGAATTAATTGAATGACGTGTAATCTGTGGTAACATGAGCATTTTACCTGTTTCTTGAATAGTCCAATTTCATGCTATCAAATAATGCGCCCTTTAGGAATTTTGACAACAGTAATCGCGACGGATAGATGACATTTTCTCACTTCTATGAAAACCTTTTCTAGATCCACAAAGAAATTATGCAGAAGTTTCGCGCAAAATTCCAAACGTATTGTTATCCGGACACATTTTTGTTGGGAAGTTTAATTCCCTTTTACTCAAACCTAAAAATATAAAGAAAATAATTCATTAAAAAATGCATTAAAAGGTAAATGTTAAGTAAATATCCTTATTCATTCTTTTCTTATGAGACGTTTCTAAAAAATTTTAATTTCGAAATTTTTTCTGGAAACCCAAACTTTACTCTTGAGAATATTGCTTTTCATTACATTTTTCTTTAATATGTTCGCTACATTACTAAGTGTATATTCATATATGTAGGTCGACCTCAAATCTTGTCTAAGGAAAGCAAACCTTTACTGAAAAAAAATGAGATAGTGCCTTTATTAAAGCGGCAAGAATAGACTATTCTTCAAAGTCACCTTTACGACTGAAGCATTTGTTACAAGCATTTGATCAAGCATTTGATCAGTTCTCCATAAAAGTCAAGGCTTAGCTGTTTCGGCCATTTCTTTGGCATCACGTTGGACTTTTTCATTGCATGTGAAGCGTCGACCTAACATGTGCTGTTTTAAGGCAGAGAACATATGAAAATCACTGAGAGACAAATCCGGATCTTTGCTGGATGTCCCTAAATTTCGCAATGAAATCATGCAGCCTATTCTGTGTTGTGTCACAAACGTAATTCGCGCTTCGACGCTTCCGCTAACCCTTTCTCTCCTCTCCTTTCTTCCACATCTCGTTTTTTGCATATTCCTCTACATATTTCTTTCATTTTTACTTTTCTGCCTTCCTATCAATTCCTGGGCTGCAAGGATTCTCCTTCCCTTATTCCCTGCCAACACGGCGCTCTTATGCCAATCAAACAGTGTTTCGACATAAGTGCTTTTATGGCCGGAACACAAGGACCTGTTGTTTCCTATATTAAAAGCCGACTCCCCCCTTCCCCTATTATGCATTGTATCAGAGTCCTGCTCTCAATAGGGGAGAAAACAAAAGGAAAGGCCACCTGGTAAGTGATGCTACCCCTTCTTGACCAGAGGTGACGGAGGGGACCAACACCTCACTCCTTGGGAGGAAAAGAAGACAACAAAGAGAGTAGGCGAATGAGATTGTCAGCGCGTAGATCCAAAAAAGCCCTGCGTGATCTCCCTCGCTTCTCTGAGTCCCCGATCAGAGGTCGAAATAATCCCCGAACTGAGCACCGGGATACTTGGTGCGATCCTGCATTCCCGCTGCTTCTCCTCCGACGAGAAATCGAGTGGATCATTCTGAGCACTCGCCCGCATTTAGATCTCCCGTTCTCTAGAGTCGGCTGACGACCACGAAGCAACGACAGAAGTGAAGGTACCTCCGCCGGAAACCGCAGATGATGTCCAGCGTCTCCAGCCATGCCTATGCGTTGCCTAGTCTGATACTGTGAATCATCCCGCTTCCCTTTATTTGTATTTTCCTATCTTTCCCTTCCCCGTACCTGCAATAAAGCCTTCTTATCACACCCCGAAGTCAATCTGTCGTTCATCTTTGAGAAGGCGCGGGCCATTGGCGAATTCCCTTCGCTAGGCTAGCTTTGCCCCTTTTCCTTCCCGACCAATATCCTCACTCCCTCGCCCCTTACACATCTCACCCTTTTTCCCGTGATCGTGGCTTGCTTGGGAGAGCACTCGATATGCGTGCGCCTAAAACAACACGTAACAGTATTCCGTGCAATATTTCGTCGTACATTTAATGAAGGAGGATAGCACGGTCGTGCAATAAACCAGATGTTTCTTTCTGATATTGTTGCAAGTTTCTTTCAAGTTTCAATGGAGACTAGTATCAAACGGGTCGCAATTTGAAATGACAGCGCGCATCTTCAATGACGCACAGTGCGAGAAAGACTAAGCGGCACTGAACAGTATGGCCCTCTACCGGATATTTAAGCAACTGCCGGCATTTAGACAAAGCCATGAATTTAATTTTTTGATTTTGTAAAACCTTTTTTCTCATCGATTCTCTTACAAATTTGTATCCAGACAAAAAATTAACATATTTTTACTTTCAAAATTTGATAATTATAATAAATTGTGCATTGTATACTTTTTATATATTGTTGTAACTTTCAAAGCTTTGTAAAATCCTTAGGAATAAAATATTTAATTCTTACTTTGAGGTACTCTTATTGAGGTTCCCATTAGTTTTTACCTGATATTCTTTGTAATGGTATCAATTGACGTAATTCGAGTCATCCAAGTAAAGATTTAACTTTTATTTTTCTCATAGTATAATTTTCTTAATTTTTCATTCAGAAATTCTTTCTTTTCATTTTCACCAAAATTTTCTGGTGTATTTTAATGATAGATTTCAATATCTTAACAAATAGTCTATAAGAACCACTTACCTTTTGAAAGCTTCAGCATGATATTTATAAATTGAATTAATTTAGTTCTTCTAAATTACGTCCACACAATTCAAAAACGTCCAAATAGCTAATCTTTCTAAATACCTAAACTCTCTTCTTTGAAATCGAGAAGAGCAGTTTCCCAAAGTATGCATATCCGTTTACCTTTTCCAATAAAGGTAATCTTTTACCTTTATTGCTTTGGAATCCGAAATGAAATGGGATATCAACCTAAATCAACAGATTAAAATCACTGAAAATAAACAAATGCTTATCATTCAATAGCAGTCTAAAAATTTTACAAAAATATGAAAAAAATATAAACTAAACTAAACATTTCAATAAATATCAATTTCTAACACAATTATTAAAATTTTTATCAATTTTTTTTCAATAATTTCAGTAAATTTTTAACAGTACTTCTAATACTATTTCTCATAGAAAATAAACAATTACAGTGTTTATATCGTGCTCATCACGGGTTTTCTCTCTTCCCATGATCAAATTTAGATAAATGAGATTATATTAATCTAACTAATCCAACCTTAACCGCAATTCTAGATATATAAACGCAGTAATATCCAAGCTGCAGATATGCTGGGCCCATAGTGTTAATATCTGAGTATTTCAACTAATAAACTAACCTCAAACGTGCATCTAAAATATATTGGAATGAGCACATGCATACAATGCATTAACTAAAACAACGTATATTTCTTCATTACTTTTCTGTCTCCTTCTCATATCTGAATACATATATAAATACAACAGAGAAAACAAACGTATAGTGAAGTATTAGGCGCCCGAGAGAAATGTACCTACAGAAATACAGCGAAAAGTTGAGGATTAATTTAATTTCCAAAACAATAGTCTCCAAAACAAACAATTCCTTAATACATTGATTAATTTACGAAAAAGAATGTGAAGTTAACCAAGTAATAATATTTTAATGCTAATATAGTTGTAAATAATATTTCATAAAGATTAAAATTTAATCTTTATCAACTACGAGTGCAGACTCTTTCTTCGTAGAAATACTTCTAACCATTGGCCAGCTTAAATGATTGATTTAAAATTTAATGTTTACTTACCATACTTTTCTTAATAATCATTTTTACAAATTGTAAATGATTATCAGGCGTGCTAAGGATACATATATTTAAGCAGAGAGACAGGACAGATAAAAGACAATGATAAGAAAAAAATAAATAGAAATAAATATAAAAAAAAAACAACTCTTAAAAAATATACCGTGATTAATGCATAGTTTCTATAAAAGAAATTACGATTAAATTCAAACATTAGATTCTCGAAGACTACTTGATGTGATTTACTTTTTTCCATCTTTCGGTGTAGAGGGTTTCGCCGAAGGAATAAGTTACGGTACCACATTTAAGCAATAGGAACCAGTTTATTTTGGATGATTAGCACGTAATTAGCCCGCCTTGAAGCATCAGTAAAGAACAATTTAAAGAGGGTCCGTCTAAAGGAGAAATAACCTAGGAACATTGCCAGGGTTTTAACCCAGGATTTGAACCTAGCTACTGTAGCCAGCAGTGCAGTGCCTATTCTACTGGACCATCTGACTCACGTTCGAAGAGATTAAATTAAAATATTGAGTTTAATAGATTAGAAAGTTATAGGATTTCAAATCAATCACTTTACATAGTGTTGCCGAAGATAATAACCTTTTACAAACTATCTTAAAGATGTCGGAGGAGCGTAAATGCAGAAAAATTTCAAAAGATTCTCTCAGTAGTCTGTTTGTGGTAATAAAAATTGTTAAATATCGATATATGAGGAAAGTTGAATTGCACATTTTAGTGTAGCAATAATACAATGACCTATCAATGCACTTTCTTATCACAAAGATAATCGAACTGAAGACAATCAGCATAAAAGTCAAATTTCTTTTTATTTGTAGTCATTATTTCAATTACAGGAGAAAAACTATATTCCTCATCAAATAAATGTTTTGCTGTAGAAATGTTGCCCTTCAACTCATAAATAAACTCAACGACAGACACACGCTTTAACGTCAACCAGAAGGCACCACTTTCCAAGCCTAACATTGGGAATTATCTCACCGTGACTAACGCGCATTCAGTGTCACGAGGTGCTCGTACAGACGCCAGATACATGCCCACTATTGCATACAGGTGAAGCATTCCGGTGCCCTTCTTGTGTTAGGATACTGTTATTCTTGTGAAAACGTATAAAGTGCTATCGAAAATGCTCCCAGGAAGAAGATACCTGGTTGACCGGATCCAACTAATACACCCTGTAGATAAAATTCCAATCTATTTATCGTGAATCTTTTCCGTGTGAAGATATTATGTAATGAATTGCAATTCCAAGTCTTTTCGAAAGAACAACTCTATACTAATGACAATGCTGAAGGTTAAAATATGTTTGATGTTACACGCTTTTCAATCAATATTTTCTTCAAATATTTAGTTTAACAGAAATTTAAGAGAAGTTTGTTGAAATTATAATCCTTGACCTTTTTAGCTATAATTATTGTTGTATTTTTCAAAATATAATGATAAAGAAATACATCAATTTACAAGTATTTTAGATTACTATTTGATGCTAAAGGTTACTAAAAATTATCAATATAATTTCTGTACAGGTCACTGCCAAATCGACGATAAATCGACCCAGTTTTTATCGTTGACTACTTATTGTCATTATTTCGTAGCACAAAAATGGCCATTATCTCACTTCTTGGTAATTGATTCAGTATTTTTTTTTGTCAGTTTGAAAAGCAACAGTAATTACTATTTTGTAAATTGCTTCTATCTGGAACGTAATAAACAATGAAGTGTTTTATCATTAGCAACCAAGCTGTAATTTATAAAACGTTGTGATTTCCGATAACATTTATTTTCATTCTTTCTCAGTATTGTTACTTAGTGTTGATCATGATAGGTTAATGTTGTTTTCGCAAATCCTTGGAACCTTTTTTTTTTTTTTATCGCTTTCATCAAATTTTAATAGACCTCAATTCGAAACTTTGAGAATTTTATCACAAATAAGAGCCTTAAAACAATTGTTTTATAAGCATGTGATGACTTTGTGGCAAGGCCCTGGTGATATTACGCATTCAAACAGTATCATACCGCACTTTCGACTTATTGCGATTATATTTAAATGTTTTGGTGTATTTCCATTAGATGGTGTGTTCGAAACCCGAAAACCTCTACATTTCGCATGGTTTCACGTTAGGGTCAGTTATTCATTTTTCATTGTTCTCTCCCGAGCCACTGAGGAGGTTGAACGATGGCTTCAGCCCTATTACCACAGTCCATCGGTCCGTTTGTAAATTTTTGTTATGTATAAATGTGTTTTACTTATAGTTCTGTGGTGACCTACATAACTTATTACGAATTTTTTACGCACGTTAAATATTATTACAAAAAAAAATAAGTTTAAATTTGTGTGTGTGTGTGTCTTGAAGTTGTTACTGCCCTATGTTTTAACACTTTAATTAATTTTTTAAAGGATATAAAATGTTGTAAGCAGAAAAACTTACTGTAATACTTCTTATATCTTTTAGGTTTTTAGTACGATATTAACTTATCTGATAATTTTAATTCAATTCCAGATGTCTCAATTGGAATAAACAATTCAGTAACAAAAATGAAATGATAATGAAGTCATTCCAACTAACGATTTGTTCTATTTAAAGCTAGTAATTGTTTAATTTGCTACAGGCATATGTCTCTGTTGGAATATTTTTGTAAGAATATGATGCATAGGAGAAATTGCTAATATAACAAAAAATAATAACTTAGTACTTAATAGCTTTGAGAGTCCCAGTTCTACTTTGGAAAACACTTAAAAGATATGACGATAAATAATGACACCTACTAACTCATCACTGCCACTCACCCCCCACTGTCCTTCTCGATGAAGTTAACTACCTCCTCCAAATTTTATGATTAATAAAAATGTTATGATATCGAGTTCCAGTAGGGCTAGTTCTATGCTAATGAGGCTGCTTTGCATAGATGGACTTCTGGTTTCATGCTTCCTAATGCGCTCGAAATACTATCCAGCTTCATACCGATATTCTATTGCCTAGACGAAGTCTTAACAAGAATTGACAAGTAATCGTCCACGTTTATGGAGAGGTATGTGAATGTTTATTTATTCGGTCTTTCTCAGCTCTTACTCTATAGATTTTGGAAATCCCTCCTATTCGCATAATCTCGATTTTACTCGGCTCGGGATACATTCATTAATCTCACTCTGAGTCCTTTTGCTCCGCACCTCTGTTTGTCATGCAATATTAATGATGATGTATGCAAGGTGCGATTTATAGGGGGTGGAAGGGAGGGGGATTTCCTCCTCATGGCTTGGACCATCCCAACCTCTGGTTATAAATGATACATCCCTGCCAGAGATAATTATTTCCCACCCACTGGATATGTTAAATTTACATAAATGCTTGGCAAATTTTCTTTATTCTTGGTGGTGCTTTTGTTTACTTTCTTGTTTTCTCATGAAATTCCAGCACGTTAAATTTACGTTTTTTGGTTAAATAACCATGTTGGAAATTTATTTTCCTTGTTTCAAATAGCCTTTACGCCCATCAGTTACGGGATAAGGTTTATCGTTGTTGCTTAGCGGCACAAAATTTATTATTGTCGTTTCTTTAATTTCGAGGGTCACTGCCAGGTGTGATGGTGACTTCCACTTAACTTTTTGCCTATCTGGGTTTTTTTATCGAGGAGGGCGCATTAGGCCGACGAGTCCCTTGCAGGACGAAACGGTCGTCCCCAATTCTCTCCCATAATTAACCCAGAACGGCAAATTTTCTTTATTCTTGGTGCTGCTTTTGTTTACTTTCTTGTTTTCTAATGCTTAATTCTTAGATAAGAATCTTACTTTTGCTGAAAGAAAATTAAAATTTGTATTTTTCTGAGATAGCAATTTGTCTGTCTTTATTTCTTGTACATTTAGGTCTGTGTCGTGTTTCCATCAACAGAGTTTGTTTTGAACATATAATAATAATATGGAATATTCAAATAAAATATTTGAATTACAATTATAAAAAAAAATGTCCGATGTAAGTATAAACGAATATCTCATAGTAATAGTTACTGTTATGAATAGAATAAATTGTTAGAAACACATATCCCTTTGAATTACTTTAAAACCCAATATTCTAAACTTAATTACTGAATTAGCGAAATCAACTTATCATTTGAAGAACAAACAATAACGATTTTGAATTCTAACCTTTTCATAAACAACGTTCTGATTTTACGAAAAATAACTTGCTAAGATTTTTCCGTTACTAACGTTCATTCCTTTACCCACGTGATAATTTTGAAAGCAACGGACACAGTAAAGACAAACCAGACGACTTCGAATCGAATCAACCGAGTAGTGGCAGCACCTTCTTCCGTAAAGAAAAACCTATATTATTGGAGATACAGGAGCCTTCCTCTCCTTAACCTGTCTATACCTGTCTGTTTTTAGTTTAAAAACGGATTTCAGATGTGCAAGGCAGGCAATACGAAAGTGTGTTAAGCGAGTGCGAGTGAGACTTCCTATCATTTGCCGACACCACATCTAAAAAAACAACCAACAATTCTATCTTTTTTTAAGAATAGAGAATTGCCGGGAATAAGCGAGATCAGTAAAAGCCAAGGAAATTATTGAGGAAAGTTTTCCTAAAAAAAAAAGGTCAAATAGACTCCAATTCTGTAGTGTTGAATAGTAGTTGAACTACAGAAGATGCAATGAAAGGAAGTACGTCTTCAGAGATAGAAAACAATGTGAGGCCTCAGGATGATGAACTAAAAATAAATAAGAATTATATTCTGGTGGTAAATTGTGTTCTTCTATCATGCTTTCAAAATTGGCAAAAAAGTAAACCTTGGTTATCTTACAATCACTACAATTTAGTGATATGTCCGGTGTGTTCTCAAATGCCTGAGCTTCATGTAGAAAGTAGGGAGCGTATTTGAATTGATAATGCTTTTTAGTTGGTACCTCAGCTAATAAACCAAAAAAAAAGCTAAATGATAAAATTGGTGATCATTCGAAATGTAAATATCATTTAAAATGAGTGGAAATAGTGAATAACAGAAAGAAAAACTTATTGAAGAATCTGTGAGTGAAAATGAGAGGTTGTGGAATAAATCAAAACAGCTAGTTTGTTTAGAAAAGCTGTGATGGCTAACAGAAGTTGTCATTCAAAACTTATCCCACAGTAATTGAACTGCAAAATGTAAATGGAGTTACAGCAGGAAATAAGTTTCAGTCTGATCATATTATGATCAGTCATATATACATACATACATATATATATATATATTGTTAAATTAGAAAGTGCGACAGGGAAAGATATCTTTAATTCATTGTTAAACAATCAAGTAAAGTAAAACATTATAGAAGATATACGAAAAGACCATTGGTAGGTTTCGCAACAGCTGGTGAAGCGATAATCCAGGGATGTTACGAAGAAGTAGCCGCTCTGCTGCGTGACTGTGTTCAAAAGAACTTAATTGTTATGGATTGCTTGAATCAAAACTTCATCATTGCATGATGTTATGGGTGACATGGTAGAATATATCATATCCAGTCTTTCCTAAATAACTTATATTCGATACTTTCTGAAAGCCAAAAAATCACAGGTTACTAGAAGACGCGTCAAAAGAAGTGTCATCTAAATACTAAAACTAGGACGCGTTTTGGTTCAATTTTTCCTTTAATGCTGTTCGAGCACTTAGTGAAAATTACAGTGCTTTGGTATTTCTTTTCACACAACAGAGGCGTGATGGTTCCCGATCATTCCCGATCTAAATTTGAAGGATTGGTTAAATGCCTGGCAAAATGGTTATTTGTAATGGAATTAGCTGTAATGTACGATGATCTAGAAATTTCGATCTATCTTTATACATGCAAAACCAAACTTTTTCAGCTCTTAAAGCAAAACAAGAAATTGAAGTAATCATAAAAACTCTAGAAACGTTTAAAACCATTTACTCACGGACGTTGGGGAAGGTAATTCGGGAATTAAGGAAGACCATACATTCCAAAGAATCTCAATTGAAGACCCTCCTCCTCATGAAAGACAGAAATTTGAAAATTTCCAAACGAAATCTCTGATGGACAAAATCAAGAGCCGTTTTGAAGACATTGGTTTCTTTTCGGATGCAGCCGTATTAAATGCAGCTACATGGCCCTCAAATGAATGCGAATTTGTGTTTTCATGGTGATGTATCAATACCTTGTTCATGTACACCAAAGAATGCTATTTTTTATAAATAACTAAACCTATAAGGATATCTTAAGAAATCATGATTTAATAAACTAATAATCTGTTTGGCCTATCCCTACATAACATGTACGTTTCTGTTTGCTTTTAAGTCAGTTTTCAGGGGAGGTTTCGTATACATATTGAAATTTTAAAGTTCGATAGTGAACCTATTAGGCACCCCCCCCCCTTTTGATAAAATCACAAATCGCATACTGGATGTATGCCATAAATTGCAGTAAGTCATAGAAGCGGACGTCGGCATTTGAAAGAAAAAAAATGATTAAATTAAAATATTTACACGTTATGTTAAATGATTAAAAAGAAGCTGCTGTTGCGAACATTGCTATTATTTTGCTTTTATTGTTAATGTGCGAGGCAACGGGACACGAGATGGCGTTCTCGTTGCGATTGTTGTAAAAGTTGACTGTTGTAAGAATACTGAACGAGTCAGACATGTTGGTTTTAGATGAAAAGAATTGTGTCTTATTCTAGTGAAAATTTAAGTAAACGTTTTATATTAGTTATTTTAAAGATAAGTTGTTCGTGTTCTTCATTTGAAATGAGCTCTAGTTAACGTAAAAAATTGGATTTCTTCGTTGACATAGATGCCTTCGCCAAAAGTCTTCCCCGATGATGGTATTTGCTGAGGGTAATACTCTTTATGGTGCCGAAACCCGGGAATAATTGCCTCAAATCAGTGGATTAGTTTCAGTGTGTGCAGTTGTTACCAGGAATTGTTTTAAGTGGATCTACCAGCGATACCAGGGCAAGATGGCGACGGATCTTAGCCGACGAAGAGGAGCTGTGCGGGCCGCCATTACGAAAATGGAAGGCGATATGAAAAAGGCATTCGATTCTAAAGACGCAGGACTGGCCGAGGAACTGCATGAGAAATTGAAGGTTAAACAAGCCAAATTAGAAGCCCTTAATGAAGAAATTCGAAGTGAAATTGCTGAAGAGAAAGCAGATGAAGAATTGGCTACGGTGGAAGAATATGAAGATTTCGTTATAACATGGTTAACAAGAATGCGCAGGATAATTGGTGGCGGCAGTTCTGCAGGCAGTAATTCTGCGGTTAGTGTTAATCGAGTGGAATCACCTTCTCCATCAACACGTGAAGGACTCACAATAAGGCTTCCAAAATTCGATATGACTAAATTCAGCGGAGATATGCTTAAGTGGCCAAGTTTTTGGAGTACGTTTTCTACAGCGGTGCACGAAAAAGCTGAACTGTGTGTAGTTGATAAATTCAACTACCTGAGAAGTGTGTTAACCGGCGATGCACTTCGTTGCATTGAGGGACTGCCCATAACCGACGGCAACTACAGCAATGCGATTGACAGGTTGAGGGATCGCTTTGGCCGAACTGAACAGATAGTGGATGGAATGTTTGCAGCCTTGCTTCAGCTACCTGCTCCAAGAAATGAAACGGTGAGTCTTCGTAAATTTTTTGATGAAATAGAAATTAAAGTTATGGGATTAAAGTCGTTAGACGTTGACATTAATGCATGCAGTAGCATTCTTGTGCCTACGTTAATGAGGCGTTTGCCGAGAGACTTGCAGTTAGGATGGGCTCGCCGAACGAAGAGTTCCGATCAAAATAAGATGAATAACTTAATTGATTTCCTACGCGAGGAAGTGGAACTGCGTGAAAGAATACAGTCCATTAATATTACTGATAGTGATTACAGCGGCAGTGGAAAAAGAGAGGAAATCGCTCCTCGAAATACACCGAGGGTTGCAGCGTCAACCGCGGCGCTTACCGTTACTAGTGATAATGCTGTTAAACCGCGCTCATGTATGATTTGTGATAGCGTCTCACATCTCATGGCCAACTGTACTGTCAAAACGTTAGAAGAATGCATGGACAGAGTTAAAGCAGCGAAGAAATGTTTTAACTGTTTGTGGCCGGGTCACAACTCGAGATCGTGTCGGAGAGAAAAGGCGAAGTGTCGTTCTTGTAAAGGGTCTCATCACACAGCATTGTGCCCGCAGCTGAAGGCGACTGCAAACAAAAATTCAATTGCGACGGAAACCGCAACGACACAGGTCAGCATTAACCAAATCACTAATCCAGGTTCAACCGATGTCGTCTTACTGAAGTCGGCAGTTGTATTGGTTGATGGAAATAATAGGCAAGTTCGTGCTAGGCTTATGATAGATGGAGGAAGTCAACGCAGCTTCATCAGTAAACGCCTATCGAAGCTAGTCGGAGCGACGCAAGTTGGAATAGAGTCGATGAATGTGAAAGTGTTTGGTCATGGGTCAACCGGACGCCGTGATTATCGTAAGGTACGTGTACGTTTATTTGACCGTAATGGAATTCATAGCGTTGAAGTAACGTTGGGGGAATCGGACAATGTGTGCTCCACGTATTCACTCGTACCGAATGAGTGTTCATTGCGAGAAATGGAGAAGCGAGGTCTCTGGTTAGCAGATCCAGGTTCAAGTACAAAGTGTGATATGGACGATATTGATATTCTTATCGGCGGAGACCTGTATTGGGCTGTTGTTACCGGAATGATCGAACGCATCAATGATCGACTCGTTGCAGTTGAAAGTGTGTTTGGTTGGCTTCTTCATGGACCGGAAGACCAATCAACTGCGAATTGTGTGACAGTGCAATCGATGCATGTGCATGTACAAGGTGCTGACATGAATAAACAGTTGTTCAATTTAAAGCAGAATTCTTGTTTGAATTTGGCAGACGGGATTTTCAAAGTGACTGAAGATTCTTTACGTGGAGGAATAGATTTAAGGAACCCAGCCTCCCCCTGCGGAACAGCCGACAACCAATGGCAAAGGAGAACCAGCCCCACCTCCACCTACGAAAGAAGGGAAAGAGGAAAAGAAAGAAAAGGAGATCGTCCCCGAACTCATAACAGAAGAGATCCTTGGAGACATTGTGGAACTTGCAGAACCACCTTTGGAGACATTGTGGAACTTCCAGAACCACCAGAAATTCCTCCTCACAGAGCCATTGTACAGAAGAGGGAAGGAGAGTTGGAATTGAAGAGAAACTACATCTTAGCTCGGCAGCCAGATGTGCACGTGATAGAGAGGGAGATACCTGAACCCGAGGATCCAGCACCGCCACCCCCAAGCAAGAAGAAGAAAGCGAAAAAAAAGAAGAAGAAAACAACGTGTGGACGAGACGGAACAGTACGTCATCTGTGGAAGACGTGTGTTATAAAAGAAGTGCTTCAAGGACGAGACGGATGCATCCGTTCCTGCCGTGTCTTGCTACCTGAAGGTAAGGTTGTAAAAAGTCCAATTCAATTGTTTTATATCCTTTAGAACTTGAAGGACAGAATCTGTGACTTTGACTTTTACTAGTGACTTTATGGACTGTGATTTGACTTTACTAGTGACTTTATAGACTTTTAACTGTGGGTTATGACTGACCAATTGTTTTTTGCTGAAAGTAAAATATTCAGGGGGGGAGTGTTGCGAACATTGCTAATATTTTGCTTTTATTCTTAATGTGCGAGGCAACGGGACACGAGATGGCGTTCTCGTTGCGATTGTTGTAAAAGTTGACTGTTGTAAGAATACTGAACGAGTCAGACATGTTGGTTTTAGATGAAAAGAATTGTGTCTTATTCTAGTGAAAATTTAAGTAAACGTTTTATATTAGTTATTTTAAAGATAAGTTGTTCGTGTTCTTCATTTAAAATGAGCTCTAGTTAACGTAAAAAATTGGATTTCTTCGTTGACATAGATGCCTTCGCCAAAAGTCTTCCCCGATGATGGTATTTGCTGAGGGTAATATTCTTTAGCTGCAGGAGAAGACATCGAACTAAGATTTCACAAACTCAATAAGATCAAAGAGAGTTTTTAAAATACAAAAGTAAATGCAAGAAAATATTGTAAAAATATTATTATCAACAACTTTTGAAAAGAACTATTTAATACATAGTAGATCTAATTAATGAGATCAAACAGATCTCATAATTTTCTCTTTATTTTCTAAAGAGATTAATTAAATAATTAAGAGATCATTAGACTTCAGGGACCTGTATATTGTACCTAGGTTTCAGCAGACGTTAAAGATCTTGTTCACTTGAATCCTTCTAAATGTTTTCAAGCATTAAATTCTTTAGTCATTCTATAGTTTCAAAAGGTTTTAACTGACGAAATATTTGGAGTAAAAAATTTAAACTCTTAAAAATAAGAAAAAAAAATTACTAATAAACTACTTTATTCATCAGGAATTGTACTATGAACTGTAGGGAAGACACTATACTTTGTTTCATATAATAGTAGTTTTATTATAAGCTTAATGCGCTTATAATATTTGGGTTTTTTATCTTTCATTGATAACAATTAACATATTTAGTAATACTATTTAAGAATGGAAAATATCGTTTTCTTTTTGGTATATTGATACTAGACAAACAGATGCACCATACAAAATCAATAGTGTCGCTCTCTTAGAAAAGATTTGCTAATTATAACTTCTTTAATTCTTCTATATCTTGCAAAAGATTATCAACTCTACGATTAAATAAAACACCACAAACATCTCCCTAACCAATATTTCCTCCTTGAATCCAAGGACTTTCTCAAGGTATATTTAATAACTCATAAATAAATAAAACAAAATATAAAGAAAGAATTATCTTTCCTTTGTTATTTGTTAAATTTGCTAATTATATTTAAGTTTCTGGGAGCTGTAATTAAATACAAGTTTACGCATTTTTAATGGATAAATCTTTATTAGAAATATTGATTTTTTTGTCTCTTTTTATTTAATTTCATCTTAGGAGGTTCTGTAGTTATTCTCTCTTTAGTTATTTTTATTCGAAAATGAATAAAACAACTTATTTCTCGCATTTTTATTTTAAGAATATTAATCTTTATTTCGAACAATATTATGCACAATACATAGTTTAATATCATATAATAACTTCAGGATATTAATGGAAATGGTTTGATCCAAAACAAAAACTATCTAATAATATCATGCAGTGTGATATTCATCTCTGATTTCTAATTAACACTTCAGTATTAAATCTTTCTGTAATGAATAATTTTTACAAAATACTAATATAAATTTTTTTTAAATAAAAAGTGAGAGTCGATTCCGATTGCAGAATAGAATCTACAAATGAGGTTGATTCTCTGTGAAATATCAAAAGGTTACAGAAAATTTCTCTATTTTATCCTGATTTCTAAAATCCTGTGAATCTTAATCTAATCTCGCTTTTGATCTTCACTTGCACAATACTCTTTCACTTTCTTTAAATAAATTTATCAATTTATCATTCTAACGAAATTTTATTAATATCAATCCAAATAGTCTTTTTTTTTCTTCTCTTTAAGAGAAAAAAGAAAAGAACAGAAAAAGAAAAATATATTTAATCCTTGCTTATATATTAATATTGATAAATTAGAAAAGCAAATAAGTTAAATTATCACAAGTATAATACTTAAACCAATGGATTTTTTGGTTCAAATATATAAAACTTTAATTTATCAATTCAGTCATAATCAATATTTCTTGAAAATTCTAATTTT
>JAFIDM010000006.1:13545499-13588250 GCA_023159025.1 Thereuonema tuberculata
TGAAATTCTTGTGCTGCCCTCCGGCAGCCTCTAAGAATTTTCAATGCACATTATAAACTAAGAAATAAGCGCCTAAAATATGTAAACACATTAAAAGAAATATCATTAGAATAAGAAATGCTCTTAATCAAATGACAGAAGAGACAATATTTAGGCAACCGAAGGGCACATGGGACATCAATTTCTGATTTTCGGAATGGACATTTTTCGTTAACCTAAACTTTCATAGGGAAAAAGAAAAGTAGATTATAGAATTTGTAAGAACAATTTTAGACAAATACCTGTAAAATCTTCCATCTCTTCCAGGAAGTCCTTGAGGAAGGATAAACACTTGTTCTATTTTCATTATTTGATCGTTTATCATTCGAACATTTAGTTCACTGAAATAAGAATTAAAATAATGAAAATTCCATTAAAAACCGATTTACATATATCTACGAGTACAATAAAAACAAGCAATTCTTTAAAGTTTTAATTTTTCAAGTTTTCGGGGTTATTTTTAATGGATTTTACTCAGTGGATGTCGTCAGTAATAACTGTTGCAACCTTGATCGATTTCCTGTGTAATTGTTGATGAATTTTTTGTAATGTTTCTATTTTTGTTTTTTTTTGTTTTTTATTTATTTTATTTATTTATTTATTTAATAATAAATGTATACATTCAGTCTTACGAGATACCACTAATGGTGGATCTGTATGTAGGTGCTGTAGAACATATTTTTCAGTTTATACAGATAATTAATATTAATAATATACTTATAATATTGTATTGTAATAATAATACTATATTGTATTATTCACGTAATAATAATTAGGAAGTAATATTAATATATACAACCTAACATAACGTAAAATATACATATAAACAAAATACATATAGTTACAAAATCAATTTCAAGAGATATATATATATTTTGTTTTTTCAATACACAAAATGAAAATATATATAACATATATTATCCAAAATTCTTAAATATACCAGTTTATTTTTCCAAGTATTATTTTTTTTAATATTTCATTTTTTAGTATACTTATTTTATTAAATTTATTTTGTTTTAATTCTTCTTCAATTTGCATAAAAAGCTTTAACAATATTCTATTTTTATTTCTTAATCCAAAGTTGTTCTTAGGATTTTCATAATATAAAATCTATATCAATTTATTTCTTGAATTGTTTTCTAGGTTATTATTTCTAAACTGATTTCTAATTTTCTAAAATTATTAAAGAAAGTATTATTTTTTCTCTTGGCATTAAAATCTTGTATTTTATTCTTTTTTTTATTTTTTCATTTTTTGTTAATGTACAATAATCTTGTATTATAGAATTGATTATTTTATTTAATATTCTGTTTACGTTATTAGTGTCTGTATTACATAGATGCATCCAACAACCCAATCCATAATTTATTAATGAGTCTATAAATTATTTATATATTAGTATCTTATATCTTATAGAAAAGATACTTTGCATGTGTTGAAACATATATATTAACGAATTAAGTTTATTTAATATATATAAACAATGTGTTTTCCAACAGAATTGATCATTAATATATAAATCTAGATATCTGTTTGTTTTAATTATTTCTATATTTTCACAATTACATCTTTGGGAGTTTATGTTATTATCTATTAAACAGTTATGATTATGATATGTTATTAATGGATTTATATGTAAAAATTTATTTTTTTGTTTTCAATATCATTAGTTTTGTTTTTTTGGCTGTTTATTTTCGTTTTATTATTGTGTTTTGAAGAATTAATTTTAAAACAGCTGCTTTTAAATTGAATAATGAAGACGATCAAGGCAATGCTTCTTGCTTGTTAGAAATTTTTACCTTATATCTAAAATTTCTCCATTTTGAACTTAGTTTTATTGTGAATAGATGTTAATAAATATATAATTACTTAACATTTTTATACTTTTATTCGATTGTTAAAATAACTAATATCTTTAAAATATTATCGGTAACAGGAAATAAAAACAAATAATAAAAAATAAATTTCCAGTACACTATTTACCAATTTTGTATTTCTTTAATAACATACGACAATCTCTCTGGAGGAAGAGAATGCCTGTCTAATTTGTTCGATATTTATTTCTGTTACTTACTTGTTTTGATCAATGTCTTTTAACCGTTCATGCCAATTATTTGCTGCTTTCTGGAGTTGTAAAATGGCTTGTTCAAGTTTATCTGGAAGAGTTGTGAAAATAAAATCACTTGCTGTTAGATTTAAATAATTTTTTTTAGACCAAGCTTACTGTTATTTACTTTGTAATAAGCTAAATATTTCATGAAGAGCTATACCCACACTTTACAGATCATTACATATTAGCCATCACCATCCTAAAGTTAAAAGTCCTCATTCATAAAGAAGTTAAAGAGCTACTACAGGTAGAAAAAAGTGTGACCCTATATTAAAACTTATTACATTCTTTTTTAGGTGAGCATGGTAGACTGGACTGCATGTTGGAGGGAGGGGGTTCAATCACCAACCTAGGAGATTTTTCAACGCTGAATTCCTCTCCAAATGGATCCAAATGGATCCACTCAGCCCTACGTAAGAATGGGTACCAGGGGTAAAGAGCTGATCACCCGACCGCATCTCAGTCCCAAGGTCAATGAAAGCGCCCCAAGGGCCATAGTGGGTCCGAGTGTCATACACTTATCTACTTATACCTTTTTTTAGAGCAAATCAGTTTTTTCCGTTTATGTATTTTCTGGTTCTTGAAGTTAAACATGAAACAAACTTTAAATCCTTTCCTTTTCTTATCTTAAATCTTCCTTTTCTTATCTTAAATCTTCCTCTTCTTATCGTAAATTTTACTATAATCCAGTCCTTTTCACGGATGTAGACAAAGATCTCCAGGATGGTTCCTCCATCTTCATCGTTCAGACATTTAGCATCCTTCACGTCAGACTTGAAGACGTCTCCCATGTGATTATCTTATTTTGAGTCGTCAAATCCTCTCTAAAATATTTTTGAGTCTTTATAACTAAAAATAAGGTAATCAAATGGGAGACGTCTTCAAGGCTGACATGAAAGCTGCTAAATGTTTGAACGATGGAGATGGAGGAATCATTCTGATCTTTGCATACATCCGTGAAAATGACTGCATTAAGATGAAAGACAGGGATCTCAACTTTGTTATAATCTCTTTACATAACATGAAGATTATATTTTGTTACATAAGAAATGAAATTACATATTTGGTCATATTTAGTTTCGAATTTTTTCAGATTTCTAATCATTATCATAGTTAGTTTATAAAGACGCAGTTCATTTGTAAAGGTTAGCAATTACCTAGTGTAATACCATGATCTTTTAAAATATTGGCATTTCTTGTCTTGAGGTTGTTTAGGGCCGTCATTATCTTAGAAGAAAGATCTCGAACATTTAATGGAAGCAGTAATGTATCTAAACAAAAGAGAGAAAGAATAAAATAAGAAATTTTAACATCACAAAAAATGTGAAATAATGTCAATTTTGTATGATTCATAGTGAGGACTTAACCTAATAAATGTGAAAAAGAAATCATGACTTTCTTAATTAACCGTATTTCCTTTAATACATTTCTTTTATCCGGACAAAATCAGTTGTCAAAGAAGAAGCAAACCACAAAAATTGGATGTATAAATGATAGACTATGTCTTATTTGTTGATGTTTGATAAATGTCATTAGTGAAACACCATTCGAATAATCTTGAAAAAGCATGTAATGTTCAGAGCAAATGGCAATGAATCAGGACCAAAATCAAATAGTCCAACAGGTTTCTAAACGACACTTTTATATATCTAAATTAGTAAAACAAACAAAATCTTCTTAATTAACATTTTAATTAACTTCTTTAATAATTTTTTTTAATAAACTCCATAAACTACAATGGCGATATTTCATAGACCTAACCGGCTTTCTTTTTCAAACCTTTTTAACATCACGGGAAGAGAGAACATCTTCCTCCGTCCCAAAACCAAAATTAACAAAATACAATCAAGAATTCCAAACTAACAAACAAAAACGTGAAGCCTACTAATAAAACATCCACATCTCTGTCCTTTGTTTAAAATCGCTGTCTTCTTAAGTAAATTTCCAATCTTTGAATAATTTTAAATTACTGTCTTCAATTTTTAAAGTAAAATCTTTGAAATTGTTGTCTTCAATTTTTAAAATAAATGTCCAATCTTTAAAATAAATATATAAATTAGTACATCAGAAAATCTGAAATTGCAATTGGAGAGTTTGCTAGTTTATGTAGTTCTTTAAGTATAGTTGCAAATGCAGTTCAGGCACGTCCTCGTTATTTTACGTTACCTTTTGTTTCCAAAGGAAATAGTAAGTAGAAGTCCATATGTGCACTAGGGGAGACTGGGGTCAATTGTAACACAGGGCAAGTGTAACAAGCGCTCTGTAGCCTAAGCAAACTTTCATTAAATCTCAATTTTTGGCATGGGTATTCGTCTTATATACAAGAATGATTTACCGAAAAAAAGACATCGGCCATTCAATTTGTTCTGAAGATAATTACAAAAACATGGTTTTTACTGCTAAAAATAAGTTTCTTTAGTCGTACTAATTATCAACTGCAACCAAATGTATTAGAGATAAAAATGTGACAAATACATATGAAAAAGGCAGATAGAAATGCTACGTTTTTGTGTCACAAAATACGATATGGTTGTATCCTGCGCTAAATAATTGAACACCACATGTGAATTGAGCTGTTGGGGACGATTGTAACATTGCTGATGGGGACAATTGCAACAGCGTTACAATTGAGCCCATTCTTTATATTTTTGTTTTTAGACCAATATTCTGTGTAGATAGGCCTACATTTTAAAATTTAAATTATATAATTAAATTAAATAAACATTAAATTACAGTTTAAAGTGGAAAAATAATATGAAATCAAACGTTGCAAAGCCTGATGAATAAATAAAGATATAAATACATGATTAATTAAAAAAAATTTAAAATTATCCTACTCATTTTATTTACATGAGCCCAACTCATATTTATTTAAAAGCCTATTGAAGTAATTATAATTATATAATTAAAATATACAAAAACAAAAGCAACAATATCAAGAGCACTGCAAGTAGGGATATCTACATGCCAAAACGGAAAGGCAAAGGGGCGGTCAAAGAAAAAAGACTCATCAAAATAACTCTGCAAGAAGATTAAGACTAGTAATAAGGCTGCAATAGATTCCTCAAATGAAGAAAGGAAACATTTTGCTTAGTGTGCTGCGAAGATTACAGAAACAGCAAACCCAATGAGAAATGGGTTCAGTGCCTGTCTTGCTCCGAATGGGCACATGAAGATTGCACTCCTGGTGAAGCAGTATATTACTGCCAAAATTATGATTCTGATGATGATGATTGAAATACAGAACATTGTAAACAAAAAGTAACCTTGGTATACTGTATTATCTCAATTTCATTTCCTTCTGCTATCTGTTACAATTGCCCCCTACTACTGTTACAATTGCCCACGAGTTGGGATCAAATGTAACACTTGTAGTGTGTCCCTTTAAACATATTTTTTGTCACTTTTATATCGGTTTGACGAGTTGTCAATTTTTGTGCAAGTCCACCTAATGTTGAAGAAATGATTATTTTCTTGAAAAAAAATATTAGTCGAAAATTTTACAATTGAACCCGGTCTCCCCTACATTATTTTGCACATATCGATCTTTGTACTGCATTGCAATCATCATCTAAAGCCAGTTTCAGAAAAAGATCGAGAGGAACATCCGGCGTAGAAATCTATTCTGTGGCGAGATCGTCTAAGCATCCGTCTTTCATGCTAAAGTTCGCTGGATATATTCTGCTACATGTTTTTTTTTTTCTTTCTCCCTCTCCACTTTTTTAGTTTTTGATTTTGTTTTTTAACTAATTCTGTTTAAATTACACAAATTTGAATTTTATTGTCGCCAGTCTATTTCACATCTTACAAATCTTTCGCTTGCAGAACGATATTTACAGAAAGAGAGAACTATGTTTCGGGCAGACGGATATTGAACCAAGTTACACAATGACGTCACTCACGATCTTTTTCTGGAACTGGCTGTAGTTGCATAACTGAGTAAATAATGTACTTATAATTGAAATAAACACTGCATTAGACCTTCCTTTCCTTATTTGGGCTGATGAATGTTATGTGAGGAAACCTGAAGGAGAGGACAAATCTTCTATGTCATAATTACACTTATCAAGCGAAAAAAAAAAAGCGATGCAGGCGGATGGTGACCGGACTTAAGTCCGAAGCGATCGCACCAAAGCCCGGAACATAGTGTCAATTGAAAACGGACGTATATCCGAAGCGATATAATTCGTTGAATAACTGTATTAGGTCTTAGATAAGATGAAATGATTCATGATTTATATTCCTTATAAGTAATGCTACGTTTTGAAAGATATCAGAAAGCTAGCGATCAGAAGTTAGTGGATGAAAGCGAGGACTAGATCAGAATGGAGTATTATTGTTTGGGGAGGTCAAGATCTAAAAGGAGTGTAGCGTCACGAAGTAAGGAAATACTATAAGTCAACAAAGTCCTTTTTCAGTCTACACACAGTTTCAAAAAAAATTTTTACAATTGAAAATTAACGCATTTAAACTTTAAAAAATTTTAGTTAAAATTAATTAAAAGTTAATATAAAAGCCTATTTTGTTAAACAAAAATCACACACGTAAAATTTAATTAATATTATAAGTCATGTTGAATTATTTTCTAATTTATATTAATATAAAGGCTTTATTGAATTTATCAAGATATGAAAGTTTATTTTATTTTTTTACATTCACACTCAGTACAGAGGGGTGCACTCAGGGTTCTAATATAGAATAGAACAGAATTACTTTTTTATTTTTAGGGAATCAATAGTAGACGATCTTCCATTCATCTTTTTTTGAGATTTATGATTAGGCAGGACGATGTTTGTGCCATCCTGTATAAAAGGCTTTCTTCCAACCGCCTTATTCGTCTTTCTCTGAATATCCAGCCAATTTGTTTCTAATACAGGACTAACTTTAACCATTTCCACTCATTCTTCTACACTTTGAGTTTCAAGCTGTAATCATTAATATTTTTACATAATACCTTAATTTCCAAATCCTTCTTTATACGTACGTTTATTTTTTGTCAATTAATCTCGTAAAAATGCAGGAAGTTTTGTAAATCTCTTTGGTATTTTTTTCTACAGTTTACAGTTAATGTTAATTCTCATTATTGACTTAATAACAATGATATTTCGTGGGAGAATACTCTTTCATCAAACTTGAAGAACATTTAAGAACGTTCCAGAAAAGCTAACAGTTAATCAAAGATATACATAATAAAATACACACAAAGGATTTTCATACACACAAAAGATTTTAATGAATTTAGCAATTTAAATTAATAATAAAATTCCAGTTTTGGACTTTAAACCTCAAAAGTAGCTTCTATTTATCTCGAATGAAATAAAAATTACCTGATAAATAAAATAGTAGCAGCCCTGATATTCGACTGCATCCCTGATGGTTTTTAAAGCCTGGATCGATGAACGTTTCAACTAAATAATAAGTTTCATAACCAGTGTGATAAGCTGGATACTGGCTTATGTTATTCTTTACCTAAATAAATGGAATTAGAAGAATAAACTTAACTATATTATATAAAACTAACAGAAAAATAAATAAATTAATAACATATTTTTATCAATCGTAAGCATTCTATCTAGGTGTTGATTATCATCTTTCTTTTAAAGCAATAAAAATAAGGTTTTTAAATGTTATAGTAGCATTTTGAAAGGTAAAAAAAATCATTCCTGTACAAAACATTTATAATAGTAACCTTTGTACCAAGAATTTGATGATCTTCACTAATGATATTCTAAATTGCAATTTGTTTACCTTTTTTATTGCTTACCTTATCCATTTGAAAGTTGATGTCGACACTTGCTATACCAGCATGAAACATAAATGCTGCCATGTCACTTCCAGAACCTAAGGTTGGCAATCTGAAATCATACGACGAATGTCAGCAGAACTAAGCAGTCGCTTGCTTAAAGCAAAAATAACATCATCAGTTAAATAAAAAGTTAAAAAATATCAGCTCAGAACAACAATTTGCTATTCAAATATCTTGCCGAAAAGTAACAGTAGTACAGCCATAGTTCAAAATATTTTCAATCAAGTTAGCTAATCATTTACGAAGTATACCCGATGTAATAGTTAATTATGCTAAATTATTTAACTTGATGTTTAACTTTAATTATAAGGATTTTCTTTAATTATAAGGTTCATTTTCTTGGATTAAATCCCATTCTACAGCTCCATGAATGAGTATGAAAATTATTAGAATAATATTCAATATATACTATAATAAAATACAGAACAATCGGTTTCGCCCCCAATACGAGGCTTTGACGAGTGACCTATGGCCATTATAATAAAATACAGAAATTAATAGTGTGCGCATATTAAAAAATTGCGGCCAGCCAACAAACAAGACTAGTTAAAAAATAATCTATACAATTAAAAATTTGACATTCACACCCGGTTTCGCCTCCAATACGAGGCTTTGTACTAAATATATACAAAATAATACTTATGTATAATAACTAAAATAAATATACTCAATGTTCTCTAATCTGTGACCTAGTTAATCTCCTAAGGTTGATCAAGTTTCAATTAGAATAATCCCAGTCTTTAAAGACGAAAGTAGTTATAGAATAGATTTCATTCTAATTATTAAATGTCCATCCTAAAACCAAAGCTATTATAATATGACTTACGTTGCTTCGTTGGATTTTGTTACTGCTTTTCTGTAGTCTGTCCAAGTTGTAAAGAGATTCTTTGATGGTTCCTGTGGATCTGGAATCTAAAAGATTAAAAAAGAATAAAGAAATATACAATACTAAGAATACAATTTTTAAAATTCACCAATATATTAAAACAAATAATAAATCAAGTGAAAAATAAAAATACTAAATATAATTTTCTGATTTACTAACATTTTACATTAAACAGAAGTTTATTAGTCCGTATTTTGGTTATAGGTTTTTTTAGGCAAATTTAAAATAAGTAAGATAAAACCAATAAATATTTGAAAAGAAATTTTTAATTTGGAAAAGTAGTTTTCATTATATCATAAGATTTAAATTACACAATATGGCAAGACAGCCACTGAAATTATCATTAGCATATTCAGAATATATTTCAATATAATGATAGAAATAGAGGATGTCATCCTTAAAAATACTGAATTTATTTTAAAGAAAATATAGAACTTTAACCGCACTGGATACAATTAACTTCGTGGCAATTTCATTATATTTACACTTCTCTTCTTAAACTTTTGTTCATTTTCTCAGCCATTCCATTTATATGAATTTTTAAAATTTAAGTTTTCAAATGGAAAAATGTAATCGCTTTTTCCTGCTCGTTGATCTAATAAAGATATCTGAATTTCCTGAAATACTATCAACGTTAAAACTATCATGTCTTTTTCAAGTTATCCAAACCCTTTTAATTTCCAAAACATTAAATTGTTCACTTGAGTGTTCAAGTTTCGGACCTTTATCTTACTAAGAATCACCTCAGTTTGTACATCTTTATAATGGTAAGTTTTAAATATTTTAAACAAAGAATTAGATAAGTAGTGGTTGGCTAAAAAGTCCGTTCTTTTTTATGTAAGTTGGCTCTAGTAGCGCTTAGGTGTCTTTTAAGTCATTCAACACCATTTTTTTAAGATTATCTTGTGACACTATCGTATCGGCTGGCATTTAAAACAAAAACTGATCAAAATTGGTGAATTTCGTGTCGCCAATTTAATATTGAATATAGAAGATAATAAGCAACAAGAACGCTTGTTTGTTTGATGGCCAGGCAAAAAATGTTACAGCTTGACTCGGGAAGTTCTGATTCATACGCCCTATTCACCAGACATTACACCTTGGGATTTCCATTTATTTCAGTCTTTACAAAATTATCTTATGGACAAAACTCAATTCCTTGGAAGATTTCATAGGTAGCTGCAACATTTTTTTTTGCTGAAAAAGATAAAAAGTTGTGGCAAGATAAAATTATGAAGTTGCCTGAAAGATAGGTAGTGGAAGGTAGTGGAACGAACCGTTGAAGATTTGTTGTTCAATTAAATTATTGGTGAAAATGAAAACTGTGTCTTTTATTTTTACTTAAAAACCGAAGGAACTTTATGGCCAACCCAATAATTCTGAAAAACTATATTGAAAAGAACTTAATGAAACCGTGGATGATACAAATGAATCAGCTATTTAGCCTTTGCTTAGAACGATCAAGTTGTTTAACGAAAATAAAGATGACAGTTCTAAATATGTTTTAATTTCATCAGTTTTTACAGAAAATTGAAATTTTCATACAAAATTTTATTTGAAAACATTGTGCAACAATAATTGAAATTGAACCACATTAATCAGAAAGGAAATTATCTCAATCTAAATTCATATTCCCATTATTTTTCATATAAATTGAAATTTTATCTTTAAAATGTTCTTATTACCTGCTTAATAACTTCAAAAATAACTTCTTGCATCATTGGAGAAGCAGACATAGAAAGTTTGGGACCTAAATATAAAAAAGATAAGTGAAGTTACAATTAAAAGCAGAGGGTGAAATAAAAAATTGGATATTTCAGTACTTCTATAGCATCTGACATTAAGATATCCTAAATTTGAGAAAAAGATAAGACGGCATTGCTGTAGCAAATTACGTGGTATCGTAATGCTTACAATATCATTTTGATTTTATTATTATACGTGTAGATCTGAAAACCTCGCGCAGTTCATAGTTTCTGATGTTCTTTCAGTTCCTTTCTCTTTCTATCATTAAATAGACTTTGGTTTTCCTCTACGAAACCAAATGATATCACTTTATTGATCATGTTTCTGTTTCTATGTAGTGATAAAGGAGAAAAATTCTTTTGGTCAAGATTTAATGGTACATCTGATATAAAGGTTTATTTTTATTTTTGTTTATTTTTTTTCATTTCATGAGGTCTCTTGGAAGTAGACAGATAAAATTCATCGCCATCGAAACATCTTTTTTTTTTAAAGTGGCATCATGATGGAATTATTTCTTAAATTATTTTGTTGAATTTCTTCACAAACACCAAAGTAAACAGGTACAATTTTCTAAAAATTAATAAAGGAAAAAAAAACGGTGAAGTCTTACGAAAAAATCAAATTTTTAATAATTTAAAGATTCTCACTGAAAAGAGAAAATAATTAAGAGCCAATCTACTAGTAAAAAATTTTTACTCAATAATTCATAAAAAAAATTGAAAGAAACAAAATTTATTAATCTTGACTCAATGAATAACAACACCTGATCGTAATAAGGTTTCGTAAAGAAACGATTCAACATATTGAATAGATTTAAGGCTTAAAAGTTTGAGAGCGGATTATTTTTTTATCGAAAACAACCGTATTGAAATGTAAGGAGTTACCATAACAATTAGGCAAAACTGTAACTTTGTTTATTCTGCATTGGAAGCTTCAAAACATTTAGATTTAATCGATATTTTAATTTAATTTAATTGATCGATATTCTAATGACAATGGAAAGATTATTTAAATGTTTTGAACTTTAAAAGCACTGGGATCAGAGGTAATCAGTTAAGATTAAAAACATTTTCAAAACAAAATTAGATTTAACATCAATTATAGGAATTAAATCACAGTGATTTTATGTGTTTTTATGTTTTTAATCTATATTTTACAAACAATTAAATGCTGGTACACATTGTATTTCTAACATTTGCTCTTATAAAAAGCTAAAAACTAGCTATACAAATTCATTACAATACGTTTCATACAGTTCTTAGTTGTATATTGTGTTATTATGTTCTATATATTATTTCATTATAGTTTTCTTTCTTTTTTTTAGGAAGTCTTTAAATTGTAATTTAATTATTTTAAAAATTGCGTTAGAATTAACATAACTCTCACCTGATGTACAAGAATCTACATTAACATAAGCTACAGCCCTGCTCGTTAATTTATGAATGTGTTCCTGAAAAAAAAATTAAAATAAAATATTCAAACAGCATAGAAGAACTTGTATTGAGATAAAAAAAATTTCAAGTTTTCAAATTGTCTTTATGTACATATATAAAAAGAAAAGTCCTGATTCACTCACTAATTCATCAATGTCCAACCAAACCCTTGGACCTAGAAAGCTGAAATGTTGCACAGAGGTTCCTTTTATGATGTAGACGAGGAATATGGCAGGGTTTTCGAAATTCCCATGGGACAGGAAATAAAGAGGATTTACATTTTTGCTTTTAAAGTTGCCTTATCGATGTACAGATACGTGGCGCCAACCCGCAATACATCTGAGTTATCCGGAGAAGGCCACAACGGGCTGGAAACTCGTATATTTTCCGATCTCGATATTAATTTGCTAAATAAATAAAGTTTTTGTTTTTTTTATGCTATGTATGCAAGAGACCGGAGCGAAGCGACGATACCTCGCCAGTAATTCTATAAAAAGAATATACACGTCGAAAAAAAGGTCTAGTTTTCTGGATTATTAAATAATTAGAAATTGAGTTAATGAGTCAGCCTTTAAAAAAAAATGAAGTAGAAATATAAATGATTTGAAACACAATAGACTTAAGGTCATTAGTTACTAAAAGGATTTAACAATGTCTATCTAACAACATCGGTTCTTCAACCATCATCTTTACATGTAGCATTATTGGTTTCGTCAAAGGTTTATAATATTTATGCTTCGGAAAGTAAATGAAAGGGTTACACAGAAAAGTTTTGAAACATATAATTTTAAGTCAAATACTCATATCCATCTGTGATTACAATAAATCAACGAGTGTACATCCTACTACCTAAAATTTAAAGAAACATTAAAATTGAAACAAGCAAACTTAATTTTGGTGCCTAACCACCAACAGAATAAGGACCATCCGTTTACTGGCAGCCAACATTATCTGGTTTCTTCCCCCGTATTTGCAAATTACACTTTTTCTTTGACTTTTAACTTTTACCTGAATTATGCAGTTTGTGATATTTAAAAATATCAGTACTCTCCCCTAAAATTTGAATATTATATTATTGACTGTTATTCTTATAACAAGCCAAGATGCAACATTATTTGCTGCTCAAAAATGCAAGATTCGCAATTCTTTTTCTGTTACCATCGAAGGACTCTTTGTGTAGAGATCAGCCTTCTTCAGACGTGGCCACAGAGTAAACAATACTTTTCAGATAATCTTTCATAAGTGTTTCTTTGAAGTTGAAGTTATTGAGGCATAAAAGTATTAGAAACGTTTTCAAAATCGGTCGAATTAAGCCTACAATCTTTCGTCCATTTATAATCGCCATCAGTGTAGGAAACAGTATTTTAATACATCTCAGGTCTTAAGTAATGCTAAATATCTTGAAACCTAACATCCTAATTACTATGAAAGAAAATTCTTTTGTAACTCCGTCTTAGTTTTGCATAATTTCTCGAAAAAGAACTCTAATAAAATGAAGATCATATGTGATAAGACACTAATATTTCAAATATTAGCCACTTAAAACTTTAAGACTATTAAGCCTTAAGCTATTAAGCCTTTTAAGACTGTTATGTTTCTTACCTCAACCCATTCACTCGAACCAATGAGTCCATATTCCTCTGCTGCCCACGAGCAGAACACTAGTGTACGTCTTGGTCTCCAACCTAAAGTAGATACAAAAATGATATTACGCAAATACTATTGAAATGTTCTGTATGTATTTTAATGTCTAATCTTTACCTTCTTTTAGGAGTTCTCCATAAACACGCGTGATTTCAAGAAGCTGTGCAGTTCCACTGGAAGCATCCACTGCACCGAATCCCCAGGCATCACGATGGTTCCCAGTCAAAACGTAACGGTCTTAAAAGACGTAAAGAAAATGATTAAGTTTTTTAATGAAAAACACTTCAAAATTTATGTTGCATTTTCAAAACGATATGATAATCATTGAAATGTACTTGTACCTGGCTCCACGGCACCTTTGATGATTCCGATTACGTTGTGATCCTGTTCTGCCATGAAGTATTCATTATGAACACTTAATTTAAGTTTACTGAAAAATCAAGTAATTTTATACAAATCAAATAAATAATAAAAATAATAAAACATTAATTCTTCCCGTTTTTATTAATCTTCAAATTTCTATCTTTGTAAAACAAACAATTTTTATTAAAAAATTAACTTTTGTAAGAGGTTGTCCCAAAATCGACGATTTTGGGACAATCTCTTTGAGCATTTTCCTTATTTCTTATATTTATTGCTAAAAGCTTATTTTTTACGAAATGTCTACTTAAAATCAGATATTTAATATTTTATTCAGAAATAACACAGGTCTGCAAAAAAAAAATTTTTTTCCAGCTGCATGGGATATTTTTGCTGAATTATATGTTTTAAAGATCGCAGATTCTAAAAATGACTTCCATAACATCCCATCACGTACAGGTTTTTTGCAAAATAAAAATACATTTTTGATAAAAACACTTATTTATTACAATGAACTAAATATATTATATTTTCTTACAATTAATCAAAAAATTGTTTCTGATATTTATTCATAATCTTAGGTCTACTCTTTTTTCTTATGAAACCTTTTCTTCTTCTCTTTGATGCTTCTCCGAACTCGTTTCTGATTTCCTTCTCTGGTTTGTCGATTGAGCATCCAACAGTAGTCAGCTAACATATTGACATCCCATTTTCCTTGGTAATGTCTCTCGGTATCACAGATATCCTGGTGAAATCTTTCACCCAGTTCTTCACTGTAGGCTCCCAAGTTTTCGGGAAAATAGTCAATATGGGAGTATAAGAAATGAACTTTTAAGCTCATTTTGCATCCTTGAGCTTCTTACACTGCCAGCATGCGTTGTACAATGGTTTTGTAGTCAGGGTCCTTAGTAATCCCCAAAAACTTGTCAACTACATTCTTAAAACAGTCCCACGCTTCTTTTTCCTTTTCTCCCATTGTTTCCAAAAAGAGGGGATCAGATAAAAGTTTTCTTATGTCGCGACCAGTGAAAACTCCCTCTTTTAACTTGGCTTCAGAGAGTTTCGGGAACTTGGAACACAGATATCAGAAACAATCCCCATCTCTTGGCAGTGATTTGACAAACTGCTTTATGAGCCTCAATTTAACATGAAGAGATGGTAATAACACTTTTTCTGGTGGAACCAAGGTCGTATTGATGACGTTTTTCTCGCCGGGGGTTAAACTGTCTCTGTGGAACTGGCATTTCAGAGCCATGGGACACTGGACGAATAGCTGAGTCAAGGTTAGGGTAAGATATTTTCTTTTTATTTTTTGTATTAAATCATTTCACATCTACCGAACAGAAGTAGCAGTCTGTTGTGTGATTTTTCTGTTCACGCCAAATCATAGGAATGCCAAAAGGAAAAGAATTTTTCTTATCCTTAAACCACAAACGAAGATCTTCCTCGCATCGTCTGCACTCCTTATGCGGAGCCCATGCTTTATCTTGATCTCCAAGTTTCAATTTGAAATACGCAAAATAAACTTTCTTCACAAACTTATTTATGTTTCTTTGTTGACTTTTCACTGTATATTCATCACAAACATAACAGAAGTTGTAGGGAGAAATTACACAACCTCTGCGAGCCATATTCCAGAAATAAAAACACAAGCAAGTAGCGTTCGAATGCTGGATATAAACTGAGTGTGACATTAGATGGCCAGCGAGATACTGAACTTATTTAGCTTGTTAAAACATGATCTAATCCAACAGCAGGTTGTTTATATTTATTCCGACACGATCATGCAACCTTCCTCCTAACGCTAAAACTACTTTATCCAACTTCCCTACCACTACTCTCTTCAACCATTAACAAACCATTAACATTTTTTTTTTATTTATTGCCAAGTCCAGCTATAATTGATAGAATTAATGTGAGAAGTCTTAGTTTCAAGGCCATTTTTTAAATAAAAAGAAGAATACTAAATTTTAAGTTAACTAGGAATTTTATGCTAAATACAAACAAAAACCTTAAGTGTAACAAAAAAATTGACGTGATGGAATTTTTTTGATATTTTTTTCGTTTTTACCAAGTTGAAATCTATAAGAAAATGTATAAAAATCCTATGCAGTTTTTTACTTGCAGACCTGTGTAATCATCCTATTAATAGGCAAAAGTTGTACGATCTTTGTAAATTTGTAATTTGAAATAACCAATCATAGTGCAGCGTTGGAACACATCAGGCATGACGTCACGCCCAAGTTTAAAGATGGCGTCTCTACTATTTTCTCCACTTCACTACGACGAATCGTGATTACATAATTACTATCAGCGTATTAAGATTTTCTTTCCACATAAATGAAGTTACATTGAAATGCATGAAGTTCCTGCATCAAAATTTATCAGAGAGTTTGTAAAACCTCGGTATTTTTAAATAATTTTGGCTGTGGAGTCACTCGCTCACTAATCAACAAGTAGGAGATAATGATGTTGCGCGTGCCGTCATTGTTGTCCAGACAGGATTATTGGTATTGGTTGTTGGACATTCGTTATTGTTATTGTTGAAACTGGTAAATCATTTTTTTATCTTCTTTTATTTTAAAAAAAAAAATGGCTTTGTCATTCAAATTATATGTGGGCTGTTACGGAAGTCATGGCTTTTAAAAAATGAGCTTAGAACATCTTTTCCAATCTTGTGTTTTTCAAAAATGTGGAATTTGTTTTAATTCCGTGAATATTTCACGGGTCACAACTAGTATTTATAATTTATTATTTTGATATTTCCGATAAATGGTTGAGTTGATATAAAACGTATTACTTCAACCAAATTCGAAATACTTCTATTTAGATTCGAATAAAGATTGATTCCGATTCCAGTCTTTTGCCCTCCTTGAACCTTTCAGTTTAAGAAGCCCAGTCCCACAGTGAACTGGTGACTAGGACCTTAAAAAGACTTAATCCTGAAAATAAAAAATACCTATCCCTGATGAGATACACTATACTTCTAAAACTTCTTTAATCACAACAACGACATTTCGTTTTCTTGAACAGAAACCTTCTTCAGATAAGTAGAAATCTTACATCACACACTAGAAGAAAAAGAAAGATTAAAGACAGAATCTTACATAATTAATCAATTTCCATGTATTAATAAAGATAAATTTTTAAAAGTCATCGATATAACATTTTGGTTGTTCAAAAATTATATTAAAAATAAATAACAATTTTTGTAATAGTGAATTTGCCTTAAATTACAAATTGAATTTGCATTGTCAGTAAATATGTTAAATATTCATTTATATCTCAGTAATAATATAACAATTACGATTTCTGTATTGTAAACGGACGATTTATGTAGATTCTGTATTGCAAACACGGACGGTTTATGTATTGCTTGTACATTTTGTATTGTAATATTTCTTAATGTTTATAATACAATACAAAGTAACATAACGAATTCAGTTAAGGATGAAGAAAAGAGATTTCTTGACCTCAGTTATTCAATCTGAAGAAGTTTTCTATTAAATATCGTTGTTGTAATTAAAGAATACATTTAGAAGAATTGTGTATCTCACGATTGAACGAAGAATATAGATTTAGGAACCTATCTGTGATGAACAGAAAGTTGTGTGTTTTACTGCAATTTAAATTCTTAAGTTTCTTTTACGTCCTATTATCAAAAGGATACCAAATTCTATTGACTTCATGAATACATTCTATTAAGTAGTTTATTTTTCTCTTGTATACAAACAGCAGTAAAAATGCTACACTAAATGTTAACAAAACTTACGTTGTACGATCCCGAAATCCTGGCCCAATGTTGTAGGTGAGATTAAGTCCGCCTTGCCACTCCTCTGGAGCAGGAACCTCTCCTATCCGACTTTAACGAAAAATAAAATATCAAAATTTGTTATTTAAATCATATTTTAATTCCATCAATCACATCAATTCCATCATTGCCTAATGTGGCAATTGTTCCACTTTCTTAAATCATGGATGACTACATATTGTTTTGGTTTTTATTGTAATACATAACAGCCAATACAAAGCATTGTTTAAGCATTCCTTAAACTACATGGATTTTTTTACCTTTCAAATTTTAAATTGTAGGATTTTGACACTTTCACAGCCTTTGCCTCCAGTAGGTTCAACGTAAACAGTGGATGGTCCTGCATATATTACGAATGAAGCAATAGCCAAACAAATACGCGAAATAAACGGTGAGAAGTACACATACTGTAGTACTGGCAAGGAATAATTTTTATCAGTATAATAAGAAATTGACAAAAAGATTTTACAATGTAAATAAAAAAAAAATAATGAAGCGAAGGACATAAATTTTCTTATTTTCGGTAGAACAAAAAATCAACAGATAATTCATGGTAATTTTAACTTTAAATCTTTTAATTTTTCAAACAGCTTCATGTTCTAATATCAATCTACATCGTATAGATAATAGACAGGAAATGTGTTTACCTTAAAATTTCATAGGCATCTTTATAGCCAATTGGTTGACTTGGAATCCTTGGTATTTTCACTTGATCCAAAGGAATTCGGTAGGCATCCTCTTCCGAAAAGAAGGAAAAATTAATATCGTTCATTAAGATCACTTCGCAGCTACGCTGCTATATTGTCTACTACAGTAAATTTGAAAACCAGATTTTTTTTTTAGAATAAATAAAGAATTTATCAGCATGATTTTAAATTACACTGCTTATTAAGCTGTGAGTATGAATAGGCCTAATTCAAATGTTAAAAAATGAGATTAAGAGCTTGTGAAATTTGAATGAATATGAAATTCTTCTAAAAAACATAAGGGGCTGTTCAAAAATGACGTCAGGTGAAAAATCGGATTTTTAGACCCCTCCCCCCCTCCCTGTCAGGTTCTGTCAGAAATTTTATACCCCCTCCCCCCCTCCATGCGTCAGGTCAGATAAAAAATAATTTTATAAATTACGAAAACTTTATTTTTATTTACTTTTCAATGTTTTCCCGTAAGTTTTTCAAGAGATCATCCAATGAAACTACTTGGATTGTACTCTCGACTGCTTGCGATGATTCAGTTGGAACTTCTTTCAAAGCCTCGAATTTATTTGCCTCGAATACGTTTGTGTCAATCCACTCAATAGTTTTTTCACCTATTTCATCTTCAACCTGCACCAAAATGTGATTGTTTTCTTTTCGAAAGACCTAAGACCTGACGTCATTTTCGAACAGCCCCTAACATCTCCATCACTTTATTGCACAGTATTTTGTTCGGTACATTATCGAATTCATCAGATAGTAGATAAAGGCAGAAAAATGAGTTTTTTTCTTTCCTCTGTATAAAGAATTCTTTAACGAATATTCAAAACATTATAAACAAATCATAGTTTTACACCTTATTTCAGAAAAGTTGTAATAAAGAGACGAAATGGTATATTTTTAAATGAATTCAAATTTATTTATTAAAAGGCAAATATTAACTGATTTATAACCAGAAATTTGCTGACAACCAATTATGTTTAATTAGATAATAATATTGTTATTTGAAAATGGGTAGGTTTGGGAAATATAAATGATACTTCAGCGTTGCAGTTAATTGATTTAGCCATTTGAATGTAATCATTCCCAATTGATGTACTTCATTGTCGTAAAAAAATAAAAAATTTTCCCCTGTATTTACGCTGTCGTACTATCAAACTTCCCGCAATTCACGTTGTTTCCGCCAAATGTAGTAAAAAAGAAAGATGGCACCCATGCGATATATCGATTGTCTCGACACTCGATGTCTTTATTCGGTTTCGGCTTCATTCTTGTTACCTCGTCATTTAGCACTATCTTTCACCGAGTGATGTAGGATTTCAGAATGTTATTCCGAGTTTAAGAAATTCTTAGACCAGGTGTTTTTCTCGTGAATACTCGAGACGATACTGACAACATTCGCCCCTAGTTGTGATCTAAAGAAAGCTGATCAAGCTACAAGCTACAATTTTACATTAAATTTGTAAAAAAAAATAAAAAAATATTGACAACATTGGAACGCAGCAATACAGCATTCTGGCAACGCTGATCCACCTGCTCACTCTCTTCTACCGCCTGGCACTCGGCAGTAAGCTAGCGAGGCCATCAGTAAAACAAACTCATAATTTGATAATTATTTGAAATGTGTGTATGTAGGCCTCATATTGTGAGATTTTAAAGTGATATAATAATGTATATGATAATTTTCCTTTTCTAATTTAAATATTTAATAATTGTAATATTTAATATAGTCCTTGTGTTATAAAAGTCCTAAGTATTTAACATTGTATCTTTAATGTTCTTGGTATGCGGAAACCATTTCCCGTAATTTATACTTTCCCTCAATTTACACCATTTTTTCAGAGTCTCTTGAAAAGTGTAAAAGTTCGATTGTAGATTGTTGGTAAACAGGAAAATATATCCCAAAATTCAGAACATTCTAACTTTCATTCTCTCAACAGTTCTTAATCATTTATAATCTTCTACGTATATAAGAAATACCTTTAAGAAATAGTTATTTTTTTATCTTTGGTTTTCATAAGCATTTTCAGCTATAATAGATGATATATTCAGTTTTTCTGCTAGATATGATGACAAACAGTAAGTAAACAGTTACAAAATATATTTTACTTTGTTGAATACTACCTAAATTTCGATGACTTACCAATTGCCGGATAGCCTGGCGTTAGAGGATCTCCTTCTGCAAGAAATACCGAACCTCTCTGTATTCCTGTACCAGGAAGCCAGTAGGAGTTAGGATACAGTCGAGAAGGTTCTGTTCCTTCAGGGGCAACCTCTGCAGGATCCGAAAATATAATAACGCCAATGGCCTTATGATTCTGGGAATTCATGACCTAGGAAAAATCAAAAGATATTTTTTTTTCATATTTTTTTGTTTTTTTTGTTTAAGCATTTTTTTTTTTTTTTTTTTTTTTTTTTGCATCTGCGAAATAATGAAATGTTTCGGATATATTTTTTATCCAGGTTTTCTAATTCCCATAAAAGCTATTTTTTTTCTTAGTAAACTAATAAAGGAATTAAATGAAAAAGAGACTGGGATTTAATTGAATAAGAGATTTAACTATACAGTTAAATTTTGATGCAACAAATTTTGATTTTGATAATGTGGAATTCCAACATTCAACAAGGACATCAGGATAAATTATTCAGCTTACTCCTACTCTCTATACAGGGTGGCGCACATAAAACCGGCCCCAAAACAATAATACAATACAAAAAGAAATTCCTATTGGGGACGGTTTTATGTGCGCCACCCTGTCAGGTTATGAAAATCACGAACTTGATGAATTTAAGGGAATCAGTGACTGGGAAATAAATTACAAACAAACGAATACATCTTAAGTAACATTTTATCTAAACAGTTTAAAAAATAAATAAAAGATGGGAAAATCCATGAATCCAAAAACCCGAAGGAAAATTCATTAGTCTTATTTCCATTACTCACCATTGTGAATTTATTATATATCTAGTTAACTTAGGGGACATGAAGATCAGCATTACACGCCATATTCACAACATTACAAGTGACACTCTACGTGCTGTGGTTGAGAATGCGATGTTGCGATTTCAGTACTTTGCCGATACCGGGCAAAACCACATCGAACATGTCGCTGTAACATTCAAGGAATCATGTGTATCCTTTACGTATTGCAGTGCCATTGTAGCAGCCATCTTTGAGAGTTTTTTTTTTTTTTTTTGCACCAAACAAAATTCTATCGCCACGGACATTCTCATGTGTGAAATATGAAGTCGTTCCTCTGATTGGTTCTCCAGTTACAACCTTTCGAAATTATGAACACTTTGTATTTCTAATCATTATATGCTCGTCATCGGTATTACAAATTTTATTACAATGGCTAATGAAGCTCGTGGCAGCTAGCACAAAATCCCGTATTAGTAACATTATTAGATATGATTATTCATATTAGAATTTAAGGAAAATTAAGACTAATTTAAGTGATGCAAAAATTTGCTAATTTAAATGATGATTTAATTAGCTTTATTAGGCTAATTTAAGTGATGCAAAAATACAATGGAAACATTCAAAAAATTCTTGCTGAATCACGTATCAACGTAATGCATTTCGAGAATTATATTTACTTAACAATGTAGAATTGATGTTCCGAAAGATTCAAAATAGGAACTAACAAAATATTATATATTATATGCATAAATATTAAGGATTTGTAAATATCAAATAAAATACAAATAGTGTCTTCACTGGCGTCTATCAATGGAGTAGTAGGACTAGGCTAGTCCCCTAAGTATCTTTTACTGATATTTACAATTATACTAATGTATTAAATGTCATGCTTAAAAAACGTTTCACATGACAACTAAACTCTGTGTTTCCTTCCCTCAGCACCTGTAGAGTTGGAATCGGCCAGCCAACATTCTATCCACCCATCCTCTCAGCGACAACAAGCAATCGACTGACCAACAGGACTAGTTCCAAGACTCCCGTTCCTCTCTCCATGATAACATTTTTACAAGCTCTGGCGTTCTGTGGTAAACACTTCCGTATCTCCATTCTTGTTAGAAAGAATACCTTAGCCTTTTTGTTATTGTTGTTGTTGTGGATTATCAGTTAAGTGTTCCAGTGAGGTGTCACAAAGATTGAAAGCAATAATGTGTGTTTTACGCTGTTTACTAAACATGGAAAGGGACTCGGCACAAGAATCAAGTCCCCTGCACCACACGTCAACTCAAGCACCATCCGGTAGCAGGACCGCTCTATTCAAATAAAGGGAATCCCCTTACAGCTGGTCACATCTGAAAACTGTCACTGTAGGTCACTGAGTGTCTTATATACAAATTGAATTCAAACAAAATAAACATATTACAGATTATTAAATAGCTTAATTGTAAGATACTTTTTCTTCCAAGCATTTGCCATAACTTTTTTTCATAAATGAAAACAAAAAAAAACAGATGTATTATAACTAAAAAAATAGTAACTGCAAATACAAAAATAAATAGCAATAATGGTAAAGATTAATCACAAAGAAAAGAAAATGTAAAAAAAAATAGTTACAAATCTCTAATAAGTGTTTTTATAACTACACTAGTATATCAAAACAAAGTGAAGTTTTAATAAAAGGTTTCTGGAAAGTTTTGAGCACCATAAAAGATTACTTGTTAAAAACAATAAAATTATAGAAACTCAACAAATTCTAGTATATCTATTTGAAAACAATGAATCTGACAAATTTTAAGAACTTCTTTCAAAGAAATTGTTCAAAGCAGAAATAAACTGCTTTGTGTCCATTATTATCTTTTTTTTAAAAAAATAGAAATGGACTAATAGTACAGATTTGTAATTAAATTAAATAAATTCAAAGTTCTCCGGCTCTGTTTATTTAATAAATCAAGTTCGAATATTGTTTTCATATTTTCTATCCATACATTACCCAAAGCATTAAATATGACTGGTCTGCGAACTCTAAATTAAATTCAAAACAGAGTTCGCAGAACAGTCATATTAAAGCTTGGTGATGCGACAAAACCATTAGATTACAACATTTTCTTACCTTATTACCTCGAAATATTTTTCCATACTTCACGAGAACTATCTTTCCTTCGACACTAATACCCATTTCTGTCAGCTTATCGAAGTCTTCTGTAGTGCCGTAATTTACATAGACCACATCGCCCTTAAGACAAGCAAAAAAGAAAAGTAAATAATAATTAAAAAAAGAGGTTCAGAAAAATGCTATGACATGGTTACTTTTAAAATCCTAGAACCAGCATTCTGTAAATGCGGATGATAGTTGATGAATCTACTACTGATCGAAGCTCTCAGGTCTTCAAATAAAAGTACGAAGCACAATTAGACAGGACTTTACTGATGAGTTTTTTTCTGTAACTACTTCAGCATTCATCAGCTTTTAATATTTATTTAAATTATAGTTGTCTTCCATTTTCATTCTTTGCTTGTTTTTTCGAATTGTGATGTTACTCCTAAGTTCGATTACAAAACGTACAGAAAGAATATCAAGTTTTTTAACATAATGTAATTAATTTTCATAAATCTCATTTTCATAAATCATGATCTAACAATTTCTTAGTTTCATTCTTCCTATTAATTTTAGGATAAAAGTTTACCAGTTACCACAATGATATTTAATACACCTTAATGATATTTACTTTGTTACTATGCATTATTTTTTGGGATCAGTTCAATTTAAGTACTGAGCATGCATGATACTAAAAAAAAAACACTAAAAAAGTTTATTAAAACCGAACTAAAAATTGAAATTTCGGGAGTTACATTTGCCAATGGTTCTCTTTGGCGAATGTAACAAGGTGTTATGAAGAATATACGAGTGTACGATACTTATTGAAATACTACATTATATATTTCTATATTTTAACTTTTTTTTTCTTATCAGTGTGTTTTGATATGCTTAATACTTTTTTTTAATTAAACAATTAACCAGATGTTTCAATTATGTGAAATTTCATTTGCAAAAACAACTGTTCACTGAGCAGTTCTTAAAATTGATTACTATGGCTAGTTTTTCATTCTGTAAACTACTTATAACATTAAAAAAATAAGTAAAATCCGAATAATTCTTAGCTCTAATGCTTGCATATAATATTTATTTCTAACCTTTACTGTTCCATTAGGAGCATAAGAATGAAAAGCATCAACGAAGTCGGTAATGTTATCCTCTGGGCGAACGGGATCTTCCCTATGTGCTGATGTGTAAATGATATCTCCGGAGTCACTTTCAATGTAAATCTAAAGGAAATAAGATCATTACAAATTATTATCTTTAAAGAATATTTAAATTTGAAAATATAAAGTAAGTTTCTATGTTAGTATATATCATGCGTTCTTACCTTGTTCGGCTGATCTTTTCTTGGTCTGGATAACATGATGGTGTAAGGGGCTTTTACCACTTCATCAAAACCATAGGATCTCCATCGGTTGTAGATTTCGTCGATTAATTCCTTATCTCTGTTCGAAGCAGCCAAATGAGGTTTTGCACTGAGAAATCTGTGAACCATAAAATTGAAATCAAGGGTCTTATTCAGCCGATTAGGAAAGTGAACAAAATTGATCATTCGATTGATGTCTGTCTAAGTGTGTGTCTCTGATAACTTTTGAATGATTGGCTGGATCTTCTTAGAACTTAGAATGTATTTTTGAACATTAGAGACGGAATAGTTTTTATGTCTGAAGTCTGTTCCAAGTGAGTACTTGTCGAGAAATTAGCGAGAGACAAAAATGAAAAATAAAGCTCCCAAAGATAAACATGGGAATTAAAACAATAACTATATGTAACTATATGTGACTAATAGCTTAAAGAGCGTTTCACATGGATCCGAAAATCGGATGGTCGGATCCACGAATCGGACGTATTCTCTTTCATGTGGCCACGAAACTCTCTCCGACGGTAGTCTATACGACATGTAACATTCAAATCGTTCGTATAGACGACATTTCGTGGCCACGTGAAAGAGAATATGTCCGATTAGTGGATCCGACCATCCGATTTTCGGATCCATGTGAAACGCTCTTAACTGTAAGACTGACTTTAGTGTCCTGTTTTCCCAGAACCCAAAGATTCACGAGCTTCTGAAATTATATCATTCTTGTCAACGAAAGAGCTCAGTCATTCCATAGCCCCTGCATTAAATCCATTGCTTAGAAAGTAAAATGAAAGTGAAAGAAGATCAATAAAGAAGGTTCGGAACAATGACATATACGCATTAAACATGATTATTATTATTTCTTATGCTTTGGCTAAAATTTTCTACTTGCATCTTGTAATTAAATAATAATTATGGAATAATTACAAAAATACTATATTATTCATATTTTATTATTTTTGATATTTTTAAATTTTTATTATTATTATTATTATTTTGTATTTTAATTTTGATTCATAAACAGTTCTTTAACTTTTAATCTATTGTTATAAATATTTTTACTTTTCAACCTACTCACAATATATGCTTTGTGTCATTAATATACTATGATATTAGATTTAGTAATTTATATACTGTAAGCTTATATATTTACTTTGCTAATAAGCAACAAACTATCATTATTTGCAATATTTTTTATATTTATTTTAATATTCGATTATTTCCAATATTTTGCTTTTTTTTTATTTATTTCAGAACATTCAAAGCTGATATGTGTTGATGATTTATTGCTTTACATAATTTTCTAATACTACGATTTCTACGCTTTCCAAACAAAAATTGTATTTTTCATAGTTATTATTTGATAGCTGCATTGAAAAAAATATAATAAAATATAAGTTTAACAAAAGTTAAAGCTAAATAAACTTCTTAAACAATTCAAATTTCATATACAGTTAAAACAATTTTTAAAAAACGTTATTAATTATTTAATGTTATTTAATAAAAGAAATGGATTGCGAACGATCATGCTTCCTAAGGTTAATGCATAAATAAGCTAAAGTATCCCAGTATAGATTTAATGTGATCAACAAGCCTAACATGAGATCGGGTGGTCAATCCTTGGTAATCAAGATAATCATTTCACACAGGGAAACCCGGTAATCATTTGACATAAGGTTGAGTGAACCCTAGGACAGGACTTAAACAGAAAGGAATCCAATCAGGCTTCTTTAGTCAACAATCAGGTGCATAAATAAAATAATGATTTATAATTTAATATCAGTGATCAGATAGTTCTAGGCTATTGGAAATCAGTTTTCATCTCTTTTTTGTTAGATTATTTCAGTGTTAAATGTGGGGAAATCTCGAATTATCGATTTAATTTTAAATATAAAATAATGAACATATCGATGAACTATTATTTTGTTTATCCAGAAGTCACATACTTTATTTTTTTTTCTCTGCAATAAAATTCTATCTTTAAATTTACGTTTGGTAAATTTTTAAAATAATAATAAGTTCCTCTTAACAATACTGATGTCATCCAATTGATAAAAAAAAAAAAAAAAAAAAAAAAAATTCACAAAATAGTTTTGTTTCTTTTTTTGCAGGACATGAACAAATATTACAGATGTTTTAATTTTGTTACAAAGATTTTCTGTAAGTATTAAGAAATATATACCGATCATAATATATTTATAGTATCGCCCAAAACAAACTACACTGAACCGTTTTGGACAGAAAACGCTGCAACCGAAAGAATAATCAACGATGGTTGTTGACAAATACATGTTCAATGTGATCTCCTTGGCGCTCTGAGCTGTCAAAATCTTATGCCGCAGTTCAGCAATGTTTGCCGGAGGTTGTCCTCGAAAAAGCGTTCCCTTCAGCATTCTCCAAACGTACGCATCAGGTGGAGTTAATTCAGGGAATGTGAGGGATATGGAATGTTTGCTCCACGGGATATCACGTGATTTCCGAAATTATGTGTAGCAGGCTGGGTCCATTGCTACGGCCTGTTCCGTATGATTGAAAATAGTGCTCCACAATAAACCCTTTCTCTTCGTTGGTTAGTATCATCTTCACAGCAACACTGATTAAATTCACATCCACAATCATTCCTATTCCGAATACAACAATCGCCTACGTGTTCATCTCGCAGTGCCACCTGTCATATGGTCAAGTTGTTCAATGTCGTTTGTTTTCGACCATACTGTATATATATATATTTGCCAGACAGTGATTTGTGATTTGAAACACCAATATCAAAAAAAACTAATCACTGTTTTAAAATTTGCCAATAACAAATCACTGTCTGGCAATTTTATAGGTTTAGTAATATAAGTTAATTTTTATTCTTATATTCTATACTTTCTGAATTCTAAATTGCAAATGATTGAATGAAATCTTTGCTTTACGAAATTTGAAGACCACCAGCTTCAAGTTTTAAAATGTGTTGGTTTATATATATATACATATATATATATATATATATATATATATACAGGCCCCCCACATCAAATTCCGGGCCCAGATACCAAATACAATACCGGGCCTTTCCCCCTCCCCTCCCCCCATGTTATGAACAAAATCATAAATTCTTAGCCAAAAATATCGCAAAAATACCACACGAATTCATACTTCTACAGCAGGGGTGGGCAGACTTTTGTTAGATAAGGGCTACCTCAAATATACTCCAAGTGCCACGGTCAACTTAAGACTAAAAAAAAACGGAATATCCAAATCGCCAACCAAAAAAAAAAAAGACATGTTCACAAATCTTCACACCAAAATTACCGTCTTGCACACCCCTGTTCTTTACTATAAACATACAGAAGATCTCAGCCCGGACCCCTTTGACGCCCCCTTGTGGGGGCCCTATATATATGTATATGTATATATCAATATATATTTACTAGTTGACCCGTGCGAATAATTCGCACCAAAAAACCACTTTTGAGAAATAATAAACAAATCCAACAGCTGTCGTGCATGTTAGTTAAATCCATTGTCAATAGATGGCGCCTTCTCCATTTTTATAAAAAGGTTGACCCGTGCGAATAATTCGCATGGTATCTTCATCAGTCGCCGAATGGTAATGTGGAAATAAATAAATGAACAGATTATCAATAGATGGCATCTTCTACATTTTTATAAAAAGGTTTTTAAAATAAAGTTTTTTAACGAAAACAATAATTTAAACAGTTTGTTTATTTTTCGTCATTAGCGGTGAACGTAATCTTCAAAATATCTCAATCATTGATTTTGATGAAGTATTAAGTGAGATTAAAAAAAAAAAAAAAAAAAAACCTTTGAGAAATAATATATGAGAAGTTGACAAATTGTTATGTTTTTTATTGTAATAAGTCGTTTATTTTTATTAAAACATAAATCTTGTTTGTTTTTTTATCTGTTCTTATTAAATAACCGATGAAATATCTTTTTAAAGTGCATTTTTATTTCAAAAAGGATGTATTAGAATTTACGACGCTACAGTATTATTTGAAATTTTGTTTCGCTTTCGAAAAATAAGTCGCTTCTGTTAAAGAGTGTCTATATTTTTATAAAAAGCTTTTTAAAATAAAGTTTTTTAACGAAAACATTAATTTTAAACAATTTGTTTATTTTTCGTCATTAGCGGGGAACGTAATCTTCAAAATGATGTCTCAATCATTGATTTTGATGAAGTCTTAAGGGAAATATGCCGTACCGACAAAAAATCACCTTTGAGAAATAATATATAAGGATATTTAATTTTAAAACTATTAATTTGTATTAGTTTAAAAAATCCAAACGTGGACTTTATACTAGATGTTTTGTAAATCCTGACTGATTATTGTTTCAACTATATTTAAAATAAATGTAATACGGGAATGAACGGGAATGAACAATGAAACTGATAAAATGAACACACAAAAATATACCACTTTATATTTCATTAATATTGAATAAGACTGCATGAGCATTAAAACTTACTTTTTTTTTTGTTGTTTTTTTTTTCCAATGGACTCTTAAGTTTATAGCCGGTAAAGAATTACAAAACTTGAATTATTTTTTTTATTAACCTTTTATATTAATATCCATCCAACATATTTCAGTGAGCCGCACATTACATGTGAAAGAGGCGCATGTGGCTCGCGAACTGCAATTGGTGCCACCTCAATGGTCAAACTAAACATCCAAGAGAGTCCTAAGTTATTCAGGAAACGACACTATCTAGGAATCTCGTAAATTACCAAAAATAACAAATAAAAAAAAACATACCTAAGATTTTCAGCGAGCTGGTTAGGATCCACTTTTTTGAGGATTTTATTGGCTATCGATGTATCCATTCTAAAGGTGTCGTATTTTCCCGCCTTGGAATCCGCTGTCCTTGTTTGACGAGAGAAATAGCCTATAATAACACCAACACCCAAACCCAGTAGAAGAAAGAAAAAGGAAGCTACATACAATCGATTCATGTTGCAAGTTTATCTCAATATCTATTAAGTGTTATTTTCGAAGATGTAGGAAAATCTGAATTAGTGACAAATATTAGTAGCTGTTGATTTTACGATTCCCTCGTAATGGTTAGTTGAACGATTAGTTTGACCTCTTTTTATCATACCGTCTTGGACTTTGTAGTTGGCGTATTTTGTAATGGGGAGAGATCCCCTACGAGTCGTAAGATTATTCCACTTTTAGCATTTGTTATCTAGTGCTATTGTTTTAATTAATCTCTTAATCCACGTTATCATTTGCCAAATACTGGAACAGATAATCTTGAGATAAGAATAGTTATTATTTAAAAATGATTACTATCAATTGTTTTTTAGTTACTAATTTGCTAAAAAAAAATTAAATAAATAGATAATTTAATTTTCTTTTGCAGTGATTTAAAAAATTGATTACTGCAGAAAAAAATAAATCAGCCATGAACCATAACTATATTTGAAAAAGCTTCAGCTGTTATTTAAATACAATGTTAAAAATAAATCATTCATATATTGACCTCCATGTACATATCCAATTTGATACTTCAATTTTAAGCAGTGAATACATAAAATTGCAAGAATAAATTCAATGAAGTTTTTTTTCATTGAATTTATAACTTTTTTTTTTCTAGTAAAAAGATAGGAATTAAAAATTTATATAAAATAGTCGAAATATACTCACTGGTTTTATTGGAATAAGAGTCCAGTATAAGGAGCGAAACGTTTTTATATTAACTGTTAGGAAAACATAGTTATCACTTTATCTGTTTTAAAATTTGGCGGTTTTAAGCATTCCTTGTAATTTGGTCATTAAAAATTTAATAATTGAAAAAACGTAATTGTTTATCGGTCTAAATTTATTTTCAAATTATGATATCTGCTGAAATAAAAACTTTCCCATTTTCTAAATAATATTTTTAAAAGTTATAAAAAAAAATCGCCTTACTCACTTAAGTTGTTAAATGAGATTGGTTTTGAATTAAATCGAATCACGAGACAAAAATGGATTCGATAAAAGGGTTAATAATATTCATTGCTTTTAAAACATATCAATATAAATCCTTTGTTTAGCTTCCAGTGTTTTGTAGGTAATTTCTGTTACTTTCGCACATATCCTTTCCGATTTGAAATATAAAAGAAGTTTCGTCATCTGTAGTCGTTAAATATCCCTAGGACGTTTTCAAAAGATCCAAGCAGCGATTCAGTTATTAAGGAACATCCACACAGACTGATTTAATAAGCCTCAGTTTGATAGGAAAGTAAGCTAAAATGCTTGACGGAGAAGTTGGGTTCAATTCCCGCCGCAGGTCGATGATTTTTTTCCACTTTTAAATTCTTTGCCAGATAGGGTCTACCCAGTCCCTGAAGAATGAGAACCGGGTTTCTTTCCCGGGAGGGGGGGGGGGGGGGAGGGGGGGTAGCGGTTGGTCAGGAAAATATATAGGATGAGATGCTAACTAATGATTTTAAATTTTAATGAATTACTACAATATAACCACATTATCATTATCACTTAGCAGTGGCGTACCTAGAACTTTTGCCGCCCGGGGCGGTCTCCAATTTGCCGCCCTTTCTAAGTCAATGAAATGGTGGTTTTATAAATTAATAAACATAAATAAATAATTGTAATTGAGACAAACTATTTTTATCATTGCATGCCATATTTAAATTACAAAACGTATATCTAATTTACAAAAATAAAAATTACCATTTAATATTTTTTATTTTATATTTATACATAAATAATTTCATTTGTTTTGGATAAACAAACAAATTGTACACATATATGTATGTAAACATATTTTTATATTTACTCTTCCTACTTTCTTAGTAGAAAAATCGTATATAATGCTCTCAAAATTTATATTATTTGTATTTTCTTTTTCTATGGACAATATTGCAAGATTTTGTAGTCTTAAATCACTCATTGTGGAACGAAGATAATTTTTTATCAACTTCAATTTGGAGAAGCTCTTTTCGCAACTAGCGACACTGATAGCAATTGTTAAAAAAATTCTTAGCAAAATTACAATGTTGGGTACATAATTTTACAATCTATACTGTTGAATAAATTTTAGTAGATCAAGAGGACCTTCCCCCCCCCCCCCCGTTTTTCCAACGTTTTGTCTCTTCTTGTAGTGCAGGTACAGCCATAAAAACGTGGATCCTTTTTTTCTTTCAATGTGGAACTGTTCTTTATCAATGTCAATAAAGTCGTTTATTTGACTTTTAAATTCTTTATTTAGTAGGTTACATGGTATTATACACGAATATTTTCTTGCAAGGACATGCAACTGATCAAAGCGTTCTTTTATTTCCTTATACAGTAGACACCGCTTAATGTAATCACGGTTAATGTTATCATTCGTTTAATATTATCAATAACCTCCGGTCCCGAATAGGCGTATTCTAATATACGTAAAAATGATCGCTTAATGTGATCGCTACATCGCTTAGTGTTATCAAATTTTGGAGAATTGGAGAAAATTATCAGTGCTCCACCCAACATGACTGCTCAAGAATTCGAAGCTTGGATGGACATCGACAGGAACCTAGAAACTTCGGCTGCATTAACAGACTACGATATTTGTGAAGCTGTATCGAACACGAACGAAATACCGATGTCTGTTTCTGATGAAGATGAACCCGAAAATGTTATCGAGGAAGAGAAGACTCCAGCGAGTGCTGAGATGAGGAATAAGCTTCGAATTTTGCGACTGGGAGTGCAAAGAAAAGCTGAGGCTGATGGGTTTCGTAAACATTATGAGTACGAACGTTTTATTAATGACTTACTCCGTAAGCAGACCAGGAAATCAGCAATTGAGGATTTCATTGTTGATTGACACGTATGTATAATTTTTTTGTCTATCAATCTAACTTTTTTATTTCATGCATGTAATTTCATTATGTTAAGTAAATGTTTTCTGCTGAATTCGTCCACTTTTCCCCATTACTATATTTTACGCTGCCCTTTTTTAATTTATATTTTTCGTTTATTATTATCAATCGGTTATAGTTATCAAAATCGGATAGGCCCGATGTGATCACATTAAGCGCCGTCTACTGTAATTCTATCCATAGATAAAAACATTTCTCTTCGTACTTCTTGTTCTAAAGATAGCCCCACATCTCGTGAATTTTCCCCACTTATATTTTTTCTCCTTTTAACTCGACGTTCAGTCGATATCTCCAACTCTTCACAAATTGTTTTGGTTGCTATAACAGCATTTTGTATTAGCGCATCTCTTTGTTCCATGAAATGGGTTTGCAAAGAATTTATTTTTATACGGCATTGATGAACATTTAACCCTTTTATTTGCAGGTATTTTTGTGCGTCATCAACTTCCAAAAGGACGAGTTCCCATAAATTGAGATAACAGAAAAAAAAAAAAAAAGATTGCATTGAATTAAGTAATATTCCAGCATCTGATCCCGTTTTACTATTTTCTTATTCAGATGTCAATTTTTTCCAAGCGCTTTTAAAATGTAAAAAAAAATTGGTGTTTTACTATAGTTACTGCTTCTGCTCTAGCGCTCCAGCGAGTTTCTACGCTGCGTTTAACACCTTGACCAGTGACAGAAAGTAAAACATCCCATTGACGAGTGGAAGAAGAAAAAAATGAAAACAACTGCTCGATAGTTCCAAAAAATGTTATGGAATCGATAGCAGTAGAAGCTGCGTATAAACATGCCAGATTTAAAGAATGATTTGTACATGCATTTGGATTTATTAATTTAATGCGAGTTTGAACACCGCTATGCTTTCCTGCCATGACGGCAGCATTATCGTAAGCCTGTCCTCTGCAATTTTTTATATCTAAACCGTCATTTTCTAATTTCGTTAAAATCATATTTGTGATTTCCTCAGCAGTTTTTCCTTTAGTTTCTACAAAGTCAATAAACGATTCTACAACTTCAACTTCGCTGCCATCAATAACTACATATCTAATAATTTGACTGGTTTGATCTTAGTGGGAAATACCTGGAGTGCTGTCAAATATCATACAAAATTATTTAGCTTGCTGTATTTGATCCATAATTGTTTTTCTCACTGCGCCCTGGAGACAAATAGGAGATACTATATTTATTAGGCCTACCCTTAATTTTTACTACATGTTCATGTAATACTGGGTCGTACTTAGCCAACAAGTCAACAAGCTCTAGAAAATTTCCTCTATTTTCCACTGAATTGATGTCTTCCTGATGAACACTTTCACTACGACCTCGAAACGCCAAATTTTGTTTTGCTAAGAATCTAATTATATCAACTACTCTTTTAAGAATTTCCTTCCATTGTTTGATTTCCTTGTCAATATTCTGTTGTTGTAATTTATCAAAATTTGCGCCATGTCCAAGTCTTATTTCTAATTCCTTCCATTGGGAAAATGATCGAATGTGCAGTGGGCTCAACTCGTGTTGACTTATTTTGGAATTAAGTTTCCACCATTTGTTAAAACCATTTTCCGTGTTAAAACTTGATTGACAAAGATCATCAAACAGTTTGTAGCAAAAACAATATATAAAAACTACTTCTACTCTCGAAACATTAAAAAATTATATTTTTAATGCCAACGAATTTTCGAAAGCATATTGCTTGCTTTCTTTCTCAAGTTTGTTTGATAACAATATGATTTCAGGTGAACTTACATTTCTTATATATAGTTATCAACAATCACAATAATGCAATAACATCTACATTCTCACGTTAATATTACAATATATATACTTTTCTTGGATATATATATATACCATCCACGATCTTAACAGCTTTTCACCATTAGGCAAAATTTAAAAAAACCAGTCGCGATTAAACTTTCTTGTTTCACCTTTGGCTTTGATTGTATTACCAGGACGTTTTACTCTTTCACTGAAATCGGCGCTAAATTTTGAATTGAATAATTTTCAGTAAAATACACGAATTTAAATTATTTAAACATTTCTTCAATTGGATAAGCTAATGTAAGGAAAAATATTCGATATCATATGGTATTTCATAATTCGTAGAAATCTAATAGTAAACTTATGAAGTGTACAAGTTGTTTTCTACAACTAAAACTAACTATAAAAAATGCCGCCCCAAAAATTTGTGCCGCCCGGTGCGGACCGCACCCACCGCCCCCCTCTAGGTACGCCACTGTCACTTAGTGTTTATGTCATGATTAAAAACGTTTGCTGAAAAAAAATAGAAATAAATAAAGAAAAGTCCAATGAACTTAATGAAGTTTAGATTACGTAATTGGAGGTATTTGAAATATTCTTATTATCATATCAGTGATAGCAAATTAGCAATTTAACCTATTTGATAATTGTGATCTTTCTTAATCGTATTCAATGCTAATGAACTTACTAATGCCTCCCAATTACTAATCAGCAAACGAATTCGCATCTTTCGTAATATCCTTTTCAATTTAATGCTCAAAAAAAATAATAAATAAATAAACAAAAAAATAAAGTGGAATAAAAGAAATAAAGAGTTTACTGAGGTTTTCTAGTAGCTTGAATAAAAGAGGAATGTAATTTTAAAGGTCAAACGCTGATATGAAGAATTTTATCATATAAAACATCACAAGATATAAATTGTTAATTTGCAAAATAATAAAATGATAAAATTTTTTTAACATCATTACCAAACTTTATAGGCTTTATTTAGTTATTCTTTATTTTATATTGAATCCGTGTTATTATGAATTCAGCAACAGTTGAAACCAAAAAACAAAATTTAAAAATTTTTGAAAAAAGGTAATTTTTTTTAATTTTATTTATTTAACTTAATTAAATATTACTTTTTACTTGTAAATTTGTTTTGGATATATTTCTTGTCAATTATGTTAAAACTATATATATAAAAAAACTTAATTATGTTCTGAAACAACATTCATCATGAACATTCACGACCATAAACGATTTATGATAAACATTGTAATTAAACTGTTATATAGTTATTATTGCAATTGCAATCCTAAAAAAAATGCAAATTAACACAAAAACCTTTAGGTAATATGTTCACAATACAAGTAAATAAGTTGGGATGCACATTTGGAAAATAGTGACAATCAGTATACATATCACTTTTATATATCACAAAATACAATTATTTAAAATCAATGTTATTTTAAATATTATAAAATGCATTGTCTCCATCGAAACTCCAAAAGATTTTTATTGTAGAAATTTTTTGAAAAAATTAGAAAAATTATTAAAATAAAAAACATTATTTACAAGTCTCCATATAAATTAAACAAACTAAAATAGTTCAGTTAAAAAACTAATCACTCATCAATATGTACATAATGGAAAAAAACTATTATATTTATTCCTCATATTCATAACAAGTACAAAAAGCAAACATCCTATCTTCAAGCTAAATTTGTTGTGTGAGCTGCATATTTCGTTTTTAAAATTTTCTTTTCGTGACGGTGCCAGCGCCTAGACAACGAAGCCTGTAGTTGGGACTGCAATCTGGAACATCGACCGCAGATGCAAAATTGAATCAGATTGTGTAGAACCTATTAGCAGTAACACCAATATTTTCATCTCAACCAATATTTCGTCTTTTATTTCAAAGACTTCTTCGAGTTTTTAAAAGTGTAAAATAAGAGAAAACATATAAATAAGAGGAAACATATAAATAAATGGTAAGTGAAAATTCTCTTTTAACCAAACAATATCATAAGTAACAAACATTATAAATAACACTCAACAAAAACCTTAACCAGGAAATGATAATAAATAAGTAAATGGTAAGAAAGAATTCTCTTTTAAACAAACAATATCATAAAAATTTTTCTCTTTCCATTTACTTATTTGTTATCATTTCCTGGTTAAGTTTTTTGTTGAGTATTATTTATAATGTTTGTTACTTATGATATTGCTTGGTCAAAAGAGAATTTTCTCTTACCATTTATTTATGTTTTTTCTTATTTTACTCTTGTAAAACCTCGAAGAAGTCTTTGAAATAAAAGACGAAATATTGGTTGAGAAGAAAATGTTGGTGTTACTGTTAATAGGCTCTACACAATCTGATCAATGACGTTGTCGTCATGAATGTTTTCGATATTATTTCGATGTAATCAAATAATTATATTTAATTATTTTTATTATTATTTTTATGTTTTTATTATAATAAATAATTTATTTCTTCAATGATTTAGGATGTTCAATGATAGATTTGCATGGTCAGGAAAAGAAGTCTTTCATATCGAACGACCAATGTTTGTAGATTTATCACGAGGTTTTGTAAATATTTCTGACAATATTATTAAATTATGATTTTTTTAAATACAAATTCACTCTGAAAATTAAAGAACATTATTATAATTAAGTTATTGAACACCTTTAACTATTTTCCATGTCCTTTAGATAACACTCAGGATTTTTAGAAAAGGAAACAATATGTTGCAATAAAAATCATCTCTTTCCCCCACATCTATAAACTACAATTTGCGGTCTTCACTTGTAAAGTCTATATGTTTTAACTCTTTTTTTATTCCATTTGCAAGTTTTCGTATATTTTTGTTTGGTAGTGGCAAGCTGAAGAAATTACCGGATCTGAAAAGAGTCTGAAACATAAATCTCGAATTTTGAGTCTTCTGCTTGATTTTCCATTGAAAAATTGGGATATTTCCTGATATCTTTGTTCCTGGCTTTCTGGACCTCATAAGACAATTGTCCAAATGGTAATTCTGCATTCCTTATAATTATGGAGCTGTGTTCTAAGACTTTGTGAATAGTAGGTGTCAATTCGCATCAGCTGTACATTTTCTTGTAGTTCTTGAGTTTTCTTGAGTCCTGTAGCATTCGCCACACTAGGCTGTGGAATGGCAGGAAAACTTACTTCTACATCCAACCATGACGACTTAGTTTGTTCAAATCTTGGTTTTGTACGATTAGACTTTTTCCACCTTTAAACATATTTTGTATAAAAATCGTATGAAACGTTTTTTAATTCATTTCGGAAAGATATATTCGTTTAGCACCCAAATATAAAAGACTTCAAAATTAATGTTTTTGAAGAGACATCAGCACTCCTAATTGTCTTCTTGTCGGTTTGTCTCGAATTATAAGAAACAAAAACTAGTAATTGTATATTTCGATTACCTGATATAAACAATTTATATGAATTCAACTCAAACCACAAATTGAGGAGGGTCTTTCGGGCAGTATCCTCTTCCCCTCAAAATCAAAAACTGTTCATTTATTGAAAAAGTGATATTGTATTTGTCTAATCAAACTTGAACTTGAAAAAGAATGAAAGTATATCCGTAATGTCTTTATAGCATCTCTCTTCCTTACAAAAGACTTTTACAGGGGACTTCCCTTACCGCCACACTAAGGTAAACCATAGGAGGGCAATGAATATTTCTAAATCTGCCACTGAGATCCACCAAAATTAACTTATAAAGCGTTCACTAAAAATTTATAAAACATATAAATAAACTTAACTCACCAAAACGAAATTTGTTCTCAAGTACGTCGTTCTCTCTACAACTGAACACTAGCACTGCAGTAGATGTTAAGGAGACAGGTGGCAATCTCAGACTGACCGTTTTGGAGGGGTTGACTCGAGAAAAGTGGAGAGGGGAGGGTGCAGTGACCTCCAGCCCTTCCAATGGCAGTTAGGTGATGCACTGGATTTTCTGACTCTTTCTGTTCTGTATCCTCTTGTGGCAAATTGTGGCAAGTAAACTTGACTGCTAATGTTACAGTTACGCATAGTCTACTGTCTGGCATAAATAACTGCTTGGCGTTTTTTAGCGTTTTTGTTTAAAACCTTCCCTCATTTGAAATATTACTACAAATAAATTAACTCTTTAAAAGTATCTCATTTCTTTAAATATTGAGATATGACATTTGTTTAGGAATATTTATGTTGGGCATTTCAAGTAGTTTAAAAATATACTAATTGATCTCAGTTGCGGAAGATCACGCCATAGAAGTTAGGTCAGATGTATGAGAGAAGCATATGGTCAGAGTGGAACGCATCAAACCTGCTGTGTTTGATCAATTACAATAGTAATATAGCGACATTCAAATTTTAAAACAACTTGTATACATTTATATCAAATCCTATAGAAGAAAGGTTTGAAATAAAAAAAAAAGTTCGATTTTGGGATTTTTGCACCATGATTACTGAATCGAGCGGCGTTTCGACAATGGGCCAGGCTTAGAGGTAAGCGAGGCTTCGAAAAATGGAAGTATAGAGAATAATTAACGCTCAGTCGTTCACCATATATTTGTCCCGTGTCTTCCCAAATATAATAAACATACTATAATGAATCTAATAAGAGGCATTGATTAGAATAGTAAAAACTGATTTGCAGTCCAATACTAGTTACAAGACATAACATAGTTAAAACAGAATGAAATACTTCCCTAGTTTGTCATGGAATTTTATTTGGAGATGTAACTGGAATATTGATTACTTAGGAAATCTTGGTAATTCGAGAATAATGGAACAAAATAGCCGTGCTGGCGTGGCCGTGCGATCTCGGCGATGGCCAGCCGTGGCGACCAGTGCGCCAGTACCTGGGTTCGAATCCCGGCAGTGGCAGTGGCATGGCAATTTCCTTTCCTGTGCTGTCCAGCCTCTTCTTCACTTTCTCTTCGGTCTGACGTCATTCCTTAATGGCGTCCTGGGGGCAGGCAACGGGAAACCACCCCCCGTATCTTTCCTCAGGTGTTTCTAGGAGATCCATGTGAGACCTCCATAGAACTGGACCTGTCTTCGGACAGAAAACTATGGATGGATGGATGGAACAAAATACATTTTAATTTCTATTTATAGCAGGCATCTTTGTCTATATTAAAATCATCAATTTTTAATAATAAACTCTTGCTAACTATATTGGCACTAGTCAAGATAAAAATAATAAAACATTAAAACGCACGTTTCGGAACTACTAAAATCTGGTTCCCTTATCAAGTAGAAAGCCCCCCTGTCTTAAAATATCCTTCCTTATCGGAAATCGTTAAGAGACTGATTTGGCTACTCCAAAGCTATATAAAAACCTCGTTACTACACCTTGTGGTGAAGCCTAGAAGTTTATTCGGAAATTGTCGTCTGCTAACATCAAACGACGTTCTTCGCATTTTTAACTAACGCTTCTTTTAAAAAACTCAAAGACCATACTCCAATATGTTAATTGTTGAGAGGTCTTGATTTTAACTATGCAACAACCTGATCATGCCGAACAAACAGCCGCAAATACTTATTTTTTTTGCCTGCCAATAATTTCCACATTATTAGTGTTCAGCGAGTGCCCCATTTTTTGGCAGTGGAGGGTGGTATTATAAGTAAAGTCAGTCTTTTTTACTGCATTCTCATGTTCCCTTATGCGCACGTTCAATTCTCTTTTTGTATTACCAATATACAAACATCTACTATCTTTAATCTTGTTGAAGACATACATCTAATACCGTACATAATCCCTTGAGCCCTAGATTTGTTTTCAGTAGTATTTACCCTATGATTCAAAAATGAACCTATCGTTCATTTTGCGATAGGCACGGTCTTTGTATGGTCTTTGAGCTTTTTAAAAGAAGCATTAGTTAAAAATGCGAAGAGCGTCGTTTGATGAAAAGTTTGCTTAGGCTACAGAGCGCTTGTTACAATTGACCCCAGTCTCCCCTACACTCTAAATTTAATTATTGAATTTCTAAAGATGTAATAAAACTTTTAGCTCTACCCTCTTGAAGACCATAAAGACATTCGAACAATCAAAATTTTACTTTTGTCATTTAAAATTCACAATATTGCATTGAATTCCTTGCAATTAAATACAGAAGCATTAGAGGATTCCAATAACAGTTGTGTAATACAACTTTTTTAGGCTTCTCGAACAGAAAATTTCCAGGATTTCCAGGATTTTTCGTTAAGTTGTAAATTTACTATTATGTTTTCGAGCTAGAGATCATTTTATTGACAAATTAAAATTAAAGATATGAAATGATCGGTTTTATAGAAACAGCTGTAATTTCGAATGTAGATATTTTTATTTAGAAAAGATTTCTTATATGTATTATATCTGAACTTTTTGTAAAAACCGAAATCTTTTTATATCCTTAAGATCATTGTTTCAACATATTCTTCATCATCATTTCATTTCTATATTGATTAATGATCCATTTATAGTGTTCTCTATATTCACTTCACATTTAGACGATATGAAGATAAATTTTGATATCCTCCTCATTGTCTATTGATGCATCTTCTTACCAAATACTTCATACTTTCATCAGTTTCTTATAATTTTCTGTTTCACAACAGCTTTCAGAAATAACTTTTTGTAAATGTAGTTGAATATAAAAATGCTGTTTACCTTAGAACACTAAAATGCCGTTGAGTAGCTTAGCATTGCGAAAACAAAGGTTTAATATCACGAATGAATATAATTCTGTGCAGAAGCATGAATTTCAGGGCGACCCGTAGTAATAAAAAACTACAACAAAGAACTAAAACAAAGAAGAAAGTACATTAACGTAAGGAAAAATAAAAAAAGTGTTTGGAAAATAAGAAAAACAAAAAAAAAACACGCGAACATTAAGAAAAAATATTTAGAGAAAAAAAACCCTGTAGGTATATGGATTCGAACCGAACTCCAGTAAAATTAGTAAGAACCTGACCCATCAAACTATACGTGACAACTAAAAGAGTTGGCTACATTTCTAATATTTAATCTAATAGCGGAAACCTAATAAAAAAAATGCCAAATATCTCGAAAATGGTGGGGTGGGGGCGTTTACCCCTTAAAATAGCCTAATCCTAACGTGTTTAGGTCTCTGAACACGATGATAAAGTCCGGTTGCGGATTGGACCTTACATTCGGGAGTTCTTTGGGGGGGGGGGGGGGGGGGGAGAAACAGACACGGACGGATAGAACAAAAGCAATAGCTATCCAATTTTGGTCGGTAAAAAAATAATTTTGCCAATTGGAACTTCTACCAAAATATTTTTGAAAAATAATGAATTCCTCAGCCGTTAGCCAAAGCAAACTAAAAACTGTTTTTTTTTTTGTTTTTTTTTTTTTCTACGAGATACAAAGTAAATGTTTAGTAAAATCATTGAAAAGTCAAGTGAAGACATTGTTTTATTGATAAACGAATAAGTAATATACATTTTGTTACAACATTACAATATTATATATAAAGTACATATTACATAGGCAATATACATATACTATATCATGATAATAAAAAATTTTGATGTTATATTATTGACATGTAAACTAAAAAGAGAAGGAATTAAAAATTATTTTGAATTTAGACCTCTAGTAATGTTGCTAGATGTCGCTTTACTAAATATAAATTTTCAGGACTTTGCTGAAAGATCAATGAAAAATAATATAACAATTTAATTTGAAATATTCCATTATTATAAAATTAATTTAGTAATTTGTTAGTCACAAGACCATAGCTGCATGTTTTTGAATTTGCTATACTAAAATAAAATATAACATATAAGATTTTTGAAATGAGAATATTATCAAACTCTGAACATACAAGGTAAATGTTTAGTAAAATCATTGTGAAGCCAAGTGAACAACATATCGTTTTATTGAGAAACAAATAAGCAATTTATATTTTGTTACAACAATACAACATTATATGTAAAGCATACATTACATAGACAATATACATATACTATAACATCATAATAAAAATTGTTGATATTGTAACATTGACGTAAACTAACAAGATCGAACACGAGCAGGAATTAAGAAAATTATTTTCAATTTAGACTTGTAGCAGATGTTGATGCTGAGACTTTACCTTAACAACTGACCTATTTTTTTTAATTGCAAATAAGTGAAATGAATTGACTAGATTCAAATTAAACTCAAAATAAACTATGAAGTCTATGAAGACTTGGTG
>JAFIDM010000006.1:13588350-13634444 GCA_023159025.1 Thereuonema tuberculata
CTTCAAATTGTAAGAAATCAAATGTCATAGCTTTTTAGAGAAATCGAAATTTTTTATGTTTAGAAATTCTTATGATTTATAAAAATGTTTTTTTTTATTTAAACGAATACTTTTTAGTAATTTCTTTAGTTATTACAAGGGTATCACAATTTCTTAAGACAGATCAGTAAGTCTTTTGCGTTTTTGTCTTATAATAATGTTCTTTAGTTATTCTCTGCGATAAGTTCTTTTATTAAACTCGTAGTGTAACGCCGTGATGGTTGTTTCGTAATTTCTCTCTTTCTTATCCTTTATTTTCATCATTTTATTTACCCTTAGAAATATTTTCTTATTTCTATATTTCTCCAAACCTTGTCCAAACGCTTTGTATTCCTTAAAAGCAGTTTCTTCCAGATGTTTCTTTACCTGGCAACCATCTTCGCACGTCCTTCTTTTCTTCTCAAACTTGCTTTATTACCTTCAATGTGGCTTCTTCAGTTTTATTTCTTCCTTCTGCCCCTTTGTCTTTCTCTCGATCTTCCAGCCTATGACAGATGCTTGGTAGACGGGGTGGCATCTTCAGCGTTAGGTGACGTGACTCCGGGAGGATATTGTTTTCAATATAACGGTGATATAACACAGTGTGCCGGAAGCGCCATAGAATGGCAGGCTGCTAGCTAACCTTGCTGCCCTTCGAATTGCTCGCCACTGCAAAAAGCAAGGTATACTCTGCTAAGCGTCTTCTGGCTCATCTCAAAGGAAACCAGCTGAGATCTGCTGAGAATGCTAGAATCAGCTGTAGCTCGCCATCCCGGAGAATTGTTGCGTCAATTTGAGTGTTCTTCAAATCTCCGGGACAGTGTACTGAAAGTATTTCTCCTTCAAAAGTGCATCACAGGAAGAAGCCGCTGCAAAGGCGAAATCGACGATTTCACCTAAGTTACCTGCGTCGGCAGGATTGCTCTTCGAATAACCAAGAGTAAATACTGAACTCTAACCCTCCTTTTTGCTTCCTAGGACTGCCAAGAACTTTAGATGTGAACTGTGAACAATACAGGCGTGTAGGAATAGCCGCTATTTTGACAGTTACCTGTGTCCGAATTCTATGTGTGTAATTTTCTATTTATCTTGTTTTCTCCGTTTTGAGAACCCCGGGTTAATAAGTTTATGTATCTTCATTTTATTATAATCACCTATTTCTAAATACATATTTTATCCTCATTAAATCTATCCTTCTATCTTCGAAACCTGTTATACTGCCTTATCTATTTTATGATTTACTTAATAGCATTGTTCTTTATTTATTAATCCTGGAGTTGGCCAGCGTTGAGGGAAACCCTTGCCCTTCTATAAACCCGGGTTTATAAAATTAAACCCTTCTATAAGGAAACCCCTGCCTCAGGCTATTCTCCCTAGACACCCTTCTATAGAGACGAGACTGGGCGGCAGGGGCCATCCCAAGCTTCTCCGGCCTTGTTTACAAAACAAGCCCCTCCCCCTTACGGCTTCGCAGGCAAGCACCGCTTCCTGTTAAGTTAATTAAGGAAGGTTAATCGGGCCCAGCACCAAAGTTAATTTAACTAATTAATTAAAGGTTGCACTTGCTCGAAATCTCTTCAATCCCCATCCTAAAATTTTGGATGCCGATACATTGGGGAAAAGGGTTCATAACATCATATCAGTTGTGCAACGTATGCCCATCACGCTGTCCCTATCCACATTGGGGATATTAATTACTTTAGAGACACTGGACATTAGATTTGCATCGACCACTTCTTATTGGTTTGAGTCAAAGGATTTGAATCGGAAATGTATAGAATCTCTTCGGAGTTTAATGAACCCCTTATCCTATAATGACGCCGAATAAGACTATTTACTTTTACGATTTTCAGAAAAAAGATAGAGATTTGGGAGATGGGTTTTAAATTGGGGCTTTATTTTATTTTTCCTTTTGTATATAAAAGTTGTAATTCACCTTCTCCAGTTTCCAGATGATCATTTGTTATGCTGTTCATGAAGTTCGGTTCTTGTCCGTCAGATGTCAGGCTCCACTTTTTCTGTTTTTTTATTAGTCAACTTGTATATATAAGCTGCCTGCAATCTTTAAAGAAATCACTTGCCAACGGCTCGCGGGCGAGCTTTAACTGTTTCGTTTATGCATATGTTTTATCTTAAAATTTAACAACTTGTGTTGGCCTCTTCATTTTTAAATATTTCAATTGTATATTTAGTTTTTAGTTTAATTTTTGGAGATACCATATTCCTTCATTTTGAGACCTTGTTGTTTTGCACTTAACTATTCTCAGCTGATGATCGCTAATGAGCGTGAAATAGCTGACATGTTACCTAGTAAAACACAGTCTCAACTTTTAATGTATTTTAAGATATTTATTTCTGATAAAATTTTTTCATTGTACCATGGTTTTCTTTATGAAGATTTTTGAATGAATTTTATCTAAGCCCAATGCTGAATAATTTGTGGTAACTTTTTTAATTATATTATTCAAATGAAACTTTTGGCATATTTAATAGCTTTTTCAGGTGCCAGAGGAAGAAAATGAAGTATATTTGGAAATGATACAAGGAATGCCTGGTCCTGTGGCTATGAATTTACATTGCAGTATGGAATTGTTAGAGGTTTGTAATTAATGAATTCTTATAAATGAATAAATAGCACAGTTTCTAATTGACCCTTTTATGTTTGATGGAACGTCATAGTTTTAGGAGACTACAATGGATGGCGCTGTCTAAGTTGTGGAAAAACGTAGACATGTAGTTGTTGCTTTTTTTCTAAGATTATTATTATTATTATCAAATCGAAATAAAGTCAAGAAATTTTCATTCTTTTCAAGTGAAACAAAAAACTCCAATTTTCAGAATTTTCATTCGTGACATGAATTGAAGGCCATTTTGTGCTTCCTTCATAAAAAAAAAAGAAGAAACAATGTTCATTTTTTTCCACATGAAAGTTTTCGACTGATTTTTGATTTTGAGTTTTTTATTTCCTTTTTCGAATGAGATTTTCAAGGAAATCTGAAGTAATTTTTTATTTTAATTGAAAAATAAACGTTTTTTCGATTAAAGAAAAAGTCATTTTTATAACTTCCACTAAGAATATTTAGATATACTACGGGAATGCTAGTCATTATTATTTCAAAAACAAAACAGGTACAAACTTTCATTTAAATAATATTACTAATTTAATAAAAAAATTTTTTAAAATATTGATTCTTAAAGTTTTATTTTTTTTATTATTAATTATTTTAAAGGCGGACTAAAATTAATATCTGTTGCTAAATTCCCCAGTGCTTTACTCAAAAACTTTACTTTACTTAACTACATTACAAAACTACATTATGGTTGATCTTGATTTTCAGACTTCATATTTCACATGAGGATGTCCGTGGCAATGGAATTTTGTATGGTGCAAAAAAAAAAGAATTTACTTCCGAGGGTTGTCTCTAGGGCGATATATGGCGCTGCAGTATTGTAGTGAATACACTTTTATCTTTGTGTGTTACACGAGCACTTGCTCGATATAGTTTCCTCCGGTATCGGCAACGTGCAGAAATCACAACATTTTACGCTCAACCATAGCATGTACAGTGTCATTTGTAATGTTGTGAATATGGTGGATAATGCCATTCTTCAGCTTCCCTAAGTTGGCTAGATGCTCAGGACAGACATGGTCTTTCAGATACCCCTACAACCAAAAGTTACAAGGGCTGAGATCAGGCGAACATGCGAAATCTCGTCGAAAATGGAGCTGATGACGATGTAACCGCATGACAGGATTGTGAGGATCACCAACCCAAATGAAAACCTTTGCATCCAGACTTCCGCTGTTGAAGTCTGGAATCAACTGGTTGGCTAGCAGGGATGCAAAATTGACCAGTAAATGCAGATGATGCGACCTCAAGACCGAGCTCTTAGAGGGAAAAAAAAACTTTGAAATTTGTTCACATTTCACTTATAGTCTGGATACTCTCATTAAACTGAGTTTTCACTATATCCAGGCTGTGGTTAAACACTTCAAACTGAAATCGTTTTAGGTTGAAATGAAATAGCTCATCAAATATTTTTTCTTTCCTTTTAATGTTTTGTCAGAAATGAGGTAAAACTTTCCATTTTTTTACAAAGCTTCACTGCAAAGTTTTTTATTCTGAGCCATTCTATCTCTCAGTTTTGTTATCTTGTCACCAAGACAGCATTTTGGATGTGTGTTCCAGGTCTTCTTCAATATTCTGTAGCTTTTTTGAAATAGTATCAATGGAATCTAGAACTAAACTTTCCAATACAATTAGAATTACTGTAGGAAATTGTTAAAAATTGTTGGTTGGACTCTTGCTCTCCCCAATTTTGACTATTTGAAACCTAAGTACATCAAGGTCTTAAGAACACCAAAATAACCACTATGAAGTGCATCGAGTGCTTGATTTCTTCTAGACCAACGAGTTAAACGAACCTTTTGAGAGTCTTTTCTGAGAATGCTCCACTAGTTAAGCCGCTGAGCAGGTGCCCAAATTCTACAGTTGTGCGTCTTCACATTATCATGCAGATGGAAGTGAGCTTCATCAGTCCACAAAATGTTCCAAGGCTAGTCTGCTGCCAGTTCAGTTCGAGAAAGAAACTGCCGTGCAAATGTTTCATGTGCAACTCTTCGGGATTCAGTAATTGCTCAACATTGCAGATCTTGTAGGGGTATTAGTGTAGAATTTGTCATAGAATTTTGTAAACAGTGCAATGTCTGATGAGCGGTTTGTCTAATGATCGTGCAATATGCTATGCATTGCTCATTTCCATGAGATTTGCCATCGTTTTTCCTCCCTCGATATGGCTACATCCTCCATCGTCTGCTAGTCGATGGTTTCCATCCTCTGAAAGGCTTCACCTGTCCTTTGAAATTTCTGGATCGAACACCATTAGCGGTCATAAGGTTAGTTTTTAGTCCTTTCACTATCCTAAACTTTCGCAGTTCAGTTAAGGCACAGCTGTTTTTTGATAAAACAGCTTACATGAATTGATGAATCTTTGGTTATATTGTGATTATGCAATGCCACCTGTATCCTTTTATTGTCGCTTACAATCACGTGGCATGGCTTGTGCATTTGCTATTTGCAGTATCCACTACAGTAGTGAATCGCAATATAAAATCGCAATATATTGAAGCGTCATACAAAATTCTACCGCCACGGACGTCCTCATGTGAAATATGAAGTCATTCCATTGATTGGTTCTCCATTTACAGCCTTTCGAAAGGTGGACTTTATTTATGAAATACCTTTTATGTTGATTATTACGCTGATAAATGTTAAAGTAATGTTAACTTTCTAAATTTTCCATCAATATTATTTCTTGAAAACTTGCAAATCATTATCTCGCCGAACTACTGTTCGCCATTACTTTAATACTATCGATACAAGTAAGATCGTTCCGATCTTGAAAAGTCCATTTCCTAACATGTATTTCTACTAATCTTATCATCCCAATGCTTTTGCTTTGTTCCTCACAAGAGCTCTATCCTTTTATTTAATCGTATGGTGTACGCCATCAGCAAGAGCACAAACATCAAATAATTCATTGTTCCGAAACTACCTTAAGTAATGAATTATCAGATATTGTTTTACAACACAGTATGCACATTTTTCAAATTAGAAAAATGTGCATACTGTGTTGTAAAACAATATCTGATAATTCATTACTTAAGGTAGTTTCGGAACAATGATTATTACAATATTTATTGCTTGATTCAAGTTCCACATTTTTCAAATTAGAAAAATGTGGAACTTGAATCAAGTAATACATATTGCAATGCTGCGAATGCCGGGCGATGATGGAATCGCCAGAAAAAATAAACCTTTAAAGTTGAGGAAAACTAAATAATTTAGTAAACAAAAGTTATGACAATTTTTGCAGGTGCTATAGGAACAAAATAGCTCACAATATGATTGATTGTTCATTGACTTATTCGAATGTTAACTTGCTTCTTTCCGCAAAGCTTTAATGGAACAGCAAATGATTGGTACTTGATTCAGTATATAATTCTTCTTCTCGTCGTTATTAAACGAATCTACTTCCTTTTAGATTCACAACGGAACTTGTCTTGAATATGCTACTGGTTGGTAATGAAGAGAACGTTCCGTTTAGTCTGATTTCTCTCACTGAAATCAGACTAAACGGGACTTTCTCTTTATCTGAATTGCATCCTTTAATTTACTTTTGTTCCGGATCAAAAATATATCTTTGCTGGATTTGGACAGTATTTAGACACTGAATCACTTAATCTTCATACTGCAACCTTGTGCCAGGACATGACTGCCGTCTCCGGATACTTTGAGACAATTTCTTTTAACGTAAATTCCGCTTCCTGGATATTAGCTAGATGTTAGGAAAAGTCGTACACTCCGAGACAACTGAGGATGAATTAAGCAGCCATTGATAGATGTATGCAAAGTGAAAGGAAAAGGAGAAATTAGTGTTGTGCTTCATTGTGTTTGTGTGGATATTTCGACAAGTACAAATTAATGATTTTCAGCGGAGCTATCCAATGTTTAGTTTCCGTGTTTCCAAGTCAAGATTACTTGTGAGTAATATTTTTTTGAATTGTTAAGCTGAATGTGAACCTTAAGATAGTGGAGAAGTCTGCTTCGTAAAACGACGATTGTTCGGACTATTATCATAATAGAGACATAAACTATTGTGAGACTATATACGTAAATTTATATTACTGCTAAATTTTGTTGATCAATGCCAATATAAATTACTCTGTCATCAAGTTGTGTTCAGTTAGTTTGATAATTGTTTTATTGATATGTAATTTTATAAGTTTTTATCTTGCTTGCTATTATTGTGTGTTATTGTGTAGTGCATTAAGGTTATTTGTGAATACATTTCTATGTGAATTACCCGTATTGTTTATTCTCTTTCTTTTTTTTATTCTCCTGGTGTAATACTTATCTGGCTTTAGCTGTGGAATTTTGGGCCCAAAGTTCCATCAGCTCTTTCTTTTTTTCAACACCGGATTTTATAGGTGTACGCTTCCGATTGTCTTAACAGAAGTATTCTGCTTTGTATATCCTTACTATACTAGGGGATTTCCGTAACATTTATTAAATATAATATTAACTGTAACAACATGTTTAATAATAAATAAACTTTTAAAACAATAAACTTTAAAAACAATATTAGAGTCATTTACAATATATTTTCATTAAGTAATAAAAATCTCTAAAAATTTTAGATTCATTGACAATTACAAAAATTTCTCTGTATTTTTAATACATTTTTTAAACCAACTTAATGGGAATTCACTTACTTTTAAGAATTACTATTTATGGTTGGAAAATTGTTTATAATGCATGATTCGTTCATGAGCCTTTCTTGTAAACAATTTTTCATGGATAAATAAAGATAAATTCTTAAAAGTAAGTGAATTTACTTTTAGTAGGTGAAAAATGTATTAAAAATACAGATAAATTTTTATAAATGTCAATAGCTCTAAAATTTTTAGATATTGTAATTATTTATTGAAATTTATTGTAAATGACTCTAATATTGTTTTTAAAGTTTATTGCTTTTAAAGTTTATTTATTAAACTTTTGTTATTGTTATAGTTAATACTATATTGAACAAGTTATTGTAATATAGTATTCACGGACTGTATGTATATTAATTATTGTATTCACGGACTGTATGTGTACTAATTATTGTATTCACGGACAGTATGTATACAAATTCAACAGATTGTTACAGTAGGTCTACAGACCTAAAATGAAATTCTAAATATATAACGAAGTTTTAGGAACAGGGATAACTTTTCTTGTACTCCATTGCCTAAAGAAGATTTTTAAGAAGACATTGAGATGAACTCAGAAACTAGACTTAAAGAGATGTTCCAAGTTTAGTCTTAAAGTTAAGGATCGAGTATTGTTTCCATATTCAAGCCACGATTTCAAATTTCATGTTACTAATTAAGTGATGGCTCAGATGTTATTAACTTCAAAGGATACTTCAAATATGACGTTCAACTGCAAGAATTACCCAATTTCGCAGGTCCAATTTCCGTGCACTAATGTTCGTTAGAGGTTTAACAGCTGTTAAAATTTGACGACTCATCAGCAATTGAACGACTGTTAAACCCGTAATGATCGTTGGTGGACGGAAAATGCCAGTGGATGGTAGACTTGACAACCATCAAAGTTACCGAAAACCAGGTGCACACCACCCTTAATCTTCATACTGAAACCTTGTGCCAAGACCTGACTGCCGTAACTAAACTTAGGGAGGTATGTATCAAGCTTTCGTTATCTTTGAAGTATGTCAAATCTCCCAGTCATTAACTGATGAGTCGTTAAGCTTAATCAGTCTTCAAATAAAACTTGGTGTGCACCAAACGTATTTTAACGAAACTTCTCTTGATATATTTTTTCTTATCAATTTCATTTACATTATTTCAAACATTAAATTCGCTGACTACAAGACACTCTTACTATGCCATTTTAAGAAAAATTGGAATGTTGCTTTTCAAAATAATTTAAATTATACAGTCTCCTACTGAAATACTGTGGGTTCTTTTACTGTTTTTAGCTGATAAATGCTCAGAACGATTTGATATACATTTTCGTTTAAAAATTAAGCATTTTATTTTATCAGTATTTTGGTTTATAGTTTGTACAGCATTAATCACTAGAAATTCACAGTTTGCGCAAATCTAAGATTCTGTCAAGGCCATCTTACAGAAAGAAGCGAATTAATTAACTCATATTCATTAGTTCATTTTGAAGATTTTAGCATTAAATAAAGCTTAAAATTAAAATCAAAACTATAAAAAGACTTCAGATCAAATTAAAATTATTGAGATTTGTATATTCCCAAAACATTACATCCTTAAATTTCACGTGTATATCCAATAGAAATAAGAAAATGCAAGAATTTCTTGTATATTTTAAATTTTCACCGTAAAACTTATTAATAAATAGCACTCTGCTGTTATGCAAATGCAGTTTAACAAGTGTATATTTAAAAGGTATTTCAAAGTATATATTTACTCAATATATGTTAATAATAGGTTATCTCTTTTCAGGTCAATAGAGTAAATTGGACTAACAGCCGTTGTGAGGATCCAAGAAAAGTAGAGGATTGTGTAGACAGATGCATTGAAAACTTATTATATTCAAAGTTACCTTGCAGGTATAACGCATTAGATAACGGATTTGAATTATTAAAGACTTTCTATTGAAATTATTCAGCTGAAAAGGTTCCAAATAGATGTGTTCTATTAAATTTCAAGTGCAGGTAATCTCTTGCATGGCCAAGAGAGAATTTCTCTATGTTACCATGGCCAAGAGAAATTTTACTTTTATGTTCTGGTTAAAAAATATTTTATCATTTTGGCAAACTGAAAACAAAGGTTATTCGGCGACATATTATCATTTTATTTAAAAACTTAGTCATGAACTATATGGGAAAGATCTTAATAATTCATCAATACTTCTAAACCTATTGATGGAACAGATTGTAAAATTGATATCGATTTCTAGAACAGATGATGAAATTCACGCCTTTCGAATGTAGGAGGCTTCTAATTTTGTTACTCTTAGTCCTCTAATAATATCGTAAAATTAGAAATGAAAATAGTAAAAAATGTGCTATAGAAATTTAGAAATCGAACAATGAAAAGAACGTAACAATGAGACTGAAAAGCATTACGTGCGAGTGCAGCACGGCAGAATTTATTCTTGTGGGAAAGATGCGAAAAAGGAAAGGAACCAAGGATTGGAGCTCCATTACGATTCAACGCAGATAATTACCGTTCAGATTTTTCTGAACTACCGTTCAGCACGCGGAACTTAGTCGTCTTAACGGTTGGACATTCCCGAAGGGATATGGAACAATTTTGCAGGCATATGAACATACCATTCAATTGTAAGTAAAAATGTTGGTTAAAATGTGGTTATGGTACTGCCAATAGCGTGCTTTGTTGGCATTCACTGCGGATGGGCGCTTTTTTTTTGTTTCCGGCGTACGATTTTGCGGAAGGATATAATACGTCATGATGTTTCTCGTCGTCGATCACGTGATTGTCGGTTTTTTTTTTCTTTCTGATTTTAACAGGGTGGTCCAACATTATGTGATTGTGCAATTGTCGGCTCATTAAGAAATATCTGCTAATTTCTGTGATTGTATTTTGGTTTTGAAAATGACAGAACGATCCAACAATACATTACAGGATGCAGAATACGAGCACTTGATCGTGAATCATAATATCCATTTCAAATATTGTATTACTAGACCTGAAACGAATATCATTGACATCACGTGCTGTACTTGAAAGGTAGGCCTAATTGATTTTTTTTTTTGGACTATACTAAAGAAGACAGTAATAATCAATCAGATGCTTCGTAAATATTTGTTTCTAGTTTAATGTTGATGGGGCCTTTTAGCAAGAACCGCGTTTTCGTAAATATTTAGTTTTTTTTTTCTGGTTTAATGTTGTTGGGGCCGTTTAGCAAGAACCGCGTTTTCGTTAATATTTAGGGTTTTTTTCTGGTTTAATGATGATGGGGCCTTTTCGCAAGAACCGCGTTTTCGTTAATATTTAGGTTTTTTTCTAGTTTAATGTTGATGGGGCCTTTTAGCAAGAACCGCGTTTTCGTTAATATTTAGGGTTTTTTTCTGGTTTAATGATGATGGGGCCTTTTCGCAAGAACCGCGTTTTCGTTAATATTTAGGTTTTTTTCCTAGTTTAATGTTGATGGGGCCTTTTAGCAAGAACCACGTTTTCGTTAATATTTAGGGTTTTTTTCTGGTTTAATGATGGACACTTTCAGCAAGAATTGGCTTTCCTCTGGTCGCTTCCGATCGTTCTCTTAAAAATTGAAACATCAGACGTCAACTTCCGCTTCCGGTTTCTGAAAATGGTCCGGAAGTGGACTTAAATTTACTAAATTTACAACTTGTGTTTGTGATCTTTTTACTGCCTTTACACGTACTGAGTTTTACACGTATTGAGAATTTTATCTATACTGAGAAAAAACGTAACTATAACATTAATCTGCTCTTTTGCTTACTTAAATTATTACAGGTTTAAATATAAACAGTGAGTTTTCGAGTATTAAATTTCATTCAAAACTGAACTGAATAGACTATATGTAAAAGCTTACTTAAAAAATAAGACTTATTATAATTATAAAGCCAAATTAATAATCAAAAAATATTTTTATTCCTTTTCTGTAGATTACCATTTATAAAAAATTCTTCTCTAAGCCCTTGTAACAATGCCAACCTTTTCAATAAATCGTGGGAAATTTCAAATGAAATACTGCAGTCTAAAAGAGAATGTCGGAGAAATTGCCCTCGAAAATGTTCTGAACATTTAATAGTTTTTAGTTGTCAAGCAGGAGGACCAAGTGAAAGAGACTTTATTCTTACCGTTATGCTTCTGGACAACCAAAAGTTTGTAATTGACGAAGAGGAGAAATATACAATTGTACAACTCTTATCTGATATTGGAGGTACCTTAGGAGTATTTTTAGATGTAAATCTTCTAACATTTCTGGAATGTACTGAAGTAATTGTGGAATTTTTTTATAGTCAGGTAAATATATCTCACTTCCCCTAGCTTAATTGTGTTGAATTAAATATAATGAGCCAAAAAAAATTATTATATCATTCGTCAATTTCAGAATCTATTTCAGACCAGATCACTTTGATTATTTAAGTACAAAATTTGTTCTAAATTAAACAATTAAATAATTAAATTACTTATTTTAGCTTTCTAAGAAAAAGGCACTCTATTGTCAATATAAAAAATCGGTTTGGTTGGTTTCTTCTTTGTAAAAGAAATATACTATTACAAATAAATAAAGATTTTCCTTTAGTGTATTCAAAAGGAAGTTAAATGATTATTTTGTAGATTAAATTACGAAGGGTTAAATTTATATAAAATATCTGAAATACTGGAATGTATAAGGTTTTAATAATTAAAGTTCAATTTCCGAAAGGATGCAAATGGATAATGAACAATTGGAAGGACTTCATATTTGAGGACCCCAGAAGCCAAGGGGTCCAAGTGGCAAAAAAATAGTTCTGAAATAATCGAGGTCAAAGTTAAAAAAAATATTGTTGGATGGGTTTTAATGGTAGAGTGCTTTTCAATGTGTCATTTCTCAGTTTGAGTTTTTGGCTATATAATTCCATCCCAAAAAATTAAGGAAAAACGTTATAATGTGCTTTTGGTTTCTTTTAAAAGTTAGTATTTATCATTTGGACCCCTTGACACTGCACTTAGACCTCTTGACTGCTAACCAAAAGAGGAAAATAGACAATAAAATCATGTGACTGCAATGTAATGTTTTATTAAAGTATAAAAACTGTTAAAAACTACAATAGAACACACTTAGGACTAAGAAAAACTGTTTAGTCTTCGTCTGAATCATAGATATTGTTCACAAGTTCCTCTTCCTTATCATCTTCTTCAGGCGTTTCTGCTTCCCGATCCCGAGAGTCTGTTTGCTGTTTTAACCCATTGCACCGGTGGCACGAACTGTAGAAGTGTTTTCAAGTCTTTTAGCTTTTCAGCTTTCAGTGTAGGTGCAGCACGAACTGTTCGCAGAGGTGGTAGCACCAAAGGCAGTTTTCCACTTTTTTGTGGTTTCATCGACAATACCTTGAATGGATCAATCGATCCAACTGTGGATTTGTGAAAGACAGTTGTCGGTTTTGATTTCTCAAATCGAAATGTTTGCATACTTCGGATACCAGAGACTTTCTTACTGTAGTACTAATCCAGCTCTTCAATGTCAATAAAGTCATCCTCAGCCATTTTATTAACAATGAATTTGCGACTAGTTGCGCTCACCAAGTCTATCCAATCCTGGGGAACAAACATGTCCCTTTGGCACTTCTTTTTCTTAATTTCGATGAGACCAAAATCTCTGACACGCTCATTGTATGAGTGACCTGACACAAAAAAGTAGTGGGTTACTGACTCAATACGAGTATTCTTTACTATGTAGAGCCAAAACTTTGTTGTTTTGTGGCCACCATAATTGTCACTGAACACCACATTGTGTTTGATGTTCTCAGGCAGGCCCTGTAAAGGCACGAGGTTATTTCTTTACATCCTCTTTTAGCCACACCTTCGTGCCACATATACATATTACCGGTCCCATTCATATATATATATACATATACATATTACCGTCATCATTTTTTGCAAGTCGAAGCATATTGTTATTGTATCTTCACCCTGTTCTTCAGAGCATTATTTTTTTACTTCTTTTACTGCTTCAGATTTTCGCAAATGGAGTTCTTTTTGGTTTTCAGCTAATCGCTTTTCTTCAGGAGTGCCACGATCGAGTTTGATTTGCAACCTGTCACAAGTGACACATGTGTCCGTTTGTGGTCTATGAACACTTAGGTTGAAATGAGTATTGAATATTTTACGATAGAAGCTTATTGATTCTGACTGAATATGCTTTTCTTCCAAACAAAACGTTTTCTACATATCGCACATTATTGGTATGCTCAACTGCTCAAATAAAAACAATGCATTAATTCAAATTAAGTCATAACACTGCAACTCAACAATTACACTGACTGACATGAGCCACAAACAACACATGTTTTTTGTTATGTTATGTGGACAAGGGATCCAAGTGATACTTGGACCCCTGGTACTCCAACTGATAAACTAATATTCCCAAGTGGTTTAGGGATCTCACGCTAGGTAGGAGCACCTGTCAAGAATAGCGCTTAGATCACTTGTCCACTCAACAGAACAATATTTTTACTACACGTTCCAGCCAATAACTCGATTTTTTTCAAAAATGTCACTTGCCCCTTGGCTTCTGGGGTCCTCATTTCACATGAGGACGTCCGTGAGAATGGAATTTTGTTTGGAGCCTAAAATAAAATACTTTCTAAAGTGGCCGCTAGGGCAATACATAGAGATGCAATACTGTAGTGGATGTTGTTCCCAGTGGTTGATACAAATGACAAATAAATATGCGATAACACGTGATTAAAAACTTTAATAAAACAGACAGGTGAGAAATGCGTCAATTCATTGCATAATGATAATGTTATCAAAGAATTGCCTACTTTTTGTGAAGCTGTTTTATCAAACTAACTGCAAAGCCTTAACAGCATTGCGAAATCTTACGACAGTAAAACTAAAAATTGGCCCTGAGACTGCAAATGATGTTAAAAAATGATTCAAAAATCTCAAGAGACAGTTGGCAGTTGAATCATGGCAGAGAACAGAAAACCGTCGACTACCAGACAGTGGAGGACGTAGCCATATCGTTGGAGAAAGAAATGATGACAAATGTTTTGGGAAGTAACAGTGCATGGCGTGTTGCACGGTCTTTAGACCCACCCAAAAGCACTGTTCACAATGTTCTCTACAACAAATTTTTGCTGGTACTGTAATGACCCAAGGTTCGCTACATCTTTCTCCCTTTCTTATCCTTTCATCACTTTTGTATGAAAAATCTTTGGAAATATAATTCTTATTTAACGCAGAACATTCTGGATGAATGCATTTTGTAAAAAATGCGAGAAAACAGTAATGTAGAAAAGATGTAGTACCAAAAGCGTTCATTTCATTACAAAGGCAAGGCCAGAAATTGAGCTGAATTTAGTATTTATTGCAAGTCAATACTTGGTGTTGTGATGCTTAATATGATTACATGGAGCTCTGATAACAGCTTCCATTCGGCGTCTCATTGATCGGATCACATTCATGACCTCATGTTATGCAATATTGTTCCATTCCTCTTCTAACGCCCTCTTCAACTCCTCGATTGTTTCTGGAGCTGGATTGCTACCACGAGCTCTTCTCTTAAGGAGGTCCCAAAGATGTTCGATCGGGTTCAGGTCAGGACTACGTGTAGGCCACCAAATACACTCAATGGCAACTGCATTCAGATAATCCCGAACAGCAAAAGCAGCGTTTGGCCTAGAATTGTCGTGCATGAAAATGAAATTTTCTCAGACGGATCCAGCGTACGGCAATACATATTGCCGTAGCACTTTGGTTATATACCGGTGAGCCGTCAACCAGCCTCCTGTGGGTCCAGGGTCGATAAACACCACGTCGTTTTGGCTGCAAGTGAAATGCCTGCCCATAGCATGCAGGATCTCCTCCATAACTGACCGTTTCAGTGGAAGCAGCATTGAGCAAAACATTAAACAGGCCTTCGATAGACAGCGTTTCATTTGTCATTGCCATGTAAGCACATTCGAGTTTCATCAGAGAATAACATTGAACCCATTACTCTACAGACCAATGGACAGTAAATTGATCGTGAGTAAATTGAAGGCGGGTTTGCCGATGAGCTGTAATCAGAAGCGGTGCTGTTGCAGGCCTATGTGGGTCAAATTTCCTTCCTGTAGTCTGACTGTCCAGCCACTGACAGCTACACCACGTACACGTACACTATAAGAAAATTATAATACTAGTGACGAGTTAAATATAAATTTACAAAGGTTATTATGGGAAAGAAAATTTAAAGCTTAGAACTTATTAGTCATTCCAATTCCATTATTTTTTTTTAATTCCTTATTTAAAACTCTATCGTGAACACCCTATTCGGTCATAGAAGGCACCGTTAAATAATCATTGTAAGCAGTAGGAGAACACAAAATCATTAAGGTTTCACATTTTCTTTGGAAATGCTTCTTATATTTAAATAAAATTCTAGAGTTCTCGAAGAGAATATGGTGCTGATATTCCCTTGAATGTTTGTACATTAAGTATTCCAAATTACCTGCATCATATGCTCTCTGGTGGTCTCCTATTCGCTGCTTCAACGATCTTCGGGTTTCTCCAACATAAATACATGCATTGTCCTTGCAAGGGATGCAATACACTAATCCTGTGGTTTCGTGCTTAGGAACATTTATTGGGACAGCTAGCATTCTTCCAATTGTATTGTTGGCTGGCGACGTGATCGTGATCCGGTACGGCGCACAAATACGTTTTTTTTATATTTTATATAATTTTATTTTTTTTATTTTTTAATTCCTTCTTTAAAATTATCGTGAAGACCGTATTCGGTCATAGAAGGCACTGTTAAATAATCATTGTAAGCAGTAGGAGAACACAAAATCATTTTAAGTTCGATTTTTTTTAACCGTTTATTTTCTTTGGATGTACATTCCCTTTTCACATCTATCAGTTTCGAATTAGTTCAATTGGCTATGCAGCACGCAGTTAGTAAAACAAGTAGTGTCTTTAGGCGTATCCATATATAATACGAATGTGACATTTACTATTAGAAATAAAAACCACAACATCTTTTCTTCTTCTTAAACATAGCTATATTCAATATCATTGGTCCTGATCCGGACCCAATTGTACAAATAGTATACAGAAATGTACATAATACGGAAACAAGATTTATGTAAGAGGCTTGTGTAATCAATACCTTTAAATGTTTCAACAAGCAGAAAGGTATAAAGATTAGTCAAATAATACTTGATAAATTCAAAAATAATTGTAAAGACATTGCACGATTTCAATAATGTTTTTATTTTTATTATTTAACTATGTAAATGATCCTAGATTGTTTTCAATCATAATATTTAACGTGAATGATTCTATATTGTTTCTAATTATAATTACAATTTATGAATATAAGTACCATGTATGATTTGATATTGTTAATATTCTATTCATAAATACTTTGTTTTTATGTTTTTATGAAGAACATTCTTTGTATCAATAAGCCTGAAGAAGCAGATAAAGTGACATCTTCGAAATATAGCTATGTTTAAGAAGAAGAAAAGATGTTGTGGTTTTTATTTCTAAGTAGTGTCTTTGTAATGGAAAGGGAAATTGAAAAATTAATGTCTATAGTGCGAGCTCTGTTTAATATGAAGTTCTTTATTCATCAGGATTCCGTTTACAAGGAGACTGAAGGGCTTTTTATAGGTCTTTCAGCCTCGGCTATTATAGATGAGATAGTTATGATGTATATTGAGGACACAGCGCTGCTTTTATTGAATTTAGGGAAAGTTAATATTCCAATCTATTACAGATACGTTGATGATATTATTTGTTACGCCAAGGAGGATATAATCTTGGATATAATGGACATATTTGCCCAGGTTCACCCTAATATTCAGTTGTGATATGAAATGGAAAGTGATAATAAAATTCCATTTCTCGATGTCATGATTACACGAGCTGATTTTAACTTTCAAACTAGCGTATATAGGAAGCTTTCACACTCAGGTATACTCATGAATTTTTGATCTTAAATCCCTCTTTTAGATTAACCCCATTTCAGTGTTCGTTCAAAGAGCTTTCCATTTATCAAGCATGGAAAGAGCTTTTGATATTGAACTAGATAAAATTAGAATATTAATGAACAATGGATATCCTTCTGACTTCATTCAAAGGCATTACAAAAGAGTAATTAATAAGTGCTACAATAACATTCCATCCTCGGATCCTAAATCTAGACAGTTTGTGTCGATCACATACCACCCCGGTTTGTTCAGAAGATTAAAACGTATTTGTGCGCCTTACCGGATTACGGTCACATCGTCAGCCAACAATACAATTGGAAGAATTAAATAGCTAGCTGTCCCAATAAATGTTCCTAAGCACGAAACCACAGGATTAGTGAATTCCATCCCTTGCAAGGACAATGCATGTATTTATGTTGGAGAAACTCGAAGATCATTGAAACAGCGAATGGGAGACCACCAGAGAGCATATGATGCAGGTAATTTGGAATACTTAACATACAAACATTCAAGGGAATATCAGCACCATATTCTCTTCGAGAACTCTAGAATTTTTATTTAAATGTAAGAAGCATTTCCAAAGAAAATGTACGGAAACCTTAATGATTTTGTTTTCTCCTTCTGCTTACAATGATTATTTAACGGTGCCTTCTATTACCGAATAGGGTGTTCACCATAGAGTTTTAAAGAAGGAATTAAAAAAAAATAATAATAAAGTTGGCATGACTATTTAGTTCTAAGCTTTAAATTTTCTTTCCTATAATAACCTTTATAAATTTGTATTTGACTCGTCACTAGTATTATAATTTTCTCATAGTAATAAATATAAATTTTATAAAGTTTTAAAACAAAAATAATTGTTTTAGTGATTTCTTCTTTTAGTCTCTTTCAATGAATTTGTATTTCACAGCACTCAGTTTTGTTTGATTATTTAACCAATTCTAATCGCAATTATATTGTTTTTCTATTAGTAGATCTATATATCTTCAATTTTTAATTTTATTTTTAAATTTTAGAAGAAATTCGTAAAATAAAAATTCTTGTAAGATCAAAATTGTGTGAGAAAAGGAAAAAAGGGGAAAAAAATCTTTTGATAGATTTTACTTTAATATCCACATTAATTTTTAATTAAGTTTTTAATTAATTTTCAATTCAATTCTTTTACCAAAAAGTTTTAATTTTTAATTGTTTTAATTCATTTAATTCATTTTTAATTCATTTTAAATTTTCAATTAAATTTCATATAAATTCAGGAGGTCCTATATTTGTTTATCTTATTTTACATTCTGTATTACACTTGGAGGTTCTTGTAGTTTAATTTTAGTTTTTCAGATGGATCTTGCAAATTACGGCAGTCAGGAATCTCTCATTATTTACGCAGTGTTCAGCAAACACATGGGATTTGTTTACACGAGATGCTTCAACATGATCCCGCCCAGGCGGAGCTGTGCCAAGCAAGACGTCACCTTATGCAATAAGATCCTTAGAAAAATTCCATCTATTCAATTGTATAAATACTTTCACAACTTGTATTTTATTGTACTTGAAGATGGTTAGATTATAACTGAAACCGGGTTGTACTGATATTGTTTAGTCATTAAATTTACATCATAATTCAGCAGGTTTGCCGGATTTTTATTTTGTTCTCTTAAATTATGCGCAGCGCTCGTAAAATTTTTTTCTGCATTTTAGAATACTTGAATGAGTGTGACGGATGCCTTATCATATAGAGTAGAAAGCAACGTCGAGTCAATCATGTGATAGATTCGCTCAATCGATTGACAGTAGAACAAAATTACCACAATAAAATGCAAAGCATTAATACAATCGACGGAATTCATTATAGAAGTATTAATGAATTTAGTTTCTTTCTTTCATCTCTTCTACAAAATAACGCAATATTTCGGAGAACTTTATCAGCTCCTCCTTCCTCAAGTGTTTTACAAAATAAAATAAAAATAATAATCAAAAAATTAACAATAAAACGTGCTCCGTGCGGCACTTAATGCAAAAGCATTATTACAAAATAAATAAATCAAAAACAAACGTTCCAATCGTCCAAAAAATTAAAGAAATTGTCCAAATTGAATATCTTTGAAGTTTTCTTTAAAGTTTTATCTTTGAAGAAATAATAAACTTAGAAGAAATAAAAACTTAGAGATGAAATAAATGACTTTCGTATAATTTAATTTGAAGTATTAGTGATGTTTTATATAATTAAGATTAGTTCCTTTCTAATATTTATCTCGACGACTATAACATTTGCCGTTTCTCACAGTCATGACCACACCAAATATCGAAAGGACTTCATACATCAATAACAAGCAAAGATTCAACAAAGACTTCATAGTAACAACTCGGAATTGCTTGTGTGGATGCGTGAACATAATGCAGATTTCAGTAAAGTATTGATAAAAATCCCCGAAGTCCATGGAAAAAAAAAATCGGTGACAAGAAATAACTAAATAATGTAAGTCATTCACGTCTTCTACTCACTGAATTACAATGATGGTTGTACGATGTGGTTCGCCATAGTATCTATGATTCTTCTCCTGTCCGTTCGACATCATAACAGGACAACATGGATATTTCAATATCAGAAAAACTACTTGAATTACTTTCAAGTCGTAAATATGGAAAGGCTGTCAGGAGGAATTGCGCAAGTTTCCCATCTGTAGTGTATATCTCGATTGCAGTCTAAGTGTTGAACAGAACCGTAGCTAAAGGGTGTAAACACAATAGTATTTGTAAGAGTGTTTTACCATAATGAGTGAAGGTCACAAAGTCGTTCAGGTTTTGATGAATTGATTCTCTATAAAGCTCATCGTTTCTTGAGTTGAGGTAAAACAACCTGATATACGAGGTAAGAAAGAAGTAGGATAACTTAAGTCGAAGCGAATATTTCAACAGAAATCAACATTTCTTTACCATTTTTTTAAAAAAAGAGGATATACATATTAATATATTGTTATCGGACATCTTTTAGAAATGATAACATGATAATCTATTCTAATAATTTCTTTTCTTAAACAATATTTCAATCGAATACAAAATTTTCCTCAGGTTAATCGAGAATGAACCAACGTTTACTATGAAGGTTTGGATTTGAATGAAATAAATTCTCGATAAACCTGAAGAAGATCCAAAATTGTATTGTTTGTTTTTTTTCGAAAAGAAGCTCATTAAAAAAAAAAACCAACATTTTATCAAATCAGTGAATGATAAGAATCCATCTGTAAACAAATGCAATATTTGAATTAAAATTATTGTTTATGATAATAGTACTGTACTTTATTTTTATTTGATTTCAGTTTGTGAAAAACAAAGGCAAGTCCAACAATAAAAGGAATTCTGAAGAATCTGAGGAAAAGAATCCTGAGAAAACGTTTTGGTTCAATCGAGTTACTAGAAGAAATCGTAGTTTTTTCACAACAAAGAAATCAACAACACAACTGGGTAATTTGCCGCCTCTGAACATTGGAATCGGAGGATTTGACAGAATCTTAAATGAACGATGTTCCTTTCAGCGGAAAGCTATTTGGATCATTGCAGTTTTGTTTAGTGCATTGCTATGCAGTTATCATTGTTCCTCTGAAGTAATACATTATATAAATGCTTCTCCCGATATTAAATTTCAAATAGAAAGCCATGAAACCTTGAAGTATCCAAGTGTGAGTATTTGCCCATTTAAACCTTTCAATTATTATCCATTTTTCAATAATCTTCGGGAACAATATGCAACTATGTTTAATACTACTGAAAACCTTACTGACATTACCATATCTGATCTCATGAAAGTACCAGATGCGAACATTTCGGAATTTTGGACTGATCATCATGGAATATCTAGAAAAATAATTGAGGATGTTGATTTTCAGGTAAATATAATGTTCATTAGAATGAAGCTCTGCAAATAATTAAGAATTATTTAAGTGTTAGTTATAATTTAACAAACCAAATAATAAGTAAATATCGGGGTTTTTTCATTCTATTTGTATCGCCTAACTAATTATTTTTTTGCAATATTCACTACGACGCACAGTTGGCTCGATTCATGACTCGATTCTTGGTTCAAGAAATCACAAAATCGAATTTTTTTATTTATTTCAAACCTTTCTTAAGTTGTTCTACAGGATGCGGTATACAAGTTGTTTTAAATATCTGACAATACTTCCCTCAAACACCTGACGTAACTTCTATGGCGTGATCTTCCGCATCTGAGCTCACTTGGTACATATTTAAACTATACGAGTATTCCTAAAGAAACGTCATATCCCAATATTTAAAGAAATGAAATACTTTTCATCTACTTTTCATACTTTTCATCTGAAATAGTTAGATCTATTTGTAGTAATATTTCAGAAATTACGGAAGATTTTAAACAAAAACGCTAAAATACGCCAAGCAATTAATTATGCCAGACAATAAACTATGCATAGTTGTAACTTTAGTCATCAAGTTTACTTGCCACAATCTGCCAAGAGAGAGTACAGAGCAGAAAGGGTGAGAAAATCCAGAGTGCGTCAACTAACTGCCATTGGAAGGGCTGGAGGTCACTGCACCCTCCCCCTCTCCAACTTTTCTCCAGTCAACCCCTCCATAACATCTACTGCAGTGTTAGTGTTCAGTTGTAGAGAGAACGACGTACTTGAGAACAAATTTCGTTTTGGTGAGTTAAGTTTTTTATATGTTTTACACCGCATTTTTAGTGCACGCTTTATAAGTTATTTTTGGTGGCTCTCAGTGGCAGATTTATAAATACTCATAGGAGCGCTAGTGTTTAGGGTGGTGGTAGGGGAGTCCCAATAAAAGGCTTCTATAAGGAGGAGATATGCTACATTCCTTTCGAAGTTAAAGTTTGATTAAACAAATACAATATCACTTTTTCAATAAATGAATTGCAACCGTTTTTGATTTTGAGGGGAAGAGGATACTGCCCGAAAGACCTTCCTCAATTTGTGCTTTGAGTTGAATTCATAGAAATTGTTTATATAAGGTAAGGTTGTATAATTGTATAAGGTAAGGTATATACAATTACCAGTTTTTGTTTCTTATAATTCGAGACAAGCTGACAAGAAGACAATTAGGAGTGCTGATGTCTCTTCAAAAACATTAATTTTGAAGTCTCTTATAACAGGGTGCTGAACGAATACAGCTTATCGAAACAAGAGAGAATTAAAAAACGTTTAATACGAGTTTTATACAAAACTAGCCGGGTACCGTCGCTTCGCTCCGGAACCCTTGCATATATAGCATCGAAAAAAAAACATTTATTTAGCAAATTAATATTGAGATCGCAGAATATATGACTTCCCAGCCCGTTGTGGCCTTCTCCGCTTAACCCAGCCGTATTGCGGGTTGGATCCCACACACCTGGGGTTTCCGTCACATTCTTCATGTGCAAACGCAGAACCGCTTGTGAATGACTGATATATCATTCGATAGAACTTTGAAATACCAACATTTTCTTGATACAATGTTCTCTTCCAACTTTTGTACTTTTTGTCAAAATGTAACCCTTTGAAAGACGCCATCTTCGAAACCAAAAAAGTTTTCGAATGATTTTTGTAGGATTTTGTTTGTCTTTAAAAGGTCTACTTTTTTATCCATTTGTATGACCAATCTATCTCCTATAATTTGGTCACAAAAGTGAAAAAACTTAGTCTGATGACAGAATGACAGACAGAATAAAGTTTTTATAATATACAGGGTGATTCATAAAGTACTGGAAAGTACTGGTGGTTTTCAACGCCCCATATCTTTTAAACTACTGCTCATAAAAATCTGAAACTTTTTATATAAAATTGTCAAACATATTAGAGTTATATTTTTCATTTTATTATTTATTCATTATTATTGAAATTCATTTTATTTGCGTTCAAACACCCCAATATATCCTATATTTAAATAATTGTTGTGATGTTGTTTAATCTCTTTAAAAGTCTGGATCCAATATGCAAATGATACAGAAACCTAATTAGAAGAATTTAATGTGAACACTTTTGTCATTAATTCCTTTGTTTAATTAAGAAATAAAACCGTATTTGTTTGAAAATGCATTTTGACAAATAACTTTTTTGGCAGACAGTCGAATAAATTATCATCATCTTCTTATATCATAAAATAAATGTAAAATTAAAACTAAATTTAAAATACATTTATTAGACAGGAATTTTCGAAGTGAGATAAAGTGATATGAGATGAAGTGTTAAAATGAAATGTTATAATATCATAATTTTCACTTCCCATATTTTTTAATAATTAAACAATCTCGATGTAAGAATAGATGAGTGTTAAATTCAAGAATAAGTGTTAACATGATAGTTACTACAATGAAATGTTGTAATATCATGATTTTCAATTCCCATATTTGTTAAAAATGATTGTAGCTGAAGAAGAAGAGAAGGAAATCTCTTCGAAAATTCCTGTCTAATAAATGTATTTTAAATTTATTTTTAATTTTACATTTATTTTATGATATAAGAAGATGATGATGATTAACATTATGTCTAGAAGGAGTGAGATGAAGAAGTAATACGGTATGTACATTTATAGTCGAATAAATTTTTTGGATAATATACGAAAATTCATAATCAAAAACCAACTTCATCAAATGAAACTTCAATATTTCGTCTTTTATTTCGAAGACTTTATCACGATCTCTATTTATAATTAAAATACATTTCGATATATTGGGGGTGTTTGAAGGCAAATGAAATGAATTTCAATAATAATGAATAAATAATAAGATGAAAATATCTCTTACATTTTGACGATTTTAGATAAATAGTTTCAGATTTTTATGAGCAGAAGTTTAAAAGATATGGGGCGGTGAAAACCACCAGTATTTTCCAGTATTTTATGAATAATCCAGTATAATAATATGTTCAAAGATAGAAGAAGTCTAATAGTACAAAACCAAGATTTGAACAAACTAAGTCGTCATGGTTGGATGTAGAAGTAATTTTTCCTGCCACTCCACAACCTAGTGGGGCGAATGCAACAGGACTCTAACTCACTACAAGAAAATTTATAGCTGATACGAATTGACACCTACTATTCACAAAGTCTTAGAACACAGCTCCATAATTATAAGGAATGCAGTTGTCTGAGGAGGCCCAGAAAGTCAGGAACAAAGATATCAAGAACTATCACCAATTTTTCAGTGGAAAATCAAGGAGAAGACTCAATATTCGTGATTTATGTTTCTGAGTGTTACTCTCTTCAGATCCGGTAATTTTTTCAGCTCGCCCACTGCCAAACAAAAATGTTCGAAAACTTGCAGTGGAATAAAAAAAGACTTAAAACATTTAAACATTTCCTCAGAAACTAGTGAAGACGATAAAGATAAAGATGATAACGATGACACTAAAAGTATATGTGAAGAAAAATCTCATGAATCCCAATTTTTACATATAATATTATTTTTTATACTGAGTTTAAAAATCAGTTTAACGTGTGTTGTCTTTTTAAATTTTATATTTATAAAAAGCAATAATAAAAACACACCATATCTTATTAAAAATTATATTTTAAACATTTAAAAATTGCTGTATACATTACATTTCGTCAAGAGCATCGGATACTTTATACAGCGATTCCTTTTAATCTTAAATTACGTTGGCAGGGAAAATTTACATTTTTATACAAATAAACCAATGAGATAAACCAATGTTTATAATTTTTAAATCTCATTCGCTTATTTGTATATAAATATAGATTTACTCTCTCAAAGTAATTTAAGATTGAAAAGGGATCGTTGTGTAAAGGCTCTCGACGACAATGTAATGTACATAGCAATTTTTAAATGTTTTAAATACCATTTTTAATAAGATATTATGTGTTTCTATTATTGTTTTATCGATTTACACTGAGTTAATTGAGTTTTTAGATTTTCAAAAATGTGTATATAAGATTATAATTATTACAATTATTCATACTCTAATAAAAATGAAACTTCAAATTAAAACAAAAAAAAAATGTCTTATGATGAAAATCTTTTTCCAGTATTACAGTATCATGGAAATTAGTTCGCTAAGCAACACTATATCTGAAAGGTATAACAAAAAACATTAATTGTACAAAGCATCATTTTGTAGCTACAGATGAAAGAAGTTCTCCACAATCCCTCCCCCTTGCCTCCCTTTATTTCATGGAAATATAATTTAACTTTTAGTATAAATTCTAATCCTGAGTGCAAAACTAGTTGTGGGTTTCTATATCTCTTTTATCACTCTTATATAATTCTGTATAAATCATTACGTTCGAATAAGATCAGTTCCCAAGAATAAAATTTCATGGAAACAACATGGAATGACAAAATGAACTAATATTTCATCCAATTTCAGTACTTTTGATTCAATGGTACCATTGAGAACCGTTGGATCTATCTTAATAGCTTAATTATATCGAGTTACAGACAGACAGACAGACGAACTTAGCCAATTTATATGTATATATATATATATATATATATATAAATTTGATTCGATTGATGATTTGATTTGAATTTTTTTTTTTAATGTTTATCAGACCTATTTAGATGTACTTCTTACCTGTACACCTGTACTATAGGTTCTGAGAGTTTAATCTAAAGGATCATTTTCCATCCAAAAACAAAAACAAAATACCAACCATATCTAAAGGTTAATTTATCTAAAGAATAATTATTATTTTTGCCCGAAAGGCATTTAAAACTCACCTTTGTATAATCTAAATACTGCGCTAATATGTGAACGAAGCGTCTACAGCAAAAATGGTTTTGAGTTTCAAAATCAGCGTAAAAAACTGAGTAAGTATGTCAGATTTCATTAAAATCGGTGCAGTGGTAACCAAATTGTTTGGTTTTGAACATATGTTTTATTAGAATTTCAGTTAAAATTTCATGGAAACAACATGGAATGACAAAATGAACTAATATTGCTACCGTGTTTTTGTGTCGAGCACAAACGCACAGTGGCGGGGTAACGGAATGCGACTGAACACGAGGTTCTAAAATAACAGAGACTTTTATTAACTCGGTTAGGATAAATTACAGGTAATTGTGAAATGAGAATAACGATTCTTCGGTCCCTCAGAGTTGTCTTCCTCCAAACGGGATGTTGTCTGCGTGGTCTTCCTCCAGTTGGCAGGACGTCCGGATAAGTCCACGGTGACTGGGTTTCCATTGGTCACGGAAATCGATCCCCGTAGTCTTAGGCCTTACACCGAACCTCTTCGGCACTCTGCGGCGATGGGATGACTTTTCACGGCAAGGGTTGACTTTTCCCATTGCCTTCGGGTGATGACCGAGCCTCTTCGGAATTCTGCGGCGAAGGAGTTACTTTACACGGCAAGGGATGACTTTTCCCGTTGCCGTCCAACGATACCGGAACCTCTTCGTTAATAACAGGCTTCACAGCTGAAGTCTTCTCTGTCCCGGTTGGGAATCATGGCGGGTCCTTTTCCAAATATACTACTGGATTCTGTCGCCCGGTCGGGCGCCAAACGATGCTCCCGTCTCCCGGTTGGGATCCTTCAGAGAACTGCACGTCACGCAGTCGCTTCAGCTTCTATCTTCGGTTGGGACGTTTCTTCTCCTGGGCACCTGCCCCACGACGTTCTCGTCTACTCCGCTCCTAACGGAGTCCCTCTGTAGGGGCGGTTGTCCTTTGACGTTCCGCTCTGTTCTTCTCTCAACTGAGATCCTTTATCTGGGCGGTTGCCCGAAGTCGCACTGCTACACGTTCCCCTAAGTGGAGTCCTTCCTTCTGGGCGGATGCCAACAGACGTTCTCGTACTCTCTGCTCCAACTGGAGACCTGGATGGGCTGCTTCCCCACGACGAGATGCTGGTTTTATAGGCGTTGATTGCCTCAAACGAGGCTGAGGACAGGTCGACTCGGTAGAGGTAAGCTGGGTTGGTCGAGTCGACTCCGGTGAACGGGGAGCGGACAAAACGCCTGGTAACAATATTTCATCCAATTTGAGTACCCTTGATTCAATGGTATCATTGAGAAACTTGGATCTATCTTAATAGCTTAATTATATCGAGTTACAGGCAGACAGACATACACAGTCTTTACACGCATTGTACCCAATCAAGGGTTTAAGCGGAAGTAGATCTTAAGGTTCTACTAACTAATTGGGACGAAACCACCAACCCGGAAAGATGGGCCCGCAGAAAGAGGAGGAGGGACAGCATCGAGGGACTGCTCACAACGGGCTAGAGTTACCCATAGACTACAAACTACTCACCAGACAAACATAAAAGTCACATACACAAAACACAGATTCCCTTGCGATGGCCGCTGCGGGACCACAGAGGGTCGGGACTACCTCTGAAAACTTACCCTGCAGGAAGATGGAGACTCGAGAGGCCAGGGAAGCTGGGCACTTCCATGACCAAGGAAGCTGGGCGCTTCCCTTCAAGACCGTAGGGGCCGCACGGACCCGACTTCTATTCCCACGTCCAAGTGGGCAGAGAAGTCGGGCAGAGAGCACAGCAGAGCCATACCGTCTTAAGGTTATAGTAGTGGCATCGAGATAGTTCGCGAGGTAAGAAATACGCTCTGTGATGCCTTCGGCTGGGTGCCGAATTAGCCGCACTCAAAATAAGAAGGCCTCTGGGGCAGCGGGAAGGACAGATGACAACTGGGCAGTCCTCAGAAAGGAAGACATCTGTTTTCCCTGTTACCGAGCCCTACGGTCTAAGTTACTGTCAGATTCCGTGTCCGATAAAAGTCAATCTACATCGTGTAACCGCTAAGTAAGTAAGTAAGTACTTAAGATCCCTAGTGGGCCAGGGATTCAGGGGGACTCTTACCCCACGCAATTGTCGTGTTTCAGCCAGCATCTCGCGCTGTTGCCCGTCCAGCGCCAACTTGGAGGCAACACGGAACGGCTTGCGCCAACCGCAGGCTCTCGGCCTTGCCGGACAGACGGACAGACAGACAGACAGACAAACAGACGAAATTAGCAAATTATATAAGTTGATAAAGATGGTTATAATTAAAGTTGGCCTATTTAGATCATCCTCCAGCTGCAACCAACAGTCGGAGAGACACCAAAAGTTGTGCACGTCATATTCAACGGATGCGCTCAATGATTCTGCAAAAAAATTACAGAAAGTCCGCTAGAGGGCGCTTTTTGCTACATCAATGCTACATTTTTAGGCGCTTTTTATTCTTTTAAATACGCATTAGAAATTCATTGAGGTTCGCAGAGCCCAGCACATGCATTTTCTGTTTCTTTATTTTTAATGTGTATTATTGTTTTTAGTTTAGATTTGTGGAGGTTCCATTGTCTTCCCATTACCATGTCAATTCACCTTCGTTGTGAGACCTGCTTGTTCATAGTGACTACTCTCAATTGATGATCGACAAGTTAGCGTGAAATCAGGCTGTCTGGGGATGTCAGAAATGAACATTGGTGCCAAATTATAGTGTGTTTATACTTTTTAGGCGCTTTTTATTCATTTAAATGAATATTAGAAATTCATTGAGGCTGGCAGAACCTCAATTTTGTTTTTCTTTATTTTTAATGTGTATTATTGTTTTTAGTTTAGATTTGTGGAGGTTCTATTTGTCTTCCCATTGCTATGTTAATTTTTATTATTATCTATTATTAATTTACTCCAATATATAATTTATTAATTTCATTACAATATTTTTTTCCAGTGCAAAAGATTTTACAAATCTTCAGTATCTAACGTACAAGAATTTGATATATCATTCTTAAGAAAAAATACTATAAATGGACAGTGTATGACTATTAGGATAGGTGCGTAAACATTTAACTTTTTAATTCTTTACATTTTAAAACTCAATTATTAACCAGCTTTATCCAGTAACAAAACTGTTAATGAAACTTTCCATTTTAATTTTATATGTATTTTTATTCTTCACTGAAATTTTCATGAAAACACATTAAGAGCATCTCACAACATTTTAAATATTCAATTCACAATAGCCAGACAGTATTGAAATAATTCAATTGTAATTAATATAAATGAAATGTTATTAAATTTTATAATGGTTTCTTATTATCTTACTGTTATAATTCTGAAAATGAAACAAGTTACTTTTTATATAAATTTCAGTTCTTTTTCGTATTACTTCTTTCTTTTCGTGACAAGCCAACCTACTTCAGAACTATTTTTGTGTTGTCCATAATTGTACATTTTTTATTTCATTTCGTCTTGCATATTTTATATGTTGTTACATGTTGTTTTACGCGCACGACATCGAATGCTCTCCCAAGTTAGACACGATCTTCGTGATGGAATAGAAAAAGCTTTATTGAAAGTATTGGGGAGGAACGGAGAAGGAGTACAATTAAAGAGAATAGAATGACTCACACGATTGGGCAGTCTGCATCGCATTCACAATACCGGCTGCAGTCATACACAGGTAGGTCTGGAGTGGCGGAAGATTACCTTCAATGTCCGGCAGAGATTTTTACCAACAGGTAAATTTTATGAGAGATGACAGTGAAGATAGCAATCGAATAGAAAATAAATATAACTTTAGTAAACTAACTTACAATACAATACATGGATAGACCCTGCTTCATAAATTGTTTACAGATAGAACAACACATGATTCGAAAATTAACAGGATCTTGGAGATTCCATGAGTCCGATAATTGAGATGAATATCTGGATGAATCGCTGAGCTTGTCTCCCATTGATTCTGGTTATTTTTGAACTTTGATTATTATTTGTTTTACAGGAATCATTTGCTGAATCAATCCTCTTTTGATTCTTTACCAAGGTTACTGTTAACGATTGGAACTTGCTTCTCCATTGCTTATTTTCTTAACACACTGAAAATTTGCCTCTATTCAGATATATCTGTTGGACATATGTTGTTCGACATTACCATAGGTGTGAATGTCGTAGTTCGGACATTAATATTTTTGGACATTAACTTTATCGTCCGTCCGTCTTGTTACTATTTTATAACCTTTTTAATTAAGATTAAAAACCCTAACTGTTGTTGTGGCATCAGCAACAATACTATCCAACTTCAGGATACTTTACATATTCACATTCTTGTCTGTGTTATCACAATCGACACAGCATTATTAACATACAGCCAATTATTCTTGAAACTCACATACGTCATATACCACAATATCCCCCTACAATAATAATTGGATATCAGAAACACAAATCACTTTTTTTTAACACTGAATTTTAACACTTTAGCACTTGAACACACACTGAAATGAGAATATATATATTTAAATATTATCACACTTGTAAATCACACTTTTCACTAAACGTTTACATCTTAGACTTACTTACTTGTTTAGTAAACATGTCTGCGGTATTTTTTTCAATGTTGACACATTTGATGATCACAGCACTACTGTTTACATATTCTTTCACTGTACTTAAGCGCAGGTTGATGTGCTTGCTTCTGCTGTGCACTTCAGAGAAGCAGTACAATTATATCGCTTACAATGTAATCGCAGCCTGGTTATCACAGAATATTGGACTTTCAAGGAATTCCCTTTCTTGTAATTCATCAATTATAATCTTGATTGCGGCAAGATTTCGACACGTTTCGGTTAATCGGCATATTCGGAATCCTGTGATGTTTGTGCTACAATCGTCTGCCTCTTAGAGTTTCCTCTTTATTGCTCGTTGGCCATAATTATTAAGTTTCCCGATGTGGATTTTCCATCTTTATGATCGGTGTAAGCCTTTATCTTTTCATCGGATCTTTTGTAAGCAAGTTTTCAATTCTTCGTTTCTTTTAAATATCTGATTGTTCTTTTTAATTGCACCAGATCGCTCTTGAGTGGATCCAGACTTCTTTATAACAAGGTTCACTGTATATCAGGTCGAGGTGATGCATACAAGTAATTAAAGCTTCTAATTGTGCTGCGGAAAAATAAGTGTTCGATGTCATTCAGAGATAAACTTTATTTCTTCTCTCCAATCATTTCCATTAGTGTAGATAGTGCCATACAGTCTTCCATTCTGCATCTTTGTAATAACTCGTTTAATCTTTAATCTCGTCTAATCTTTTTATGAATCTTTTCCGGCCTCTACTTAGAACATATGCTTCTTATCGTATGAGAACTTTATCCCAAGGAAAGGGATAAGTTTAAAGATCTTAAATCTACCTAGCATTTTCTTGATTCTTTTCATAGTGTCCAATTCGGGCGACATAATAAATGTTATCCAAGTGAATGATGAGGGTATATATTTGTTTCTTGTCCCGTAATTGGTAGATGCACGTTTCAGACAGCAGATTCGTGAACTTATTCGTTAATCTTTTCTTAATAGTGTTATACCATTGGCGACTTCCTGTTTCAGTCCATACAGGGCTTTGTTTTAGCGTAAGACCATTATGCTCGTCAACAATCCTAACACCGTCAGGAATTTGTAAGTACAGATGCATGTTACCGTTCAAGTATGCTAAGTTGACATCCACTGCTGGACGTACCAATTCTTCTACCCGGCAAGATCTAAGAGCAGTGTAAATCAGGTCTTATGGATGATAGGCTCGGTGTTGGTGTATGCGTCTTTTGAAATCAATATTTGGCCTTCGAGTACATCCGTTTAAGACTAGCCTTGCTTTGTATTTGGTTTCTTCTTTAGTCTTCCTAAAAATCCGTTGAGTAGATAATGGCTCTGAATGCCTAGGAATAGTCACAGCAGTCCAATTTTTATGTTCACTTATATTTTTCAGTTCCTGGTCTGTAGCCTCTTTCGATTTTGTATATTCTTCTCCCTCAATGGCTTATTTGTAGTTGTTAGGAATTAGGAGTACGCACTTGTAACTGTTAGAATTTTCGGTCCTTTCAATTGGTCCTTTCAGATAAGATGTATATGCTTCTTAATTGCATGTACATTTTATCTGAACAAAGATTAGAATCAGATTGATACTGTTTTAATCTGAATCTGAACCCTTGCCTTAGTTAGTTAAAGATGATTTGTCTGTTTCTTCATCATCTTTCTGAAATTCTATTCCTCATCTTCTTCCGAAGAACTGTTACTAACGTCACTTTCTGGGATACTTAAATTTACAGATACTGGTCGAAGGAATTCTTTCGAACCTTTAACAAATTTGCATCATCCTTTACATTTTTGTTGATGAATGCATAGCGATTTTCTTCTATTCGGTTCCTCTTCCATTTAAATATTTGTAGCCTCTAATCTTCAATGAATACTATAGGAATATTCCCTTAGTGGATTTGTTTGGAATTTATTTCCATACTTCACTTGGGTACTTTGATGTAGGCTAAGCTTCCGAATTTTCGCAAATGATAAACGTTCGTCTGGTCGTATTTCTTCATCCTTGTGCTCAGCGAAATTACATTCCCTTAAGAGGAATTCGGTTCTTCAAATAGCTCACATTTCCTACGGCATAAGTCCTAAACTTCATTTGGTGGTTCTACGTCGATTAAGATCTTATCGTATGAGATCTTTATCCCAAGGAATTCGTTTAAAGATCTTAAATCTACCTAGTATTTTCTTGATTCTTTTCATAGTGTCCAATTCGGGCGACATAATAAATGTTATCCAAGTGAATGATGAGGGTATATATTTGTTTCTTGTCCCGCAATTGGTAGATGCACGTTTCAGACAGCAGATTCGTGAACTTATTCATTAATCTTTTCTTGCTGTATCCAATATGAATCTGTTCAGCCTCTCTGTTATTCCATTCATCTGTGGATTACATGGCGAAAAGTTTTCTTGTACGATATTTTTCTCTTCCAGCACTCTTGCGACTCATGTATTCCCTGCCATTGTTCATGATTACGGTAGTTTCTTTACTTTTTATCCAGGACGACAATGGCAGGACGACAATGAAACTCCTTATCTGTGGCTCCATACATGGCCAGTAGTAAGAAAGTTTGATCTTGGAAACAGTCTTTCTGATGCCCAGATGACCACCTACTTTCACATCCTCGAGACCAAAGGCCAATGTAGTTCATTTTCAAGGCGCTGACGCCTTTAACACTGAATGAAACATTGTTATTGGAGTCCTCATCAAGAGGGATCTGCCAGTAAGCTTTGATGAAATCAATGGTGATGGAGATTTTGGCATCCTTCGACTTACGAATGATCTCACTTACGTTGTAGTAGGTAATGGAGGGGGAGACGGTATTAAGTTTGCGTGCGTCGAGAAGAAATCTCGATTCACGGTTCGAGTTTCTTTTTAAAAAATATGGAAACGACCAAGGGGTTTGGGATTTGGGATATGGAAACGACCACGCCCTCCTTTTCCAGTTGGAAGACAATCTTTCAATGCAGTCCAGATTGGCGGGCGAAGGGACATCTTCGGACAGAGAAAGAGAACGTGTGTCAATGGGATGAGTGTAGTCTCAGTACTTCCACACAAATTTCTCTTGCACTTCCTTATATTTTGCGATGATGGGTTCCCGTTTCGGCCCTAATGGCGGCTTATCACGAAGAGATGATTATATCCGATAGACGATGTGTCTTCCATCAGGATCCTCGTCTTCTCTCCTATGAAGTTCAGAGACATATTGTATTGATATTCACAATGGCGCTGACCTTAAATTCGTGGCACACGAAATAATGCGGGGAGTTAGCATTTGTTATCAATTCGCCCCTTATCCGGTAGCGGCGCCTGATCGGAATTCCCTTACTATCCGGCAGGATGACAAAGAGGTCAAAGAGTTCGCAGGAACAGCCATTTTCGACGAGGTAATGTTCAATGTCGGATCTCACACTGATCATGTAACGCACTGAAAGGTGATAGCTTAATCACCAGGCAAAGTCAACATAATTTATGGCACAGAGAGAGGTTGGTCCTTCCGACGGGTAGGCACATCAAATAAGTGGATGGACGGGGTTTCCGCATATTTTAGATGGATTACCGACTTCTCGTACCGTCCTCAGCCACTCACGCCTTTCACAGTCGTAATTACCTTTAATCGCCGACACCCATTCCACCGACGACTACACTTAGTTTTCCGACTCTTTCCGGAATCGGCATCAGCATCTGTTAGCGTAGATATCTCCCGCACCTGAAGCAGAATAACCGTTCGTTTCGGTGATGGAGCATTTGAGGGATGGTATGACTTTTGTTTTGGCCTCCTTTTGCTCTTATACTTCAAAGAGTCGAACTCCATTCCTCTAAAGTTCCCTGCGATTTGATTCACTTGAGTGCGTTGTCCTGCAATCCTGCTGCCCTCTAGTACTAGCGGGAGTATCTACGTACGTTCCTGACCGTTTTGATTCTTCCAACTGAACATGGAATCTATATGCAGATAGAATTTCATTGTACAGCAGGTTCACTAGCTGAGAATCAAGTCCAGCATGTTTTGTCCACACCACGAATATCTCCACCGATTCTCCTCTCATCTGCTTAATCTCGCTCTCTTCTAATTCCTTTGCTCTGTTGCAGGGAAGTAGAAAAGCGTTCAAGCAGTCCTTCTTGATGTTGTCCCACTCGAGCCAATGGTCCGCCTTATCATTAAGCCAGAAAGAGTCTTTTGTCCGTCAGCTAAAGAGAATCTCCAGGAATTCCGTAAATTCCAATTCCTGAGTCATGATAAGTCTATCAGCTTCATATAAAAACTCAGAGAGAACCATCAGACCCGTTTTTCAGTTTGAGACGGGAAAATAAGATAGCCCAGTCTTCGAGAGATATCGGTCTCTCGTTGCCGCATTCCTGTTCGACTATCCCTCCCAGATCAGTCTGCAGATTCTCATGTGAGCCTGCAGCGGATCCATCAATTTATCTTCGCCCTCGGCACGCCGCCAGGTTTGTCCGGGGCTTGAACTAGGCATTTACGAGCATGAAACTAGCTCATATCCACATCGTCGAGGTCCGTCTGGTCAATATATATCTCCGCAAACGCCCGAGCGCAGCACGTTCGCTACTCGTGCGATAACAATTGACTCTGTGTGAAAACAGAGTTTTCATATCCATCTTTCATTGCCATGATCTCCAGACGGATTCATCTGGAGACTGTTGAAGGAGATATGTCTTTCTTGAAAACCAGCCTCATGACATTCAATCCCTTCAAGACGCTGTGTCCGTATACTGCGAACCACATACATGAAATTTGGCGCAACATTACGAAGTTTGTGTCACTCCAAATGAAGAACATTTGGAGCATGTATTCTAACCAAACCGCAAGTAAATCCTTAATATTCCTTAGTTATCATGATTTGCTGTCTTGTTCTCATGATTTTGTAATAATGTCTGATCTTTATTCCTTGATATTGCATTTTGTTTATTTTACTTCACAATTTCACAGCGGACAATATTCATCAAAATAAGAAAAAAAATGACAGAATAATTATGTGATATTTTGATCAAATTGATATACGACACAATAAGAACATATAAAAACTTATTAAAAATCACAGTTTTAATGCGTCGTAAAAATAAAAAAAACAAAAAAGGAAAAAGTTACACACTTTTGACTTTATTATCAGTTCATCAAGTCAAGCAAATTCAGAAAGTTTGATTAATTATTGTCAACATTGTAGCAACATCAATATTATTTCATTTATGAAAATGTTCATTGGCCATAAAAAAAAAAATAAAAAAAATTATTATAATTCCAAAATACTTGAGCAAGTTTAGCTAAAATTCTCAAGATGTCACATGCGTAAGTTAGATGGATATCACACCAATTTAGAAAGAATTGATTACATGTAATCGGAAAAAATAAGAATGAATGAAAATATGCAAAAATTGTGAATAGAAGAAATGGGAGTTTGAATACAAAAAATTGTGATTAATACGGAATGTAACCCTCTTTGGCAGTAATGCAAGCCTGGCACCGTCGACCCATATCGTCAATATGAAAATCCCGAATGAGAAGACAGCGATTGACACTAACGAAAAGGAGCAGTTTGGTGGTCCGTGAAGGTTTGGGGAGAGAGTATGAGGGCAGAAAGCAGTGACCTTAGAGCATCCCAAAGATATTCTGTGGAATTGAAATCAGGAGAATAGGCAGGCCACTTCACTCGTTCAATTCCTTCTTCAGTGAGGTATTGGTTGACCATTCTTGTTGGGTGTGGACGAGCATTATTGTCCATTAAGATGAAATTTCGTCAGACTGCATCAGCTGAGGGCTTAACCTAGGGATCCAGTATCTCATCCCGATATCTTTCAGCAACAATGGTACTTCCTGGAAAAAGATGGAAATGGGTGTTTTCATTAGATGGAATGAAAACCCAACCCACACAATCGTCCAACACAGTCAAAGCAAGTTTTCGATAATGTTTGGTGGCTTCCCGAGAGTTTCCACTTACTTTCAGATCAATACACATTATGTTTCTGATCCCAGAGAATATCTCGACTTGTCTGTGTGAAAGACATGAGCCACTTGTTCTATGCTCCAGACTGCATGATCTTGATACCACTTCAAGCAAGTCTATCTATTATTATGAGACAAGTATAGAAACACATGTACAATTAAAAAATTATAAAAGTTAAAAACTCACTCGCTACGTTTCAGGTTTTCGTGGATAGAAACATACTAACAAGTGATGGGACCTTCTCTTTAGAATATGCTCATCCTTTTTCATGGGATTCGTCATATGGTGTCCTTTTTCCATACACTAAATGTGTCGATGTATTGACAGTATGACCTGTCAATAACAAGAATGGCAGCAGAGTATTATATATTTTCCGTGCCGTATTTTCGTGTTCTTTAAATCTAATTCTCAACGGTTTTTTCAATTCTCCTACGTTTAGGCAGAAGTTTTTTTACAGCAATACCATACATAGTTTCATGCAAGACTCTTTCGCTACTTTGTTTTTCTTTTTTCTTCAAAAAATGTTAATTGTATTACTGTCACGGGGTATTTCATATGAAATACTCCCGGACGAAAACCATAAAAGAGCCACAGCTCTGTTACTACTAAAATCACAGGCGGGTTGTACACCACGCTCTGCGAAACACCTTGACATAGTAAGTTTTGATATAAAATCCCACTCGGTCGAAAAAATAAATAAAAAATAAAAAACAAAAAATATCACAACTCTGCTACCAAAAGATATTAAAGATTAAACTATCCTTTATCCCTGCGCTGTTCCCTCTTTCTTGATTAATGGGTTGGTCCATCCGCAGCAGCTGGGCCCTAATGCCACGAGATCAACCCTCGAGAAACAGGATAAAACAGCAAAAAGACAAATACAAACCTTAGAGTAATTAAACCCAAAAGTGTGACACTTTCGTCCAGTCGAAATAGATTACTTACGTAAAATTTAACTTCAATACCCTTCTTAAAGAAAATCTTTTATTAAGGAAAGAAGAATAATTGAATTTACTCCCTTTCTCTCTTTGATTTACTGTCTAAAATAATTAAACTAAGTAGAATAAAAATAAAACAAACTAGAAATTCAATAAACACACAATTTAAATTTTGTTCACAATTTAAAAACTTAACTAATACAACACTCTCCCCTTTTTGGTCTTGAATCGAGGCTTTACATTAAATGTAAATAATTATTTTCTTCTTTAACCTTTGCTTTATTAGTTAAACCATTTATGATTAAATCAAAACATCAATAATACACTGTATTGTATCAGAACGATTTATTAAACTACTCAATTGCTGAAATAATTAAGTCAAAACTTAAATACACATTACTCCCTTCCCCACCAGGTATCTGTAAACCCCAAAGCAAAATACCAAAACATTACTGAATGAGTACATATGTTAACCATCAATAATATCCCTTTCGCATACAAAATATTTAACAGATATAGATTAATAGTAAAGGGATTAAACTTCAACTCCTTATACAGTATCTGAAAATATTTAAAGCATAAACATTTAATTGGCTAAAACCCAACAAAGTTTGAATTTTCTGCCCGTACACCTTTTAATACAACTGTAAATTAACAGTTCTTCTTACAGGTTATCACGTCTCTGTGGAGAAAATATAATATTGTTGTATTCTTAACAATGTTCGATTTAGGGTTTTCACCTTGTGTGAATTTCTTTAATTTAATAATGTGACGAATGATATCGTCACTGGAAAGTCATGTCCTCGCAACATAGATGGGTGTATTAATCAATCAAACAACTTTTCTCCCGACTATAAATCATACATAAGTTCAAACCTAAGGTTTGCCCAGTTCTTTACTTCGTTAAGTTCCGGTTTCGTTTTCTCCGTTGAAAAAGACAACCTTCACGTTGTTTAGTTTGATCCTTTTATTTTCATTTCGGTGACACACACACACTCCTCGAGATGACATAATCCACCCCAGAACACACAGTTTATTAACGGGAGTACGTTTTTTAGATTAAATTCACACAAGTTCTTCTTTTGGAGAACTACCTCTAATTACGCAAATTCGACGTCACTATCTTATTCAGACCCTCGCACCGTAGGTTACTAAGTTCAATTCAAGGTATGAATTTCGTAGTACTGTCACTTTATACTTTAAAACTGAGTTCCCCTGGCCGCTTTAAAGCATCAAAAGTCTAATATACTCATGGACAAAAAAATTAGCGCACCAAGAAATAATTGCGGGATCGTAACGAAACTTGCAATGAAGGTACATGTCGGGGAGATATGCAAATGATTAGAAATGCAGCGTGATTGCGCATTACGTATAGCCGGTAGAGGGTGTTGAACATCGTACTCTGTGGAGTATAAAACAGGTAACCAAAGCTTGCTTGAGTGTGCTGAATCATTTACAAAGGAAGAGCTGAGGTAGACATGCCATTACGCCGTGTTCGAAGACAGTATACGCAGTTGTCGCAGTTTGAGAGAGGGAGAATCGTCGTGATGATGGAAGCTGGGTGGTCAGCTAGGCGAGTAGCTCGTCAATTTGGCCGCTCTGATTGTGTTGTGAGGAGGTTTTGGGACCAGTGGACCCGAGAGATGTCATGCACACGAAGACCAGGCTCAGGACGCCCTCGACAGACCAGTCGTCGAGAAGACCGCCACATAGTCAGAAATGCACGCGTACAGCCAACTGCTTCATCGGCCGCCATCCAGGCACAGGTAGCACCTTCACTAGGGGCCGCTGTGTCTTCTCGAACCATACGAAGGCGCCTGGCTGAAGGACAGTTGGTATCGCGGCGCCCATTACGTGTGCTGCCCTTGACGCCCACCCATCGACGCCTCCGTTTGGAGTTTTGCCGCGCACGAGGAAACTGGACTGCAGCGGAATGGAACCAGGTCGTCTTTAGCGACGAATCCAGATTCAGTCTCGGCAGTGATGACAATCGTGTTCGTGTGTGGAGAGCCCGTGGTGAACGCTTCAATCCTGCCTTTGCTGTACAGCGACACACCGCTCCCACAGCTGGTGTGATGGTATGGGGTGCCATTGCCTACAATACACGGTCACCCCTAGTATTGTTCCGTGGCACCATGACAGCCCAGCGGTATGTTCATGAATTCCTGCAACCACATGTGTTGCCACTCATGCAACGGCTCCCAGGAGCCATTTTTCAACAAGACAATGCTCGGCCTCATACGGCAAGGGTGTCACAAGACTGTCTCCGCACTATTACTACCCTTCCTTGGCCTGCCCGATCCCCAGATTTGTCTCCAATCGAGCATATCTGGGATCATTTGGGACGACGAGTTGGGCATCCCACGAGTTTGAACGAACTAGAGGCAAGGTTACAGCAAATATGGAACGAAATGTCTCAAACCCCATACAGAACTTGTATGACTCAATGCCCGATCGTATCGCATCGTGCATTCGCGCTAGAGGGGGTCCAACGGAGTATTAACTCCTCCGTTCTTTTGCCTTTTTCTCTGAAATAAATTATCCTTTTTCTTTGATTTTCTAATCATTTACTTATATCAAAGTAGTCATTACGTATGTAAATTTTCGTTTCATTTTGACGACTCCTTATTGGTGCGCTAATTTTTTTGTCCATGAGTGTACTTACAGAGCTTGTCCGCTTTCGGAATAGCTAACCTCAGTCGTCGCTCGAGCAAACATGGAGTCTTCAATCCCTCACGGTTCACGGCGATTTCCATCCATGTTCGTAAAAAACGCACTAAATTTTTACCACAAAGGTTCGAAGTCGGTTTGACACACTGGACAGGCACTAACACCGTTTCAAAACGCCCTGACATCATACCACGTCTGCATGAGAACAACGTATCCAGTTCTTTGTGTTATCGTAATGGCTAATTTCTCGTCGGACAGCACGTCCACTCCGCAGCAAAGCCATATCGCATCTCTCTAATATTTGTTTTACACGATCGTCCCTAATTTTCGATCACACACACAAATATTGTTTGTTTAAACAACTTAGTCCTGTTGCGTTTCTCTCCAGGTAAACGTTTCCATCGGCTACTCCTCTCATAACCGTCCACCCGGGCATCAGAGCCCATACAGTTCAACCGCCCCGCATGGCTTCAACGGTGAACTCTCTCACACTCTCACCCGATTCCCGCCGGAATCTCCATTCTCAACAATTACTCCGCCAATGAACACTTCCAAAATTCGTCACCTGATCCAGACTTCCTGCCAAATTTTGCACTCAACACCATTTCCTTCCCACGAGAAAACCGGCGACAATGTAACTTAGGTCATGTGACTAAGCTATGGGAAACAACCGTTTCTCACGCTTTCTAGATTTTTACATTTCACCATCATAAATTCAACTTACAAAAGAATAAATATAAATTTATACACAAAATAAATGATTAACAATTCGAGTTTAATTTACCCACACACTAAATCATTTTAAATTTACCAAAATAATTACCTTTTAAAACATTTTTATTTCACAAAATCAAATCGAAAATCTTCTCTAATCTATCACCAAAAATGCTCAAATTTCAACCCTATGCCAATGCCTGCTGCACCTAATGTTGGTTTGAGTTTTTTTATTGTGGCATCATCATACAGCATGGAGACATATTTAGTTTTCTTTGGGCATTCATTTATGATAAAGCTGTTGACTGGAGTACATCGAGCGTGGTTTTTTTTTTATTTTCCTAATGTATTTTGCTTATACATCGACTTACTTATTGTTTGGCGCCATTCTAGGAAACCATTTTCCTCGAAAATCTATTTTATGGATTGATTTCCTCATTAAAAATGAGGAGGCGTTGGAGAATATTTTCGAAGCTGTGTGTACAGCCATAAAAATGGAATTTTTCTTATGGATTTCAGATAGTGCCCTTCTGTAGTGTATTGTAATGCATCCATCGATAGGCTTTCGATACACCGTTGTGATGTATATCTTTTTTATAAGTATGTCCAAAATGAAATTTCCTCCTTTGTTTCTGTTTCCATAATGTACTGTATGCTCTTGTGGATACCGTTGAACTCATTAAGAATGGCATCAGTATAGCTGTTGTTGACAATCATGAGGGTGTCGTCAGCATATGTGCTTATCAAATAAACATTATGTGATAGTATTTTTGGAGAGTGCAAGATCTTTTCCAAATTCATCACACACTCCCCTATAGTAGAGGAGGAAGGAAATTCATGCTCCCTATCGCGATGTTTTTGTCATTGTTTTCTGCATGTTCTGTTGCATCCATGATTATAGATGGTGATAAGGAAGTGTAAAATATTATTACTCCAGTGATATCAAACTGGTGTCCGGAAAGCTCTGTTATTCTTCAAATATTCCATAATGTGTTTCTCAATTAAACAATCACTACATTTTGAGCGATAATCTACTATTTTAATCTTAATGTCAACTAATCTGGAGATAATCATGATGGTCTTATTTTGACATGCTACAATAGAAAGGATTTTTTGTATAATCGTTTTGTTTTGCCTTATGTATCTTTGGTAAACCTTTTAAAGTTGTTAGATTTCTTTTGGGGTTTAGCTTGTTAGTAAGAATTGCTGGTTATCCAACTTGGTTTTCAATTTTTAATATTTTCTATTCATGTCTTTTTGTCTGTGCCTCATTGTCCTTTGCTGATGTGAAACCATCATTGTTGTTGACGGATAGTTCGCACATATCAATATATTTTAATTTTTTTTAATTATCAAGTTGGCACCTCCTTTGTCTGCTTCGATAAAAATGACATCATTATGATCATTATAAAGGCTGTCAATTCCTTATATTACCTTCTACTGAAAGCTATTTTTGTTCGTTGTATATTTTGTTCTATCGATAACTTTTCCAATCTTTTTTTCTCATAGTCACTTGGGCTGCGATGTTTATAATGTGTCTATTAATTCCATTTTTTAATTGTCAATTTTAAACTTTAATCCTTTGCCATTTTTTTTCTAGTTTTTTTGTAGAGGCGGTTAGCGATAGCACTTTAAAGTTTTTATTATAATGACAGCTGCAAAAGCCACTATTGCCCGTCTTTTTTAGAAAAATCCATCAATTAGAAATATTAAAACTTAAATGGCATTTCACAAAAAACTTGCAGCGATAAAAGCCTCCATTATTTTCAGTATAACGTACCAAAAGAACAAGTTCATACCTAGATTAGATTAATTAAAAGTGGGTGACATGACTGCCGAGCATGTCGACCTGAAAGATCTTTTGTACTATCCCACGGAAAGAAGGACAGATGGAGAGAAAGACTGAGAAAGGATGGTGTGAGAAATGCAGGGGAAACGGGAGAACCCCGGGAAAACCTGCCCAGCGCGGATCGCCATCATCAATGAAACCCATATGAGAACCGAACCCGGGACTCAGAGGTGAGAAGCCAGTGTCTTAGCGACATCACCAACCGCGCGGCCTAGGTTCATACCTAACAAACATAGAAAAACGAACATGGAATCCAATAATAAGAAAAACCAAGAACAGACCAACAAAGTATAAGTAAAAAGTTGCTCATTTCCGAGAGGATAATGAAGCTCACAACAGGAAACAGCAATTAAAGCAAAAAATAAAACGATTAACAGCAACCTCAAGGAAAGCCTGAAACCTGAAGAATAGCTATGCGTCTTGACAACAGCATTTTATTTTTCCCCGGTTATATTAAACCTTGTACTATCATACATCCGTTAATTCTAACGTATATCCATTCTAGAATTACTACAAATAACTTTTAGGCTAACTCTCCTTAATTTTCTTTTGAAATTCTGACAAATTATTTAATGTCTCCCCTTGAAACTCCAACCAAACTATAATACCAAAACGAAGTTCATGAAGGGATCAGGATTCTGTATATCTAAGCCATCTGTTGATAAGTGTGATAATTAAGACGGTAAACGACTTGATCCGCAATTGGTTCCTGATCCACAACTGGTTCCCTTACCTTATATCTACAATAAATGTGCTGGGCTCGAGTTTGATGATTAATAGAATAGAAATCTGAATTGAATTAATAAAATTACTCCTCTTAACTAATTAGTGAATAAAAAAACTACAACAGGATTAAATTGAATAAACTATTTACATCACTCCTTAATTAAGTAACTAGAGACACAAATAACTGTAACGTGAAATAATAAATAAATGAACAGTTCTTGAAAGAATTGTCTTTAGAATTGGCACAATGTGTTATTATAAACAAATTTCTATTTGTGAGGGTCCGTAACTTCTTCGAGTTACACATGTAAAATAAATAGATAATACTTATAGTTTAGTTCGTCCCACGAAGATTGTTGTTGGGGTTCCGTGTTTCATATTTATTTTCGATGAAAGATTTTCCAAAAAAAAATACACGAAGCACTAATATATTTATATATTTCACTATTGTAGAACGAAGTCAATTCAACACACACATACACACCGAGTATCCTGGCATTAATCATGAAAAAAAAGGTTTTTTTTTTTCATGATTAATATGAGTTTAGGCTTAATCGAGCGGTAACTATTGCGTTGGCTGTGGAAACTACTGAATTGGCTTGATGAAGTTCTGCTTTCCCAGCTCCTGCGTTCTTTCGGAACGGCAAAGTTTTTACTTTTCCACAGGTACTTGGGAAACAGCAATTCTCAACTCCTCGCTTCCTATCGCCAAAAGTCTGCATGCAACAGTGACTGAAGTTTTATTTCAGTCAGTTCGGAGGAATAAAAAACGATGTTACATTACTCCAGTAGTCAGCAATTCTCTCTATTTTCAAAAACAGCTTGTTTTTCTCTTTTCTCTGATGTCAATACTCACAAAACTTAGAATTAGATATAAGATAAGAATGATTGACGGTTTTAAGGGCAGTGAGAATTACAACATTTTATAGAGCAAAACTAATAAACGAAGTTCACATGTGACTATAAGGATAATAAAGAAAAAACGATAAAATTGAAACTTCAAAGAATTAAAGAAACATGAAAATTAAATTATAAAAATAAGTGGATTTAGAACAAAATAAATATTGATTGATCTTATAGTAAAGATTTATGGTATCAGAAAACAAGCAGTGAAAAATATATATAAAATGCGTATAAAAATAAACGTGTCACGGGAAAAAAATCAAAATTATCAAAATAAACCGTGACAGTAGTAAACTTATACACTTCCATATCATCATCTATAATCATAGATGCAACAGAACAAGCCGTAAACAATGACAAAAACATTGCGATTGGGACCATTTCCATCAACATCAGTGAAATGAGACAATTAATCAATATTTTGTTTAATACTCAAATATTCCAATTTAACAAAACTCTGGGCTGTTGATGGATGTCCTTTATGGCTACCACAGTGGAGTGCATGAAGAAGTTTGTAGAAGATCTTGCACTTTCCAAAGATAATATCGTACAATGTTCATTTGATAAGGAGGTTCATTGACGACACCCTCATGATCGCCAATGACTGTTAAACTGATGCCATTCAAAGGGGGAAATTCCATTTTTGACATACTTATAAAAAAGACAAAAGGGGATATATCACATCAGTGTATCGAAAACCTTTCGATGTATGCATTACAATACACTAACAAAGTGCACTATCTGAAACCTATAAGAAAAATTCCATTTAATGGATATCTGCAGAGCTTCGAAAATATGCTGCACCATCATTCTAATGAGGAAATCAATCCATAAAACATATTTTCGAGAAAAATGGGTTCCATAGAATAGAGATGAACAAGCAAATCAGTCAATGAATACATTAATGAATATTAACATTATTATTTGTAAAAGGCTTGAAAAAGAGGAGGCGTTTTATTTTCTCCACGAAAATTTGCTGTTTTTTTGAAATAAATGTTGTGTTTTAACATTTATTTCTGGTGTCGTGGAAGATGTTTAATAATAGCTCCCAGTGTTTGGAATTATTTCTAAAACCTTGAGATTACAGAACGATGAACATTAAAGAATCAGGCCACTTCTGTTTTACTGGCGTTCAACCTTCCAATTTTATGAAGCTGCTAAAGATATTCTTTGGGATATGATGAACAATGTGTATATTGACGATTTCTTAATTCACCTGTAAAACAAAATTGGAAACCATCAGCAATTTTTAACATTGCTCTTCATTTTCATAAAACAGTACATTTGCATTATTTTACAGTAGATATCAGGAATTTACTCACTGCACTATATCTATATACCAATGTTCATTACAAATTTCAAACGAAATTTAATATTACAAAATTAAGTAACTAAAAAATATTTACTACTCAGACTTACTTCAATATTTCAACTTTGTCAACAAAAGTTTTCATCAGGAATTACATAAAAGAGAAGAGAATGATTAAATCACTCTTCTTCTACTTAAAAACAGAAACAGAATAATAATCATGAATTGAATCTCACGTTACACTAAGCAACATACATAATAACCATACATTGTAACCCAACTAACAAGTCTTGTATCGATTGTTGACAACATGGAACGGTTGTTGCTAAATTAATTCTATGTAATAAAAAATGTTGTCAACAAAACGCTACATATCCAAAGAATCAATACAATCAATACAATCAACATTACTTAAAAATATAAAAATATAAAACTTATACAGGATTTCTTATAATTTTAATTTCTGTTTTACGTAATTGTTATTATTCATTATTTTTTCAAAAAA
>JAFIDM010000006.1:13663515-13674576 GCA_023159025.1 Thereuonema tuberculata
GAAATATAGATGATTAAAGATGTTTTAAGTGGAAGAAGGAGTTAATATGAGTTATTTGTATTTATAAAGTAATACATAGATAAAAAGTAAAATAATAAATACAAATGAAAGTAAAAGAATAAAAGAAATAATAAATAAAGCAATAAAAAGTGCAATAAAATAATAAATTAATAATAGCAAATTAACGTACGTGCGAAAGAATATTAGTAAGATACAATCAAAGATAAAAACGCACAACAATTAAAGATCCACTGAGCTATTTGTGGAATTTTCGGCCCAAATGTTTCAACCTTCCTGGATATCATCAGCTTGATTTCCCTCAGTACTTATAACTGAGTGGGATGAAAAGAAACATATACAAAGGACAAGGATATGGCCCTTCAATAAAAAAATATCAAAATATAACTTACGAATAAAAAGGGCAGCAAATTAATCCCAGCTAGCAGACCGCTTAGCATATAAAAATTAATTTATAAAATAAACATACACATAATAGCAAATTAATGTGCATTACAATATTAGTAAGATAATATTATCCAAGATAAAAACGCAAAACAATTAAAGATCCAATGAGGAATTTTTGGCATTTTCGTACCGATATTCAAAAACAGACTGTTGCAAAATTCCGTTTGTAATAATAAAGTAGCGAGATCAAACTTTTTTTCACAGCTGGAATTGAACGATTTACTTACAGACTAGTTCTTCCTAAAGATTCTTGAGGAGTGTTAGGCTCTAGACTGAAGGAAAAGAACTTATTGGCTCCTGAGGTTTCTTTCTCAGGGTTTAGAAACAGAGGAAAAGATTTTAATCCCATACTTTTGTCAAGTTAGTAATCTTATTTACTGCAGGAATTTCTCTGGATTGATGGAGAGATTTCATTTGCAATACGATGTGAACGAATTACCTAATTACTCATCTAAAAGACGTCTCAAAGCTGTTCTTCCTGGTAACAGTAGACATATGCTTCAGAACCAGTAGGACATTCTGTGTACCTGAAAGAATGAAACGAGAATTTAGCCTTATTTCTCATTAAACTGAAGTACGAAAAGATGGAGCAAATGCGGGGATTTTAAAATACTTTCTATGTTTCTAGGACTGCAGAGAGGATGCAGAAAGTACACTTGGCTTCTGTGAATGGGACAGCAGAGATAGGGAAGAACGTTGGATCAAAAAAGAAGGGCCATTAAGGAAACAAAACTGTAGTTCTAAAAACTTTAGTTGATCCAACGAAAGTCCTCCCGTCTCTATTTCATATTAAGCTGGGAAAAATAAAACAATTTGTAAGGCTCTGTGGAAAGAAGGCGAATATTTTAAATATCTGTGCTATAAATTACCGAGCCTGTCAGAACAGAAGCTGAAAGAAGTTGCTTTTGTTGGTCCAGATATTGGAAACTTCGGAAAGATGAAGTGTTTGAAACGAAAATGAAAACGATTGAAAAAGAATCATAGAAAGCATTTAAAGAAGTTGTAACAAAATTTCTTAGGAACTTCAAAGACCCCAACTTTAGGTATATTGTAGAAAACATGCTGGTAAAAGTTAAGGAATTAGGCTGTTCCGTGAGCTTGAAAATACATTTTCTGAATTCCCACTTGGATTTCTTTCCCGAAAATCATGATGCTGTAAGTGAAGAACAAAGGGAACGATTCCATCAAGAAATCATGAAAATGGAATAGCGATGCCAGGATAAACAGAATGTCTACGAGACTGTGGGCTATAATTGGGTGCTACATAAGAAACAACCGCATCCTTATTATAAAAGAAAAAGTACCAAAAGAAGCTTTGAAGGGAAAAGGAAAAGCCACTACAAGGACTTACAAATTCAAGTTATTTGAGAATACTATTTCCCACTACAATTTTGTAATTAGCATTATTTTTACTTTTTTTTTAATATGTTTCAAGCAAAATAAATGTAATTAGGCAATTTTTTCCATATCACCATATTCATTTTGTAAAAAAAATCCTTACGTGGTACGGAAAAATAGAAATCATTTTTGAAAACAGCACACGAAAAAACATAAAAAATCAGTCAAAATATTGTAGACAGTTTTTAAAGACTCGAATTTTGCAGGCCTCTGCCATTAATTATCGTTGTAACTTTACAGAAAAAAAATATTAATTTTGTTTTTTTGGAAAGTCCGATTATTTACGGTACTGAAAAAGACCATTATTTAAGCAAGTTTTTTGAATCTTTGTTAATCAAATCACAAAAATGTTACAACACTAATATTTCAATAAGTAATGCATTGCATTACAATCTTCGGTGAAAATTTGAATATATTGTTATGCAAATGAACATTTTATCATTGTAAATAGTATACTGGTTATTATTACTATTCTTTTTACTATTTCAAGATACAGTAAACTTCCGATTATCCGCGGAATTGGGTGGCGCGGCAACCACGGATAAGCGAATTTCGCGGATAATCCGAAATAGGATGAAAAAGGACGAAAATCAACACAAAAATGCACTTAATATGTTTTATTTACATTAAAATGGCAATACATACAGTTACAGTACATACATTATAAACAATTATTTTTTTTTAAATTAATTATTTATTTTTAAATTTTATTATTACTGGAAGGCTCTCCCGTAATTTAGTGTAACCTGCCGGCCTAAGCTTCGCCCACAAGGTCGTTCTTTAAATTGTTCGTCTATAATTGTCTTCACTTACTTAGTTAACCTCTTTTATTGGTTACCTTTTCCTAGATTTAATTTTTTTTTTAATCCATAATTTATTGTATAGTAAAAAAAAAAAAAATGGAAACAGGAGAGGTCCGCGGATAATCCACAAAGCGGATAAACCGCCCGCGGATAATCGGGATTTTACTGTATTGATAATTCATATTATGCCTAAGTTTTCCTTTTATTGTATCATCTGAAGAGATGAAGCCTCGTAACATTTAGATTGTAAACCTCGTAACATGTAATGAAGCTATTTAATATAATTTTCTTAATTTTCGTGTGTCTGGTCCTTTTATCACACAATAAGGACATGAATTACTTGTAAAATAATTAAAACATAATATTATATAATATTATATCAGTAATACAAGACACTAGAATAGAAAATAATTAGATATCCAAACAAAACTAACATATTTTGTGGGCTTCATTAATTTTGATCCATTCTGAAGCTTTTTAAGAAACAGAAAAAATACAAATAGAAAAACAAAATAATTGCTTTCAGTGATCGAGATCGAAACATATAAGAGTTCAAACGATTTTTCTGATATTAGAAAACTTAGAAGACTAAAGAATAGAATGAAATGTTCGAATCCAAATGGCGGATTGGAATATTCACCCACCACAACGGAGATTCGACCAACAATACATAGACATTTTTAGTGAAACTAGGCCTCCGTGTACAGATTGATCGATGTAGATGTTTGAAGAAGAGATATATGTATAGATGGATATTAGATGAAGTAGCGTTCGGGAACCTAAAGTCTCTCTCTCTCTCTCTGTCTCTCTCTCTGCCTGATGTCGTTCGGCGTCTAACCTCTGTCTCTCTTGTGTCTCCGTTGTCTCCTTAGCTCTTGACCGTCTTTTACGTTCGGCTTCATTCTTTCGATCCAAATCTGTCTGTTGTGTTCTTTCCAATCGTTTCCTCTCAATATCTTTCACAATATCATTTATAATATATGATGTATGAAAATATAAAATCAGCCCGTGCTATTAAATAACAACCAATACACAGTCATAACCTTATTTACTGTTAACAATTTGGCTTGGTGATTCTTTGAATTCACAGTAAATTGAGTTTACATAAGGTTAGGAATTTATATTGGTTGTTATTTAAGGAGCACGGATAATCCAAGAAGAATCGCTTCTAATGAAAGCGGTTATGATTTGTTGAATAGTTGAGCAAATAATGATATATTATCTTTTTTTGAATGAACTCATTATTTGATAGCGCGCGCCATTGTTGACGGAGAGAACGAAATATTTTTGAAGTCGAACAATGCTCATTTTGCATTTGTCGACTTTCTCGCAACAATGAAAACTGAACATCCGTTTTCCATTGTTGCACTACCACTGTGAACATTTGAAATCACAACAATCACAACAATTGCACCTTTTGCATTCGCAACAATTCCACAGGCACACCCTTGTCTATTGTTGAATTGCGCCGGACAGACAAAAAAGATTTTAGTAATATATAGATTCTAAAATGTTTCGTAAAGAAAGCCTCCGAAGATTTCTACCCTGGGCGCCAGTCAAGTCATCACCTAGAGAAATTTCTTACTTTTGGAAGGGTTGTCGTCGTCGAAGTTTTTGCCCGGTTAATTAATCAATCGTCTCAAGTCGCAAGGGTCAGCGCTAACCTAGTAGAATCTCACGGAATAACGCACACACTTCACACACAAAAATTAATCATATTTATAGACAGCTGAACTCGAATGTGACTTCGGTCAAATAAACAATCGATGGATCCTTCAGTGGCTGCATCCTTGGAATTGCGCACAATTGCAAACATAAAATACTCGCCTAAGGAAAAGATGTAGTCATACATCTGGCTTGGAGATCTAAGTTAGGAGAATGCAAAGGATAAACTATTTAAATTTCACTGAATTTTGACTAGAATCCTAGCTGGTCATATTTACTCCTGCGCAAATAAACCTGACGGTTGATTCAATGAGCACCAACTTATTTCGTCATGCAATGGTTCACACAGTTAACTAGTGTTCCTAACATCGCTGGAAGCTAAAGAAAAAATAATGTTTTATGGCTTTCATCTCCGTCGATTTTTAATGTCTTGCTAATAGAATGAATAACCCTGAAAGTTTCTTGCACTACATTCGGATACTCCGGGTGACTGGAATTACCCTAATGTCACTAACGTTGCACTAAATTCACTTCGCTGCTTTAGCTGAGCGGTGGCTGGAATTACACTAAGTTGACTAATGTAGCTCTAAATTCATTTTGCTGGCTCTAATTACACTTATACGACATCTCGTAGCGGCGTCTTGCTTTTCGGCGTTCCTATCGCAACTAAAATCCGCTGAAACTGTCTGTTAACGTCTGTTAACGAAGTGGTGGAAGGCTATCCTCCTTGTGCCTTTTCTTAGACTAAATGGAATTAACACAAAACTATCCCCCTATTGTTCAGGCTGCGTTGCGAGGGTTCAAGTCGGAATCTCCGTCGAGTGTCGAATTATCTCCCCAAATTCTGGCCGAAGTTTCCGATGAAGAAGAAGAAACATTCTTCGATGTTTCTATTTTTTTGGTTTTTCTCCCTCCATCATTTCAAAAATTTTACCTTCAACAATGATCTCTTGTATGTTTTTCTCCTCTATTTTCCCACCTTAACCACAAAAATCAGTGGGATTTTTCAAAGTTACGATTTCCAACCAATTTTCCTCCCCCTTCCAAAAATCAGAAACATCATTTCCCATGCTAAGGATCCCACCCCAACTCCCCAAGAACAAGGTATCTACTCGATTACGTGTTGCTGCGGCCAACGATATATTGGTCAAACAAATTGTTGGTGCCTACTCGAGCACCAACAAGACATAAGAAACTGAAAAACAACCACCGTCACCACCCACGCCAGCATCCCCGGTCACTCGTTCAACTGTGATAAAGCCACAATTCTGTCTCACCCTTTACCTACATTTCCAAAAACATCGAAGAATGTGTTCATATTCTCAAAGCAGGATTCACCTCAGTCGACTTAAATGATGGCCTAGGCCTCCACCAAATTTGGAAATGGTTTCTCTTTCCCATGTTGGGAAACGACGATCTCTCTTCGGTCCGCCGATTGTCCCACCCTAGCTAACCTCCCCTTCAACTCCCACCTTCCCGCCAAAGCCAAGGTTTTTCCCCGCTCCTATCTGCCCTATCTCTCTTCCCTCCGCCTTTTCTAACTATTTATACGCTCTCCCACCTTTTCCCTCAGACCTGAAGATGATTCCTGAATAATAGGACGTGAAAGGCCTCGTCTATCTCTCTTTTATGATGTGTGAAATACCCCTGAGTCTCGTTTGCATTGACTGTTATTACTTGCTGATTCCATTGCAGATGAATAGCTAAAGCTTAAATGCATAACTTTAAGACTTTAACTTTTAGGATATCACCGTTCTGTCTTAGCCAAAAGCAGTAAATTTTAAAAAAATTAAGAAACCTATTAAAAAAATTAATTTGAAATGTGAAAAGTTTTATGGTAATTGTATGATACTTTTTGTCTTCAAATTGCATTAGTATAATCGCAGCAGGATAGCCTCACAGATTCATAAATAATACAGCATATTTAATAGTAAGGTACCTCAGCCATATAACGCCATGTATACCTGTAACACCACCTATCTAATTCTTCATAAATATAAGAGATGGTGGTACTGCACTAAAGTAGTTTTCATTGACATGCCATCTAGTGTTGAAGTGAGTTACTAGCAGACCGCCAACATTTTCGAGTGAAATTATATTTCCATCTTTTCGTGTTGAGGACTGGTTCTGAAAGGCAGCTACTATATCAACGTAAGATAAAATATAGATTTTTTAATGTTCAGCAAAGATTAACTATATAAAACTATATATTTTCTTGATTCTTGAAGATTCTTCTATGTAGATAAGTTAACTGTTATTTTTAAAATTCGGAAATTGTAGACAAACAAGTGTATTATGTGATCCATGTGCTCAGTAGCGCTTTAACGCCATGGTGGTGTTAATGGTCTACATATACGATTTTAGATTACGTACGACATTTATAAATTATTAATATGTTTCATGAAAATATAGATTTTTATTTTATTTATTATTTTGCTTTATAATCGGAAAATGCCGAAATTAATTAATTTTTACATTTCCTCTTTTGATTTAGCTATAGATTAGAAAGACTGCGTTAATTTCAAGTGATTTTTTATTATTTTTTATAGAAAGTCAAATTTAGTTGCTTTTTACTGCAATTTTGTACAAATAATGTTTACAATGATGGAATAATTCTTAATTTTAAATAAGGTAAGTTACTAGAAAGTAGGTGGCGTTAATTGGACGAGGTGTTCCTAATAATGCCAGTTTGCAAAGTTTTTTTATTTGAGTTCTCATACTTCTCCAGTAAAGTTATCATATGTTTCATTATGGTATGCTTCAAACAGAAGATTAAACTTTCTTGGTCATAATTTTCGTGTTTCGATACACTTTATTTCCAGACTTACAGTAATTTAAATGTTAAGGTGGCGTTATTTGGGCAGGGTACCTTATTTAAAAATTGATTATAAATTTCAGATTAGCTTTCCCTTGGATTGATTGGAAAGTATCCAGGAAAATGAAAATGCTATACAATATAAAGAAAGTTTTATCGGATTTTTTATTAGATGATATCTTTGTAAGAATTATAGTGAGAGTAATACGAATATTTCTGTGAGTAATACGAAATTACTTAAAAATAATATTGTCTTTTTAAGTAAGTATTACATTAAACTTCAATTTTTTTTATACAACTAACAGAGTACCGTCGCTTCGCTGCGGAACCCTTGCATATGTAGCATTACAAAAAAAACAAAAAAAAAAAAACTCTAGTTATTTAGCAAATTAATATTGAGATCGGAGAATATGCAACTTCCCAGTCCGTTGTGGCCTTCTCCGCTTAAATCAGATGTAGTGCGGGTTGGCGCCACACACCTGGGATTGTGCCACACACATTTTTGCATGTATCTTGCAAACGCAGAAACATTCGTGAATGACTGATATATCGTTCGATAGAATTTTTAAATATCAATATTTTCTCAATATAATGTTCTCTTCCAACTTTTACACTTTTCGTTTAAATTGAGAAAAATTCAAAATTTGACCCTTTAAATCAAAAATCTTGGAAACCAAAACCTTTTTGGAAAGATTTTTGTAGCATTGTGTTTGTCTTAAAAAGATCTATATTTTATCCATTTGCAATCTATCTATTATAGTTTGGACACAGAATTGGAAAAACTTAGTCTTATGACAGAATGACAGACAGAAATACGTTTTTATGTAATATAATAATAATATCATTGATAATTAATTTGTCTTCCCAAATTTAGCAAGGAACTGAACGACAGTTTGATAAATATTGTAGGCTATGAATGTTAACTCATAAGATAAGCACCTTCAGTTTATTGTAGTGAAAAAAGAAAATGTAAAATTACTTTTCATGGCATTCTAATAATAAATGAAACTAATAATTTTAACTTTTCAACATTATGAAAACCCCTTTAAAAGTAATTTAATATGTATTAAATTTAAATTCAGAACATGGCATTAATACTAAGAAAGCTATAATAAAAAATTACTTGAACCTCTTACTGAAAACACAGATAAAAATTATTTAAGAAAAATATTTTTTTTTAATATACCACGTTTTTAAGACGGACTAAAAAGTAGAAATAATTTTTCCTAGTCCCATACAGATTCCGAACCCCAAACAGAGAGTCTGAAACTTTGTGATTGGAAATTTTTAATAGCTACGAAAATACTCGTAAGATTTAAAACGAAAAACGTGGGGCGCATGCAATAGATAATTGAGATGTTATTTTCTGTTATTTAAGGGAGCAAAGAAAGCGAAATATGCCTTCACAGCCATCGCCCACCGTCATTGTAGAAAACTAGTCAAGCTAATGGCCGCTACCCAATCTTATAATGAAATCGTCTCAATAGATGAACGAAAAATCATCAATGACAGTAATATTATTTTAACTCCAAACCAGGAGATAGTTCTTAGTAAAGGTTTGCAGTTCAATATTGGAAAGGAGAATATGGGCTTCATAGAAACATTAACTAATTTGGAAAGACAAATCAGATTTATTACAGATAAAGAGGAACGCACAAATTTGAGAAAGGGGGTAGGACGAATAATGCATAAGTTAAAATCCCAAAAGAGATCATCATCCACCTTAAATCCTATTGAATTACTACAAGATTTAAAAAGTATGAGCACATCGGTTATATTTACTGAAGCAGATAAGGGGGGAGCAACAGTAATTCTTAACAAGGACGACTACTATAAGATGTGTGAGCTTTTCATTCATAATACAAAAGGTTTTAGCCCATTAGGTATTTCTGAATCCACGGCTATAAAAGAAATTAATGGCAAATTAGAAAAAGCATATTTGCAAGGGTTGATATCCGAACACACCTTGAAAGAAACTATGCGAATTAATATATCATTACCTGGACTTCACGGATTACCCAAGGTGCATAAAGAAAAACAAAGTTCGTTTTTTAAAATAAGGCCAATTATCAATTGCAGGTCAAAAGCCATTATGAATATATCAAAAATTATGGAAACTAAATTAAAACGATTAAAATACCAATCCCCTTATAGTATTCCTAACCGCGAACCTATATTAGATTATTTAAGAACACACACCCCTATCCAAAATTCACAAATGATATCATTAGATGTTACAAATTTATATACATCGTTGACACCGACGCTCATCATGAAATCAATTCAACATATTGTTGATATGAATTATAATATACATCATGACCGTTTCTTTTTAATATACAAGAAATTGGACAATTATTGGCCCTTCTTTTTCAAATGCAGGTCTTTTCCTTCAATGGACGTATCTACACACAAACATCCGGGGTATTCATGGGTCTTCCATCTTCTGCCATAATGGCGGAATGTGTCATGCAATATATTGAATACCAGGCAGTCTCATTGGACAACGTTGTCAATAATGTGCACTACATGTGCAGGTATGTTGACGACTCATTTTTGATCGTTAACAAACATTACATAGACAATATCCTTATGGATTTCAATAGTATAAACCCGAACATTCAATTCACACTGTAAAAAGAAAATAAGGGCATTATCCCATTCTTGGATGTCCTGATTGAAACACAACAAATGACATATAAAACCAGCGTGTTTCGTAAGCCAACAGACGCGTTAATTACTATTAATTATCGGAGTTCGGTACCTAGTTGTTATAAACGTAATGCGATTCATATGGCAATGGAAAGAGCGGTTAAAATTAGCTCAAACTCAGACATTTTACATGAAGAAATAAAACATATCAAGAATGTTTTTCAAAATAATGGTTTCCCCATAGATATTCTAAATAGACAGATAAAAAGGTTTTTAAATAAAATGCGCTATAAAAAAAGACAATATATTTCTCCCATTATAGATGGCAATGCTACAAATGTCAGCAATAATAATCACACTAAAAAACATTTTGTGTCTATAACATATGACGATAACTTGTTTAAAACGTTAAGACCGATACTGGGAAAAGCCAATATAGGTTTAGCCTGTAAACCAAAGAATACCATTAGAAACATATTAGGGAATAACAAGTCTAAGAATAAAAGTAGCTTATTAAAAAAGCAAGACGTAATATACGGTATACGTTGTAAAAATCAGAATGGGAATTACCACAATGGCTGCCTATATATTGGGCAGACCAAACGATGTCTGGAAAACCGCATAAATGAACACGTTTCCGCAGTAAAAAACAAAAACCTGGCATATCATACGGCATCACATTGTCAAAAAACGCATCATGAACTGGACAACAAAAATCCTGTTGTTTTTGGCAGCGAACGGGATTTATACCTACGACAATTCTACGAATCCGGTTTAATAAAGATTAAAAAAAGCTACAATCAGGATCTCTCCACCACCAATATCCTGGAATACGGAATTTAGAAACTCCATTTCGTAAACAATCAAGAACAATAAAAACACAATAACAGCAAAAAAAAATTTCTACGTCCGCAGAGCTTTTACATCCGCTTAACACTAGGGGCAATCTATGCTCAACAGAAATTCTCTTCCCTTTACCCAGAATTCCATACGGATGGTCATTCTTACAGACGAACCCGACCATGGAGGATCAAAACTTTTTTAATGCACTTGAGGAAGAACCATATCAACGTTGATGGTTTGAAACGTAGTGATAATTTTTAATTTTTAGATTGTCTTAATTGTAATGTGTTTTAATAGTTGATTATTTAATTAGATAATTGAGATGTTATGGAAGGAGTGTATATTATCTTAATTTTTTGAAAGTATTGTGAGATCATGTACTATGCGCAGTGGAATCGTCGCTGGGGGCCATAACCATCA
>JAFIDM010000006.1:13728031-13748962 GCA_023159025.1 Thereuonema tuberculata
AACCATAGTCTTTGTCTTGTTTACATTTATCTTCATTCCATATTGTTCACAGCTGTCATTCAGCTGCAGTAGCATATCCCTTAGTATCATCTCCTCTTCTGCTAACAATGCCATATCATCAGCAAATCTTATGCACTTTATTCTTCTTCCTTCTACTATCACCCCTCCCATGTTCTGAAAACAATTCTTTACTAACTCCTCTAAGTAGATGTTGAACAGCGTAGGTGATAGAGGGCATCCTTGTCGCACCCCTCTCCCTATTCCACTTCCCTCGGACAATTTTTCTCCTATCCTGACTTTGACTCGTTGTTTCATATAAAGATTAGTTATTAGCCTTCTCTCTTTCCAATCCACACCAATTTTCTTCAAGATTTCCATAAGTTTATTCCAATCCACTCTGTCAAAAGCCTTTTCAAGGTCCACAAATACTGCATATCCGTGTTTATTTTTTTCTAGATATCTTTCGCCGATTGTTCGTAGCAGTCCAATTGCATCTCTCGTACTTTTTCCTTTCCGAAAACCAAATTGCTCTTCTTCCAACTCTCCTTCCACCTTAGAATATAAACGTCTGTTCAGTATTCGCAGAAGAATCTTCGCTGAGTGCGATATAAGGCTGATAGTCCTGAACTCATTGCACTTCTTGGCATTATTTTTCTTCGGTATTGGTAGCAATACTGTTTCCATGAAATCATCAGGCCATTCACCTTTCTCATATATTTCATTGCATAATGATAGTATTTGCTTCTTGTCTCACCCAAGCATTTAACTAACTCAATGTGTATTCCATCAACTCCTGTTGCTTTCCCATTCTTCATTTCCCTAATCGCTAGCTCAACTTCTTCCCTTAGAATATAACATCCTTTTTCGTCTTCTGATACAGCTGTTTCATCTTCTATAGCCAAGTAATCTGGACGATTCCCTGCCTCATATAATTCTTCTACATACTTCTTCCATCTGTTCAAAATTCCTTGTTTGTCGGTTATTTCATTGCCGATTTCGTCTTCTATCAACCACATGGACTTCTTATTCTTATTTGTGAAATCCAAACATTTTACTTCGCGGTACATTAAATCATATCTTCCTTTTTTCTCTAGATCCTCTACTTCTTCACATTTTCTGTTTCATCCAGTCTTCCTTCGCCTTATCAGTTACTCTTCTCAGTTCATTGTTTAGTTTCTTGTAATTTCTTTTACCTTCTTCTGTGTTGATGTTTTTCCATTTTCTCCTTTCCTCCATCTTCTCCAACATTTTCCCTATGACCCAAGGTTTCTTATTACTCTTACCTTCTCTGTATCCTATTGTTTCTTCTGCTGTTTCCTGTATACAGCTTTTTAGATGAGTCCAGTATTGATTACTATTTTAGGTGCGGATTCTAAATTAGAGGCTTTCTTTTGAAAAATGTTCTTCAAATTTTCTTTTTTCCTCTTCGTTCATAAGTTTTTCTATATCAAACTTCTTCGTCACTTGCCTTCCTCTTATCTTTTTCAGACGAATATCAACTTCGCCTATCAGTAGGACATGATCTGAATTAATATCCGCTCCTGGTAGAGTCTTAGCATTTTTTAAGCAATTTCGATATCTTTCCTGTACGAGTATATAGTCTATCTGATACCTACTGTCATCCCTTGGGCATGTCCACGTGTATCGTCTTCTTTTATGCTGTTGGAATAACGTATTTCCAACAATCATTTCGTTCCGTTTACAGAAATTTACCAAAGATTCTCCTCTGTCATTTCTTTTTCCCAGTCCAAATTTTCCAACCGTTTTTCCATCTTGTCCTTCTCCTGCTACTGCGTTCCAGTCGCCCATTAGGATTACACAAGCACCCTTCTTCTCTTTCTCAACTATTTCTTCTATCTTCTCGTAGTTTTCTTCTACTTTCTCGTCTTCTAATCCACTATGTGGCATGTAAATTTGCACTAGCACTAAGTCTAATTTTTTCCCTTGTAGTCTCACCATTATCATCTGGTCATCTACATAACGCACTGATATCACTTTATCTTTCACACATGGTCCCAGTAGTACACCATGACTTCCTTTACATTCACCATTTGAATAAAAGATTCTAAATTCATCACTCACCAACTCACCACTATTTCTCCACCTCACTTCTGATATTCCCATCACATCCACTCTCTTTCTTCTCATTTCTTCCTTCAAGTTTTCCAACTTCCCCGCTTGAAGAAGAGTTCTCAGATTCCATGATCCAATCCTCAATCTTCTTTTCTTCTGTCGGTTGAGTTGCTTCATAATGTAACGTTCCTCAGTATCCCCCTCCCGGACATCCGAATGGGGGGATAGCTTACGTCCGGAATTTTTTGCCGAGAAAAGATTCATCATGCCATGTTTACAGTTTTTCTTGGGAAAAGTAAATGCGGTAGCTTCCCGTTGCTTTCCGCACACCACTCTCTCTTTCGCATCTTAAAAAGATCCCAGGGGGCCCCGCGTGGAGGTGAGGAAAGTGGATTTGACCAATTAGGCCCTCCGGACTTCACCGAAATTCACCGCAAGAGTTAAATATCAGTTCCATCAGGGTTTTTGACCTGATCAGAGACCGGGAAATCCTAATTAGCCTTGTCCCCCACTGCTTGGATCAGCACATATTTTGCGCCGTTACATTACGACATCCTAGATTCTTGGGAAGAATTCGATGCGTTTGAAGACCAACTCCAGCTAAAGAACTGGCAGCTGTGATACACATTGTTTTGTGCATAATAATGATAAATCCAGCAAACGTAAAAATGAAAACAGAAAATTTACATTTAATCAAAAACAATTCTATAATTCTCTTGAAGAAACCCCCCGAACTAGGAAGTTACCAACATTATCTGCAATGGAAACATATTGGAGTTTACTTTGGTCTCAATCGATTTGTTATAATTCTAACAAACTGGATAGAAAAAGAAACACAGTCATATAATCTAAAAATGAATGATGATGATGAAATATCAAAAGAAGATCTAAATACATGTATTAAAAGACTTCATAATTGGAAAGTAGCAGGTCTGATGGCTTTTCACATCCTTACATACCCCACTTCATAAAATAATTAATGATATCTTTAATGGTAGGGCTGAAATTCCATTGTTTCTAATACAGGGTATAACTTACCTTAAACCAAAAAATAATGAAACAGACAATAATTACAGACCTATAATATGGCTGAATACTAATTTATAAACTTATCTCATCTGTTACAGCTAACCAAATATCTAAATACATTACCAAATATAGCATTTTGACAGAAGGACAAAAAGGATGCCGTAAAAATACTCGAGGATGCAAAGAACAATTAATCTTTGATGCAGTTGTCACAGGCCAGGTTAAAAAAGAAAAAAAAGGAATCTTTCTGTTGCATCGATTCATTACCAAAAGGCGTACCATTCAGTTTCACATGATTGGCTTATTAAAGTGTCACAGATTTATAATATAAATCCTGAAATAATTTCTATACTTCAAACTTTCATGGCTAACTGGCGCACTAAGTTACTCCTTAACTCCAATGGAAATCTCATGGCATCAAAGGAAATTTCAATTAAATGTGGTATCTTTCAGGGTATTGCAGTTTTGTTTGGCCTTAAACCCTTTATCTAAGTTCCTTAAAAGGACGGAACTTGGATATAAACTAATGGAGAAGAAGAAGACTGTATTTACAATCAATCATTTATTATACATGGATGATTTGAAACTGTATGCAAATAACCAAAAGAGTCTTCTGTCACTTTAAAAAGATAACATCTCTTTTCAGCTCAGACATTAAGATGAATTTTGGGTTAGACAAATGTGCAACATTTAATATCATCCGTGGGAAAATAGTGGAATCAAATGCTTTTAATATCATGTTACAAAATCAACAACTGCCTGCAATGAAGCCAGAAGAAAGCTATTAATACCCTGGGATTTAGCCAAACATTAACAAAAAACAATAGGGTAGCAAAACAACAGATCACACATAAATTGAAGTTCCGACAACACAAAATCTTAAAGACTGAATTGTTATCTAAAAATAAATTTAAAGCATTTAACTCATTGGTTATTCCAGCTCATGGGTCATCCAAAATCAGCCATAGAGCGCCTTCATCTACCAAGAAACGAAGGTGATAAAAGACTTTTGGACCTTAAATCACTCAGTAATAAGCAAATGATAATCCTGAGACAATATTTTTTTACAAAAGCAGATTCATCAAATCTTGATCAAGCAATTGTTGCTTATCATCACTCATATGACCGATCTGTTTGTCAGATGGATAATTTATCCCGACTGTTAATACAATGCAAGAAAGGATTCAGTCTTGGAAGTCTAAAGCCATTCATAGTAGATACCTCTATTCACTTGAAAGGGCCAACAAAGAATTTTCGATGCTTTGGTTAAAGGATGGATGTCTGTTTGCTGAAACAGAAGGATTTATCCATGCTATCCAGGACCAAGTGATAGCGACAAACAATTACATGAAATTGGATATATCTGATAAATGCAGGATGTGCCACAAGTATTCTGAGACAATTGATCCCATAATAGCAGGATGCTCTAACCTGGCAAATACGGAATACATCAATAGACATAATCTCACTGTAAATATAATGCATATCAATCAATCAATCGTGGCCTTTTACTCGATTCCGAGCCTTGGCGACCTGATGGATGAACGATCTATAGGAAGAACGATTACGTGCAAGTTCACAAAGATCGGCCAGGGTCATTTCTGTCGTAGTTGTAATAGTGTCAAGCCATCTGGTTGCTGGTCTTCCTCTTCGTCTAGAGCCTTCTGTTTTTCCCAACATAATGTCCTTCTCTAAAGATCTATCACGTCTAATAATATGTCCAAAGTAGGCAAGACGTAATTTGGTGATCCTAGAACCGAGTGAGATGTCCGGTTTGATTTCATCCAAAATTGATTTGTTCGTTCTTCGAGCTGTCCATGGTATCGATAACATTCTTCTCCAGCACCACATCTCCAAGGCATCAATCTGTCTTTTGTCTCGTATCTTTGTTGTCCAACTTTCACATCCATAGATGAACACAGAAAAGACCAGACTCTGTACAAGTCTTTTCTTGGTCGTTAGAGAGATGTTTTTTGACTTAAAAACTCTATCCAGTGACTTCATCGTTGACTTTGCCATAGCTATTCTTCTCCTGATCTCCGGTGATGTAGTTGCCTCGGAGGTGATCATACTGCCGAGTAAGTTGAAGTCCTTTACCACCTCCATTTGAAATGCATATGCATATGGTACTTGCTAAAAAATTTGATCTCGTAGAGGAAGGAGAAATAGTACCGTACTACATATACAAACCAGAAGCGGTACTCAGAGACGACAGAACTAGACTTTACTATGATTTGCCGTTGCATACAGATAAAACCATCAACGTAAACAGACCCGATGCAATTCTTCATAGTCTTCAAGAAAGGAAAGCTTTCCTAATCGATATCACCCATCCAAATGATAACAATATCAACAAGGCGGAATCAGACAAGATATCTAAATGCTTCAATCCGGCAGAAGAATACCAAAAAAATTCACAAACTTAACTCCACAGAAATAATTCCAATTGTTATTACAGCTATTGGACTCATACATAAAAAATAACCTAATCACTTAATCAACCTACAGTTAAACTCAGATAAAATTTTATCTGGGTCAGATCAGTGATTTTGGAGACATGCCGCATAGTTTGCACTGTTTTGAACATATCATGAGACAGATTAGAATAAGGGTTTGCTATTTTGGTTTACTATATCGGCTGCATCGCACCCAGAACTGAAAGACAAGATAATAATAATAACAATAATAAACACGATGCAAACACGCATGACGACGGATGCAGGAAATGCCACACTATGCATGAGACGATCGACCACGTAATCTCAGGCTGTACCCTTCTCTCCCAAACAGCATTCAACAGTAGCACACAAATATTCGCTTATTAAGAACACAGTCCCGACCTACAAGTACACACCACAAAAGCGTATTAGAGTCCCCCTCACAAAAGCTGTGCATTCTAAAACATGATTATGATTCAGCGATCCTGTATTGCTTATTAAGAACACAGTCCCGACCTACAAGTACACACCACAAAAGCGTATTAGAGTCCCCCTCACAAAAGCTGTGCTTTCTAAAACATGATTATGATTCAGCGATCCTGTATTGCTGACGTTGTATGAAATAGAATCGAACTGCATGCCCAAAAAAATGTCATTTTAACTCTGGAAGAGTTTCCAACAGCATGAAATGTCAATGACGGTTCAGCACAGGACGTCCTAAGATTCCCTAACAATACAATAATCCCTAACTGCTAGACGATGCAGACAGAGTGCAGCAGGGTCTTACAGCAGTGACAGAGAGGACATTTCCAGCCATACCAAATAGAGACGATTGCATGAGTACAAGTTGCATGGCGCCAGGCCTGGAAGGTGAATCCCGAGACTGCAGTCAAGGATGAGCTCCCGATTGCTACGAGGGTGTGTACTGGTACCTAGTTCCAAAAAGCAGATTTTCTTTCTCCTGACCATAGTGGGGAGTTTATTTAAATATATATTTTTAAAACTCATAACACATATTTAAAAGAAAGCAAATGGATCTTTTAACTGAGTATTGTTACATAAATTAAATTTCATATTGAACGAGTTATGCTAATGTAACCTTAACGTAACTAGTTTTTATAATATATGTGAATATAATTTTAAATATACAAAATTCAATAGATTTGATACCATTGATATTAATAAGACTTTAAATATGGATGTTAATAACTAATTTTAAATATCCTTTAGAATGAAGAATAAATACGAGTATAAAATTATTTATTGTTCTACAATCCTCCTTCAGAAATGAGTTTCAGTCAGATCAGTACTTTTCAATTGGAGAGTGGCTTTTGAGTGAACCAATCAGAAGCTCTCGAAATCGGATGCAATGTACTTACACGCTGTACGAATCTGAAAATATGCCGAAATATACAGCTTTTCTTTCGTCTTAAAGTTTCTTTTAAAATTCTCAAGAATAAGGGAAAAGAATTTTAAGGTAGGCTTTCTTGAATTCTTAAAAATGCGTTTTGGTAATTTTTAATAATTTTTTTTAATGTTTTTTTAGTGAAAGAAAAACCATGATAAACACTGGCTTGGCCGTAACTGCTATAATGCTAAAATCCTAGCCAGAGCAAAACTAGATTTATCACTCACATGTTTAAAACTACAACTGCCAAAGGGCAAGTTTTCTAGAGTGTTTTTGGGTAAGTTTTTCGACCTCGTGTGTAGCTAAGAAATTATCCAATACTATAATAATTGTTAAAAACCAAAGCTTATTGGTGCTCTTAAAATACTAGAAAACGAAAATTCACCTGATAACAAATGAGAACCAACGCTTCTCCAGATATATCACAGTTTTTGAGATCCACTTTTCGTTAGCTTGAATTGGTTTGGTATTTATTCCATTTATTACAATAACTGACGGTTGCCAAAGATTCTGAAGTAGAAGTTCGGGAATTTTAATTTTTTCGGAGTTCGGGATATAGTCAAATAAACGAAAGTCCATCCATGCTAAGCGGACATAAAAATCGAAGATCAAAGTCTGAAATAAATGAAGAGAAAAACTAATCATTTTTAGTAAAGATTTCATTTTCGTAGTTGGTTGATATTCCAGTAAACATAAATATATTTAATATTGTTTTTAGTGAATATTCCGGGTGATCCAAATGAACTTAATGTGCGAATCACAACCAAATTTCGTACACATGCTTTCCTGAGTTTGCGGTTTAGATTTCTGCAGAAAAAAAAAGTAGATCAAATTTCAGGCGCTAAGAATAAATTGTGGCGCTGCTGTCCCCGTAATTTGCATATTGTCTAACTTATCTAACAAATATCGGCAAAAAAAAAAGAGTTAAGGTGCAATAACTTTATTGCAATCACATGCGGAATCGCACTAACATCATAGATGCGACTTCACGTGTCCTCTATCGTCTTGCTCTACAAATTGGACTCATTTTGTAGCCCAGCAGAACACAACTGACATGAATTGTGTTGTGCCACATGTTAGGAACTGTCTTTTGAAGTTCGGAACATTGCTTTGATAAACGAGGATCTTTAAGTAGCCCCAAAGCCAAAAAATCACAGGGTTTAGATATTGTGGTTGGGGCGGCCATGCCTTGGGAAATAATTTACTAATTATTCAGTCGTCCGAAAATGTTCGTCGTAATAACGCTTTCACAAGTAAAGTTATGTGAGGGATGTTGAAGTGATGAAATTACAAAGCACGGGAGCATTTCGGCATATCTGGAGGCATTCACAGAAGTCACTGGCCTGGATGCTATGTTTTCGTCAAAGAAGTAAGGACCAATGATGAAGGATGCCGTGAAGCCACACCAAACCGTTAGCTTTAATGAATGAAGTGGATTTTGATGATGAACGTATGGATTACTGTTAGACCAAATACGGCAGTTATGAGTGTTTCCAGTACCATTCAAATGGAAATGAGCCTTATCACTCATCACTCATCAAAAGTATTCACCAAGGCCATGCATCATCCACCATCATCCGAGCAACGAATGGCAAATGCTTTCCGTTTATTATAATCATCAGAAACCAATTGATGACTGTGGGATATTTTATAGGGTGGAAACTCAACATGTTTTGTAGAACTCTCCACACTGTCGTAAACGGCATGTCCAATGCCCGTAGCACTGCATATGCTTTACTGCTACCATGTGCATTTGCGATTTCCTGCTCCAATACTTCAGTTGCAACTTCTTCTGTTCTCTGCAGTCCACTTAACTTACGACCTCGTCCGGGCTGTACAGCAAACGTTTCTGTCTCTTCAAAAACGAAAAATCATTTTCCCAAGATTAGTAATCGTCAGTGGATCTCTACGTAAACTTTTTATCTGCCGAAATGTCTTAAGTGTAGCAGAAGCATTGTGGTTTCATTGATAGAAGAGTTAACAAGTAATGTGCGATCGGTTAAGTGAAGCTCATGACTCTACGCTAGTTGTGGATTTGTGAACAATGCTTTGTGGCTTATGGGAGAAGGTTGTTCCATTATGCAGAGGGCCCCCCCCCCCGGACCTTTTGGCTCACACCCCCCTCCACATTCTTTTTAATTTTTTTAACCCCCCCCCCAAAATTGAAATGACACAAAAAAAAAAAAAAAAAAAACGGCTTTTACCCTCTACTTGTTTTTTTTTCCCCCCCCCCCAAAAAAAAAATTTCAATGGCGCAGTCTGCGCCTTGACTCCCCGGCGTGGGCACCCCTGCATTATGTCGCAATATGTAAACAGCAGCGCCATAAAAACCCTTACCGGCCGAAGTTTGAACTATTTTTTTTTCTTCAAAAATCGAAACCGCATACTCGGACAGTATGTGTAAGAAATTTGGTTGCGATTCGCCCTGTAGTTTTTCCTATTGAGAGGTCTAAACATCTCCTCTTTAATTTGGATCACCCAGTATCTAATTCTTGTTCTCTTTAATTAAATATAAATAAGCAAGAATATACAGTAGAACCTCATTATAACGGACTAATAGGGGCTGAAGGTTGTCCGTTTTAATGAAAGTCCGGTTTATAACAAATAATTCATATAGGGGTGTAATGCAGCAGGGTGTACATCAATGAAAATACAATAGTTAACTATAAAAATGTTTATTATATATCAAATAAAAAACAGCCTTCAGCATAATAGGTTGAATTGAAAAAGATGTGTACGATTACACTGCATTAAACTTCAGAACAAAAAGGTCCTGGTTCATGTTGTTACGTGTTGTTTTAGGGCGCTCGCCATCTGATGCATCCCTAAGCAAACCATGACTACAGGACAAAAGGGGAAAAGGTAAATAAGGGAGTGAATGAGGAGATTTGACGGGGAAATACAGGGAGGTGCCGTGGAAAGCCAGCCTAGCGACCGGGGATTTATCAGAAGACCCGCGCCTTTCAATTAAAGAATAGGGCAAAACTCAGAAAAAGGGTTAGATGGAAGTTTTATTGCAGAACAAGCTAATAGAAAAGTATATTATATGAAGTAAAGAGATAAGTTACATGTTCTCTCGATAATTGTCCGTTATGTTCAGTCCTGGGCTGCACTGGGGGGAGGTCGGCTGGGACGGTCTCGAAGGCATCCTTTGGGCACTGCAGAGGCACACTTGCGATCACCGAAATCTGTCTCCGTGTCTCCGGAGATGTCGACAGCCAAAAGCGAACAGGCGGCTGGGTTGGAGACTGGCGGAATCGTATTTCTGCACGAGTCCGCGATGTCTCCTCTGATGCTCGCCTTTCCGCACATGCACTGCCGTCGACCTTCTTTAAGGGGCGAGCTCCAAGTAAAAGTGAAAGCGAGCAGGTTTTCTGCGACGACCGTACACGCTTGCCGCGCGAACTCGGGTCGTCTTAACTGCGCCTCGCCTTCTCAAACGCTGCTTGCTGGAGTTTCGTCGTGGGTTGACTCCGAGCAAGCTGGGTGCGGGTGGGGTTCTTGACGACTGGAGCCGCTGGCCGCGGGACTGTGTCGTCTTCCCAAACCTCGCTTCCTGCTCTCGGCCGCTGCTCCTCGGATACTGCCCTGCTTTCCTCTCGGGGTCTGCCGTTATATTCCTGGGAGGGGTGGCGAGACATTTCTGTCCCCACCAGCGCTTCTGGCAACACCACTCGTTGTTGTGACATCAGGCCCTTTGTTTTCCCGCGTTCCCGATGCACATAACAAAAGAGGGAAAGTTGGGAGAAAGCTTTTAATGGTGAACAATAGGCTTCATGGCCTGATAGCCTTTTGGACCGTTTTGAGGAGCTTTCTCGAGCCATTCCCGAAGCCGTTAAAACGGGCATAAGAGTTTCGAGCGCCAGTTTGTCGGGAATTTGCAGTCTAACAGACGCCAGGACGGAGAAACGACGAGAGAGAAATATGGAAAGTTGGAAATGATCAGAGAAGAGAAAGAAAGAAAAGGAAAAGAAATATTAGAAAAATATTGTCAAGAAAGAAAGATGGAAAGGGATATGAGCGGAGCGCGGGGCTCGAATACGTTCGTGACAATGTTGATTGCTTACATTCATTGGTTTGAAAAAATAAGTTATTTTTTTGCTGGGTTTGTTCGATCGATGTTTAATCACTTGCCTGGAAATGTAAAACTCGTCAGATAAAAATCAGCATCCTTTATTATTATTACAAATTTTTGTGAAAATGTCCGTTATAAGCGACGTACGTTATAATAGGGTCCGTTATAATGAGTTTCTAATGTATTTAAAATTGCTTTTCGACAGCTTTTCGTAGATTTTCTTCCAGATATTTAGTTGACAGTACTGTTTGAATTAAGAAAAGAAAACAATACAAGACTGTGCTATAGTGCGAAATCGAATAACTGATTTTTTTATTTCCTTCCTTTTTGATCAGTGAATTATATATAATTACGCACATCATGTCTGATAATTATTATATTAATAAATTTCGTATAAATTTCGTTGGCTCCGACTTAAAAGAGATTTGTATTGTTTTAGTTTACATATTTGCTTATTTTCAACAAAGGATCTACAACCAAATCTTCGAAAACTTTTTTTTTTTATATTTAATTTAAAAATTAAAGTTTATGTTACCTCACTACAAGGCAACGTTGACATTGCAGTGAGGGGAGATAAGACTTCCGGTGCTTCCTGACCAACGACACGATCACTTGGCTACTTGGCCTTAATTTGTAGCAACCCATTTCTGATGTGATAGCGACCAAAATCGGTAGCTATAAATCGTGTCCGTCAGTCTGTCCATGTCTGTCCTCCCGTAACAACTCCCGAACGGAAGGTCGGATCGACAAACGGATTTCACCATGGTGTTCAGAGGCCCAAACACTGTAGGAATGGGGTATTTTCAGGGGCCAACGCCCCCCATATTCGAGATATTTGGCAATGTTTTCATTAGAATTTCTGCTATTAGCTTAAATGCTAAAATCAACCACCTGCAACTATTGTCATCAATTGCTTGAAGGTTAAGGTTTCGCACTCATATACTGAAGGTTGTCGGTTCATACACGTATATCTTACTTTTGTTTTACTTTTAATCTTTTTTTTTCTCAATGCCCGAGTGGCCTTTTTGTTTTTGTTTTTCTTATTTTCCTAACGGCTTTTTGTTTCTTTCCAAACTTTTTCTTTTTCTTTTTGCTTATATCGTTAATGTACTTCCTTTTTTTATTATTTTTGTTATTGTTATGGATCGCTCTTTAATTTATGCTTTAGCACAAAATTAAATTCATTTGTAAATATATTCTTGTTTAATAATGTTTATTCATGGATTATTAAATAATTGTTTTAATCAAATGCCTGAAAATATTCATAAATTATGTTAACAGAGTTTTTGTTCATTAATGTTATATTTAATAATAATAATAATATTAATAATTACAACAACAATATTTCCCGGATAGTTTCTTACCGAATGAGAATGACTTCCTCTACTAGCATGGTTTTGTCTTTTGGATTAATATTTATTGCTTTATCATGAGAGCAATGGATGTGTTTTAGAGGAAAAGAGGAGCTGTTATGTATTCTTTACTTTATACATTTATCTTCTTCCAGCTTATTTCTAGTATTATTATCAGGATAATAGCTATGAGTTTAGTGTAGTTCATTTCTCCACTTTCACCGCTTAAACGAAAAAAAAATTAACAGCTTTAAAAAATAAAACAAAACTGAAAGACTTGGAACTTGAATAACAATTATCAAGTAGTTCTTAAGACATTGATAAACTTACCAGTTTCTCGATATTCATGTCAGGAATTCCCATTGGGATTACAGCAAGTTCAATAACTGTCTTGTTTCCTAAAAATTAAAGTTCTACATAAATATACAATATATAGAAAATAATCAATATTTTATTGCAGGAAATAAAAGGTAAGCATTTTTAAAAAAAAAAGTTATAACTAAAAGGATTCAATGAGTGGAATGAAGTTAGTGTATAAGAATATCGTAAAGATCAGGAGATATGGCTGATGTAGGAAGGAAGGCTATGTAAGCATTCTGGTCAGATGGAAGTGTATATGATCCAGCATCGTCCTGTGGAAAAAAAAGGCACTAGGAATACTTAGCACTTCAGTTGGATGATCGTATCAATGTTGAAGCCAGCTTCCCATAGTTACTTGCAAATGCGTCTGATAATAAAGGCCTGGTCTACTAGTGTGGTGTACATGAACGATTTTGTAACTGAATTTGCTAATCGAATTTTAACTTGTGCGTGCAACTGTTTTTTTAATCTACATAATTTCATAATTGCTATTAAACATAAAGTATTGAAATAAACCACCTCTTCATCTTAGAAACATCTATATTTCAGCCCAATGACGGGTCTTCTTCAGGATCAAAATAAATACATATTACCTATATGTATTTACCTATATGTATTTATATATTGCTATATTTACCTTCGCAATATGCTGGTGTAGATTTATATTTTTCAATGATTTTTAAGTTCCAAGTGAAGTTTCCATGTTGAATTGTCGTCCGCCTGAAAGTATAGATGTATTTATATTTAAATCTATACACGTAACCACTAAGATATAATAGATAATAAATAGATGTAATGGATCATAAATGCTCTTTCTGTCATTTACTATGACTAAAAGTTTTAAATAGAAATCTCAAGGAAGAATTATTCATCTGATTGAAAATAATCAAAGGAATTGAAATTCATATTTTCTGTTAATTTGAGAATGTAGAAGTTAAAATTTAAAAACACAGAATATTACTGATTTAATGAGCTTTTATAATGAGTAGGCTGATTGTTTGTAGATTATTCGAAAAATGGATAAATAAATTGAATATGTTTTGGAGACATTTAGGTGTCATCTCCACTAAACAGAATACTAACTATAATAACTATAAATGAAACAAATATTATCTTTTAGTCACTCCGAGATGTTCTTCAATCGTATTTATAATGTCTCCAATGTCAAATAAAAAGTACACGTAACAAGAGTTGGGAATAGAATAAAGATAGTAATTATTAATTTATTATCATTATTTAGCTATATAAAGCTCCAGAAGCCTAAATAACTATAATTCATCAGTTTTTGCTAAGATAATACATTGATCAAACTATTAGTTATAGAAATAGCTCCTTTCACGTTTAAATTACGATAAAAAGAAGTCTACACACTTAATTAAAAGAAGGACGTATTAAAATAAGGAAAACCGACCCATTTCTCACGTATCAAACGTATATTGTCAAGGTAAAGTCGAGAGGTTAAGACTGCTAATTAAATGTGAAATCTATCCCAAAGATTTGTTAATCATTGGAGTATGCAAATTATTGAGTAAATAACGTATGTAACGTAAGATATCGACCAATCCAATAATACGGCCACTATTTCCTCCGCTCCACGCCAGGTATAAAATTATTTGCCACAAATCCTAAGACAATACTCAATGCTAACAGAAAAATTGTACTATCACTGGTAAAATGCAACTGCATCCCTAAAAATATTGCCGAGGCGATGAAGGACAGTACCCGCAGTGTTCCAGTTATAAAATTCTCACCGAAGCTTCACAAAGCAAAGGACAACCAAGGCCTTTATCCAACGCGCCCAATAGTAAATTGCCACAACTCGACCGTAAAAATATTATCTTCTTTTATTTGCAAGAAGTTTGCTAATTTAAAGGTAATTTCCTTCTACTCAGCGAAAGATAGCAATTCATTCATTACGGAGCTTCGCAAAATACAATATCAGAAACACATCCAATTCTTTTCTGTATATGTTGATGCACTATTCCCTTCCATTTCAGCAGAATTGGTCACCCAAGCAGTAATCCATCTGCAGAGTAAATCTATCCTCAACTTCATGTCTTTAGCTTTGCACAATGATATCATCCCCCTAATCGAGGCCTTATTCAATATGCAATTCTCTAAATTTAATAATTCCTTTTATAAACAGACGGCAGACCTATTAATGGGCTTATCAGTATCAGCATTATTAGCAAAAATAACCATGAGTTATAAAGAAGACTTGGCCATTATACAATATGGTAACAAAGGATTGCACAACATACTTTATCGTAGGTATGTCGACGACTTAATCTTTTATGCGCAAGAGGCACACCAAGACGACATATTTCAAATCATAAACCTGGTGGTTCATCCCAACATAAAGTTTAAAAAGGAGGCTGAAAATTGTGATGCGCATACAATTCCTTTTCTTGACATGGATTTGACAATAGGATTCATACATCGGTTTACCGCAAACCGACATCTCTTCCCATTATGCTAAATTATACATCTTCGTGTCCGGTGGCATTTAAAATTAATCATTTAAAAACGGCTATCAGTAGAGCGTTCCTCATTTCCAGCTCTCTCCTCTTCTTTCAAAACGAAATGGAAAAAATAAAAGACAACTTTATTGCTAACGATTATCCAATACATTTAGAGAACGTTAGAGAAAAAAAAATAGCTTTAGTAAAAGTTATTTCTTCAAAAGATCTATCCAACTTTATCACACATGACCTATAGTGGAATTTGAAATTTCAAAGTCGGCACCGAATACTCTCACTTCCGGTTTCTACCGGACATCCACAATGCTACAATTCGATCCCAAAGACTATTACTATTTGGTAATGAATAGCCTGTACCCTGTGGGTTCCGAGAACAACAGGTGATAAGGGTGTTGTGATTCACTCTGTGAAGCGAATCGGATCAGGTGTATTTATTGTACAACAGTAAATTGAAAAGACATGTTTGTGTGAAGAGTGTTTTTTGTGTGATAAAATTAAAAATTAAAGATTACTGAAAATTATGCACGTAGTTAAGAATTAAATTCGTTTGGATTTGAAATCAAAGGTTTTTAAAAAATATTTTAAACATTCATAAGTGAAAAAATAATAATATAAAATTAAGATAACTGGGCGAAAACTAATCTAGTCAGGAAAAAAAAAATCAGCAATTTTGTAGTTTAAACCTCGATTTGGCTAATGTATATCATTCTTTGCAATGGCTTGCAATAATTTGTTATAAGTATCGTGTTTGAGGAGGATATGTAAAGCCATCACTTCCAGAAATAACCAAGATATACGCATATTGAACGTAATGGAATGGCCGTTATGAGAAACCGTCCGTTTTTGTTATTTCTTAAAAGCCTTTCTTTTATTAAGTGTATAGGCTTCTTTTTATCGTAATTTAATTATTCATAGACATTAAAAATTTTAAATTTTCCTTCCATGTTTCTTATTTTGGAATAGCCCTGGGACTTAACTTCCGTTTGGCTGGTGAATAAAGGATAAAGTGGGATGTTAGATGTTTCTTATTTCTCAACTTTACTAAGGATAATTAGTGAGGATTGATCATTGCTGGAAAAATGTTAAATTAATGTTAAGGCAATTAATGTATTAAACATTCGAAGTTAAAAATAAAAATAATCATTAAAAAAATAATTAAAAAATAAAAATAAAAATTACATACCAATCTCTACGACGTTGTCCAATTGAATAGTTTAATGTTCCACATAATACTAAGATCATTTGTAAGACCGACCACTTCGAGAAAAACATAGCTGCAGTCGTTTCTCATTGAAAAGAAGTTTCAACGTTTGGGGCTGTTTGAATTAGTCTGTTTCTAAGGAAACAACAAACAAGAATTTTCTAACAACAAAATTATTGCTTGTTTTAGCTCCACATTGATTCCCAAGAAATAATTTTCTATTTTAATTCAGATAAACAAGTTGTTGTCTAGCTATAAAGGTTTGTCTTTCTTCACGCCCATTAATAATAATTTCTCTCAATGTACAAGAGCTTTACTGTTAAATTATTGATAAATCTTCTACTGCTGAATTATTCTTTTATAGATTACCATGAACTATTTATCAATACGAAATCTGCAAGACTAACCAGTTTTAAAAAGCACTAGTGATCACCTCATTATTTATTGACTATATATATTCTTAATTTACATTTAATATTTGGTTTCAGCAGCTCAATTAACTTTCTCTATTTGGTTTTGTGTTTGTCAGTTCCAGTGTGTGGGATTCTAATTGCTTCAGAAAGAAATAAGAATAAATGCTGTAAATTGAACATAGTGTGCGTTCGAATTGAAAATAATTTTACAAGGATTTTGATGTTTAAAAGCAATTTCAAAGGATTTAGTGTCTCATCGACCCTAATGACTTATGGCCAAGTGCACCAAACTTCAATTAACTTTGACGGCTGCATTGTGGACGTAGCTAAAATTAGTGGGGGGGTGCTGCTCCAGAAACATTTTAGCCTTTGCTTTAAAATTGTGTGAAAGGAAACAAACATGTATAAAAAGAAAATATATTCAGAAACTTGATAAATTTCTTTTTATACATGTTTGTTTCCCTTCACACAATTTTAAAACAAAAGCTAAAATTTTTCTGCAGCAGCACCCCCCACTAATTTTAGCTAAGTCCACAATGCAGCCATCAAATTTAATCGAAGTTTGGTGCACTCGGCCATTAGAGTTTTATCATCAAAAGGTCAGAATTCTTCAAATTAATTGAAATATTTTTATATGTGATTCATGAATTATTCCTTCCAATATTCATGTTTCCATTCGTCATTACAGTTTTATCAATTTCTAATTTTTTTTTTTTTTTTTTTGCTTTTCGTTAATTCGACTTTATCTATTGGGTGAGTGCAAAAGTTCTACCCGTTTTATTACCCATTAAGAAGAGCAAATAAACGCAAAATGAACAGTACCTATTATTGTGCATAATCCCCATTGCTATCTAGAAACTCTTGCCATCTTTCTGGTAGGAGATGAATCCCATGGCGGTAAAATTCCGGCGGTTTCGAGTCAAAAAGTCTTGGATGGAAGTTTTCACAGCATCAAGATCAAGAAAGATTTTCTGACTGAAGTAATAGTTCAACGCACAAATAGATCATAGTCAGTTGGTGCCAAGTCAGGAGAATAGGGAGGGTGGGATAAAACCTTCCAACCAAGGCCCAGTAACTTTTGGCGAGTGATGACAGCAGCATGTGGCCTGGCGTTATCGTGATGAAGGATAACACCGCGACGATTGATGAGATCTGGCCGCTTTGCTACCAAATTTGAATGCAGCCTGTCTAACTGTAGACAGTAGAAGGCAGCATTGATGGTTTGATTGAGTGGCAGGACCTCCCAGTGAATTATTCCCTGCACATCCCACCACAATGGATGCCTATATATTCAATAACACCTTCTTGAATAATAACACCTTCTTGGGATGAAGTTCAGCTTTCGAAGTCGATGCAGGTGGACCAGAAGGGCGACACACAGTCCTACGAAGCTTTACGTTACGATATATAACCCACTTCTCATCTCCTGTCACAATTCACGTCAAGAATGGGTCATTTTTGTACCGGGAAAGCAAGGAAACACACGTGGCGATTCGGTCATCCCGTTGCTTAGCTGTCAGGTTATGTGGAACCCAACGATCCAACTTTCTCGTAAAACCCAACTTAACCAGCCGTATCTCGACCGTTGTCCGGCGTACGTTGAAGGTCTCCGCTAATTCTTGCACGGTTGGTTTCAGGCTGTTCCTTATGGCTTGGTCAATATCGTCCTCTCCAACGTATGATGGCCGTGCAGTCCTAGCCTGATCTTGGCAGCTTCTGTCTCCTTCCCTAAATTTACGAAACCATCGACGACATGTGCTTTCGTCTATTGCATCCTCTCCATAAACTTGACAAACATTGCAACATGCTGCGGCTGCCGTACTCTTTTTATCGAACTCGTTTAACAAACAATGTCTTATATGCTCCTTCTCGCGTTCCATGTTACACCCTTTGATATTTTTTTTAAGATGATTAACTTTGTGAGACACGATGCATTTATATGTGAGGCACAGAGGCGTCACTAGGGTTGGTGTCACCCAGTGCGGTAGCTCATGGTGTCACCCCCTCCCAAAAAAAAAAAATAAAAAAAAAAAAAAACCTTCTAAATTTGTTCAACCAAAAAAAAAAAAAAAGAAAAACTTTAAAAACAATTTTTTGGTCACCCCTTATGATGGTGTCACCCGGTACGGTCCTCACCCCCCGCATCCCCCTAGTGACGCCACTGGTGAGGCATCCACACATTTGATTGGCAGACGATTTGGGTCATTACAATGTCACGTGTGAGGGCAATTCCATTGCAAATATTCATATCCAAAAACGGGTAGAACTTTGCACTCACTCAATAGTTTGAATTATTTATAATAAAAATCAAATTATAACATTTCTAAAAATGGACTGCTTAATCCAACCTAATTTTATAATATCCAGTATTACTAATTCCTGTTTAATTAGTAGTAAATTATTCCTCACTGTATTACGGCCTGTACGGAGCATAATTATGCTTAACAGATCCAGAGACTTACGAATGTCCTTGGATAGCCGAAGATAGAGAAAGAGAAAGAAACACAGGAAAAAGTCCATTCAGATCCTGGTATTCGACCCACATTCTGGAATAACAAAGAACTCAGAAGTCCAATTGAGTTTTAAATAAACTTACATCAACATATACTGTGCTGAATTATTTTTAATTATTATAATTTTTCATTCTTAATTAAGCCATTTCAATCTATGTTAATCACGCTGTATGCTAAGTTACATTAACTTTTTATAAACACTTATATTTCCTTGTTGATAAGATTCAAACTTGTTATCACTTCGTGATACGATTCACAGCAAATACGTAAGAGATGTTGCCAGGAGAAGAGCCGAGCAGACGAGTGTGTGGCCATTGAGAGAGGGTTCTCACTCCGAAATGCTAACAAGAATAGAAGATATACAGAAGAAATGTTATAGGCCTACAGCTCTACGATTCTTCAAATATGTGATAACAATACTTTGTAATTTATTGTTTTGTTATTCTCAAGGTTCATGGCTACTAGAAATTAAAGATTAATAACTTATAATTTTAATGACATGAATTTTTTTTATTAAGTAATATTAAGATACAGATAGTCAATAATATAGAATAATTGACACAGAGACGCAAGTAGCTTCTTCAGAAATTCTACACTCAAATTCAATGGAATCTGTGTAATGTACGTAGTTCTTCAAAAAATGAATCTTCGAAAACAAATCGAATTTCTTACATTCTTTCACAGAAACAAAATCTGTAAATCAGATACTTAGTTAAGCAGGGGTTTTCTTGTAATTAATATTTCGTCGACTTCTGGGATTTTAACGAAATAAAGACAATGGACAATCGATAAAAAGAACTCCAATGGTTTTTAATTCTAAAAATTAACTAATTCCCTCCATAGAAGACCAAGGAAAAAGAAATTGTAACATGTTAAATGAAACTATTTTATAATGAACGTTTACAGCAGGAATATGTAATGATTTGTGGTCATTGTAACACAATGAGCATACGAATGCGCTGCTGTATTGATTCTAGATGTAGGAGTGAAACATCCGATGTCCAATTTAAATTTCATTACAAGAGTAGCCTTGAGTGAATTTTATTGTTTTCGTCTCTATTCTTTTGTTTTGTTCCAGTTATCTACAGTTTCTTCCTGATATTCTTACATTCTACATATTAGTCTTTTAAGTAATTCTACATTTTACAACGGCCAAATTTGGGTTAAGTTCAATGACAACAAGAATTATTGAAAAATAATGAAAAAGACATATTAATAGTTTTCCAAGAGTACAAATGAGAGAACTCGAGATTTAAGAGTAGGAACTTTCTAATCAAGTTCAGTGCAAATACATCAAACAATGACTACACGAAAGTTGCATTATTTACATCATGAAACATCCCATTTGTTCTAGAATTGAAAATAGTATATCGCCGTTAAAGATAGTATAATTATGACAGCGCAGTTATTACTTAAAAATGTGATTTATATCTTTTTATTTTATTTTTTTATTTGATATTCCGAAAAGTCATATCTTTCACCTCCATTTTTTCATATCACCAATCCTTATTTTATATTTTTCAATGAATATATATCTCAATGATGATCACTTTTTGTTTTTTGTTTTTGTAAATCATGAATAATGCTAT
>JAFIDM010000006.1:13768412-13789261 GCA_023159025.1 Thereuonema tuberculata
ATTTACAACGTTGTGAAATGCATTTCCAAATAGGTATCACAGTAATTCAGTTTCTCTTTCATTTTAAATGATATTATTTAAAATTGATCTTATTAATTGGTATTATTTACATTCCAATTGCAGCATTTCACGATATATTCTAGAATATTTTAATGAATTTAGCAAGTAAAAATTCCGTGATAAAATAAAAAAGAGAAACCAACGAAAATATTTTCCTTAGAATAAAAAACAACAAAGCGAATCCAGATAATGAGATTACAAGTTTTGCAAATTAACCCTTCCCATTGGCATTAATCATCAAAATGTAATATAAATAATATAAGTTGTAATATAAGTTTCGCAAAGTAACCCTTTACATTGGCATTCAAATTTGCTTTTTGATATTTTTTTAACTGAATTGTTTTGTTTAGTTTTGTTCTTTGTTTATGTTTCTTTTGATTCCATTGAGCTCTGGGTAATGGGCGAATTCAAATGATGATCCTAGGAAGCGTGAAACAGTCTGTTTTGGGTTCCCGGTACGAAATTTCCGAAAATAGTTCAGTGAATCTTTAAATGTGGGCGTTTTGATGCTTTTTTTTATTGTTATATTTTGTGGTGAATGTTAGCGGTCACTGGTTCGGGAAATTAAACGAGTAGATCAGAATAGGATGTGGCAAGAACTCATGTGATGCAGGGGTTTCAATAGTTTATGTACAAGGGCTGTGATTGGTTGCCGTGCTTTACAAATTGATTGGGGGATTTAAATTACACGTGGGTTTTAACTGATATTTAACTGTCTTTATAAATAATAACGAATCAGGGAAAATTTGAATAAAATAACGGAATCAAATGATGAACAGTAAAAATTAGAATGCATAATTGATAATAAAATAAATGTTGATTAAGGATAAATACCATTATAAACGAAATAATACTGATATTAATAAATAGTGCTATTAGAAACAGATAAATGCGAATATGTAGAGTGAATAAAAAATCATTAGAATATGTACCATGCACATTAAATATTGCCATTATGTACACAATAATGAAATTAACTAAAAAGAAATCTCTAGTGGAACACAACATACTGAGTCATGCCCCCATATCAAATTCTGGACCCAGATATCAAGTGCAGTAATGGGCTCCTCCCCCCGCCCACGTTATGATCAAAATCATAGATTTTTAGCCAAAAATATCGCAAAACACCACACGATTTCATATTTCCTTGAAGGTCTTAACTGACCCTCCTTGTGGGATCCTGCACTGAGCCATCATCGGTGGAAATCCAGGAGAGCTGGCCATTCCTAATAAGAATGAAACAGCTGTCGCAGATTCCCATCGATAATGGCTCAGTGTGGGCGGAAGCCTAGTTATGTACCACTAGAGGGTTTCTTTTTGTTAAGAATAATAATCTAATAGTGGATCCGGTAGCCGAGTGATAAGATGCTTCGCTACGGGTTGGAGGAGGAGGGTTCGATTCCCAGCCTCGGCGCAGGCGGGGATTTTTCCACACACCATTCTCCTTCAACGGATCTTAGGGTCTACCCAGTCTTCTGTAGAATTGGTATTAAGTTTCTTTCCCGGGGGTAGAAGGGCGAGCGCCGGGCTGACCACCCGACCTCATTTTTGTCCCGATGGTCAAAGAAACGTTGGAGCCTTACCTTTAGCTCCTTGTGGAGCCTTGGAACAAACCTAACCTAAGCTAATAATTTAATATCTTTTTGCAATTTTTATGATTACTTTTGTTTATATCATCATCATCATCATCAGCCCGTACAATCCCCATCCGGAGCAAGGGCCTCTCCTAATTTCTTCCATTGTTGCCTATCTTGGGCAGCATGAGTCCAGAGTACCCCCTGAGCCTTCTTGATGGAATCGTGCCATCTTGTAGCTGGGCGACCACGACTTCTTTTACCATCTCGAGGGTACCACTCTTGAATCAGCTTAGTCCATTTCTCTGTTGACATTCTGGCCACATGTCCTGCCCAAGTCCACTATATAATTACTATAATTGTCCATCCTTATCGGTATTAATTAATTGGATGAAGAGAATAAAAGAAAAATAATGAATAATTAAGTTATTTCAGTTTTGATTTTTTTTTCAATTACTGTCACTGGACTTCGAACAACTTATTATCTAAATAAGATTGATTATTACAGTTATCTTGCAAATTTAAAAGCAAACTGAAATAAAAGTTCACACAAGGTTGAACAAATAATTGCAATAGAATTCTTAGGTTATTAATAATATATGGGTAATTTTCTTAACCTTGTACGTAGATCTTTCAGAATAAAAGTTTACAAAGCTTGTGTATCTTAGAAAGCTTGTGCATTAAAGTATTCAGTACTTTTTCTGCATTCTCACCATGAATATGTTATCAGTTTGTCCATCTCATCCGCATAAAAATCAAAGCCTAGCTGTTGTAGCCACTTTTTTGCATCATGCTGGATTTCATTGCATGTGAAGCATGACACCTGCTCTTTTAAAGCAGGGAACAGAGCAAATCCGGACTGTATGGAGGATGTCGCAATGGAAAACCTTGCAGCAAGTTGTTTATATTATATGCAACGTGTGATCGGGCATTGACATGAAGGAAGATCAAATATCGTTCAGAAGAACAGGACGTTTCTTCATAATGTTGTTGCGCAATTTCTTTAATATTTCTAAAGGATACCAGTTATCCAAGCGAATCGGCATTTTTGAAATAACAGCCCGCACCTTCAAAGACACAAATGAGAAAGTCCAAGCGGCCCTCAGCAGTACAGCTCAATCGGCTATTTCAGCAACAGCCGACATTATAGTGAACTAATAAATTTAATTTCTAGCGGTTGTAAACTTTTTTTCTGATCGACCCTGGAATATTTGAAATAAGATACTATTTTACACTTTTTTTAATTGTTTGCAGCTGATGACGCTGAATATTTCAAGTTAGTTCCCAGCAAAATGAAAGTGCCATCCATTGGGAGTCGATCTCCACCTCAGTTTAGTGTAAAGGAAGTTGGACTAAGCAATGTTTGCAACACAGACGATGAATTTTTAGAAGGTATGTTAATATTTAGCTGCTAATAAAAACATAAAAATTCGATCAAATTTTTATGTCCTTTCAAATGCTAATTCTCTGAAATTATTTGTTTTTTATGTAGAGAAAGACTGTTTGGCTTTCTTCGTCATCCTGAAGCGTGAACTGCCTTATTATTTGATTGTCACTTACTTTCCAAGTTCGTTGATTGTTGTTTTATCTTGGGTATCCTTTTGGTTGGATGTTGAAGCGTCTGCTCCTCGTGTAACTCTAGGACTAACATCGCTGTTAACTTTGTCAACTCAATTCGCTAGCGTTCAGAAAAACCTACCTCCTGTGTCGTATGTTAAAGCAATTGATATGTGGATGTTTTGTTGCATGTTTATGATATTTCTATCGTTAATTGAGTTTGCACTCGTCAACTATCAACATAGAATAGAGAAGAAAGAAGCAGAGGGTTACTGCAAATCAAACAACCACTGCCTAAAAAAACAAAATTGAACAATTACGTTTTCCAGGTTGGTATCTTTTTTCTCATTTTCATATTGCAACTAAAACAAAATTATAACGAAAGTTTAAGAAATTATGCTATTTTAAAATTTTTAATGTAAATGATCTAAAAAAAATATTTAATATAAATGATCTAGCAAAATTTCAAGCAGGGAATAATCATATTTTGTATATTTTTCTGTGTGGCAGGGAAGTTCCCGTACCCCCTATTATTGTTTGGACCATATTTTTTTGATGGTTGTATTAATGGCGAAACTTACTTACACATGTTACAAAGATTGTTAAACCCACAGCTTGAAGACGCGGGAATCGTGGAATGCGTATGGCTACAGCAGGAAGGATCACCTGCTCACTTCGCTCTTATTGTGAGCAGATTTCTTCATGAGCGGTACTCCAGCACCGCCAGCTCCATTGAAATGGCCACCCCGAAGTGCTGACCTTACGACGCCTGAAAACTCATTGATGAATAAGAATTTACAATCATCAAGGCCTGCGTGTCTGAACATCGTTATGCTACAAATCAAGAATTGCTCAATGCAGTTGAGGTTGCATTTCGAATCACAACACCGGACATACTCCAAAAAATGTAAAGTAGAATGTGGCGGCGCATGAACTTGTGTACAGCATGATGGCGAACACACAAACACTTAATGTGTAAATATTTTCTTAAAATATGACTACCAATTAAGGGGTACTGGAACTTCCCGGCCAGACTGTACTTTCCGATTTTGAAGATGATATTATTCAGTCAAACCTAAATGTATTGTAAGTTTAAATGAATGGTTCAACAATTTACATGATCAGAACGAAAAAAAGCTTTTAAAGTAAATTCAGATACACGATCTACCCGTCTCTACTGGGATTTGTTGCAATGCAAAATTATTGATCTCTTAGATTATCTCGATCAGTGTATCTCAAATATTTTTTGCTTCATGGCACATTTAGGTATTTGTTAAAAATCCTGTGGCATATTAAACTTTGATTGTGGCAATTGAACTTTGAAAAACTATATAAATTAAGGAAACAAAAAAGAGAGGGTAGGATAATAAATTTTTTACTGAAAAATCTTGAAAATTCCAGCAGTAAACGTTAATTCCGACTACTATGAAAATATTCTAATTAAAGTACAAGATCAAGTTAACAAGAGATTCAAATATCCTTGCTAATTACAGGACTCCATCATCGAATAAAACTTTATTTCTTACTGAATTAGAAATGGATGTTAGCAGACACGTGACCAGGACTTTCTTTCGGAGGGGGGGGCTACTTTCTAAAAAAGTATGTGGTGGCCCATAGTAAGAAAAGCACCACTCCTATCTTCCCGTGGACGTCGTAAGAGGCGATAAGTTTACTTTGATGACTAGTTAATTTGATTTCAACTCTTGAGAGAAATTTTTCTTTTGTTTAGATTTCGGGAGTGGGTTTAGTCCCTCGAGCATCTCCCCCCGACTACGTGTCCAGATGTTATTCAAAATACTACGACTATCTTAATTGGAGATATTAATATAGATTTACTAAAATTAAAATGATTTTAACTAGAAAAGCTTTCGATTATGCAGTCAGCCTTAGTGATAAGCATTGTGAGATTCAAAGAAATGCATTGGAATTGATAATATATACGGTTTAAATCATGTTTAGCATACAGATTTGTTTTTTTTTTTTCAATTGAACATGATATTACCAGCAGTCACAGGCTGTATTTTGAGATTGTCCGCATCTTCGCTTATTGCAGAGATGGTCGTAACTTTCATTGACACGAGAGTCATGAGTACTCCTAGTATAGTAGCATATCTTCTTTTGTAAGCGTTAAGTGGATGAATATTTCTTATTAATCGATAATGATTCTATTAAGGTTAGTTTCGAAGCATTCAATACTGTAACTTAAGATATTCAATATACTTTGGAGAAAGAAGAAGAAGGAAAAATTAGCATTCCTCCATCTTTTGATTTCAAAAAAAAAATGCAACATTTCCACATGTCTGTTTACCACCAGCCACTAACGTCGGTGTAATGATTAATTTCAATCTAATATATCTATAAGCATCAAGATGAATGTCAGATCGCAGTGTTGAGAGTATTTCATGTATCATCTGATGAATTCAGTTTTAATAATGATATTGACAGCATTATTATATTATATGAATCCACTGCATGATATTATCCGTGCTAATGATTACCCTTGAATGTTTACCAATAATGCGATCAGATTAGAAAGATTATAATCCAGGAGAATATAGGATCAAGAATAAATCCTCATAAAAATTTCTGAACCTTTTATTTCCAAGATTTTTTTTTTTGCAATAAAACGGTTATTGCGGCATCATAATATCTCTGTTGTAGCTAAAAGTAGTAACACTTTATTACAATTACTAAAAAGGCGGAAGCTTGTTAATGGTGATTCACATAAGATTAATGATTTCATTTATGGATTACGGTGTAAAGATAACTTGATTGCTCTTACAATTCAGTTGCAAATTGGGAATCAAAACTAGCTCTTAATTTACGAAAGGATCATAAATCAAGGACCCTTACATATAATACTGCTAAACATATTTATCATACGGGACTTTATATGAATTTTGATAATCAGATTATATTCGATAGGGAATCCTGATTCAGAAGTTTAAAGAATCTTTCATAACATTTTAAAAAAACCACACAACGATGGTGTCTCGATGATGTTTCGATAGTGTCACGGTTTATTTTGGTCTTTTGTTTTTGTTTTTTTTTGTTTGTTTTGTTTTCTTGTTACACTATTAATTCCGCCATTTTCTTTATTGTTTTATAATTTTTTTTTTATTTTTGTGAGTTTCTTTCTTGTACTATTGAGTTATTTCGTCTTTATTTTAACCCTTCCTTTATCGTTTGTTTCCCATTTCTACTTGTTTCATTTTGCTTTCCCATGAGAATTTCTTTCTTGTCACTTTCCCATCCCCTTTATCTCCTTTATTCCTTCTTTTAATTTTTTCACGTTATCTTTTGTCTCTGTTATTATCATTGGTTTATTTTTATCACATGTGCTTTCGTCATTACTCTTATTTATAACGCCATTTTGGAAATAAAGATATAGATGTAGGAGCCATAGGCTAAGATAGATGTCAGAAATGTAGTCCAATTTAAATATCTATACTGTTATTGGAGTTTGATCTCAGAAAAAAGAAAGAAGAGCAAAATAATATGGTGAACCAAAAGACAGTGTCTTATTTCACCAACTCCTAAAGTAAGTGCTATGCCGAGAAGATGTCCAGCTTCACGACTTACAAGTCAGCCTCTCAAGCGTCCCGTTCCAAGTACCGTCCAATGTGGAGAAGCTTTATTAATTTTATTATTCATTTTTTTATCTTTATTTTTCTATTTGTCTCCGCATGACAAATTGGTAGCCGGATGTTTTCATTTCTGTTATTAATTGATCATTGAGAAAAAGTTACATAATGCATTTGTTCAGAAAAGTAAAAGTAGATATGAAAATAATCAGCAATTACAGTAATTAAAAAGGATGTTAAAAATTTAAATTCTATGTTTTTTTCCTCATTAAATTAAACCGATAATCTAAATATAACAAAGAATCTAAAACATAACCAACATCAGACCTTGCTTTCATGTATCTTCAACAAGATATAAATAATATTTCTAAAAGGGCTTCAGAGACTAAAATGTCTATTAATCAAAAGAAAACAAAAATTATGATTATTAAAACTAAAAACAAACCAATCACAAAACCAATAACAATAGTAAACCAATCACAATGCTTCGCAACGGCTTCTGATACATATAAGAAAATATAATAATGCTATCTCAAAGTTAAACCATAACAGCTTGCAGAACTTCTTGAATTTATGTTGAATGATTGCTTCAATTTCGTAATTATTATAAATGTGATTATTGCGAATGCAAAAGGCGCAATTGTTGCGATTATTGTGATTGTTTCGAACGCAATTGGCGCAATGATATTTGTAATGATACTTTGTATTAATGATACCTGTTGTGATTGTTGTGATTGTTGCTAATGATAATTTAATGATATTTTAATGATACTTGTCCACAGACGGACGAACAAACTGAGGTTATAAGGCTTCTGATCCTTATCAGAAGCCTAAAAACTGAACTTAAACTTGCATTTTAAATTTCACATTAATTCTTGTGATAATAATGTAAATAGTAATAATTTTTGTAATTAATAACTGTAACTTTCATAATATAGTTTGTTAAAAATTTCTAATATTTAGATATTATAGAGATAACTATACAGGGTGTATCTGAAATGTGCTGCCAAACTTAAGCCTAAGCGTGCATTTGCTTGTTTGTCAACCCAAACCGCAAAGTCATAAAACGGCAGCTCATCCTTTTATTGACCCTTTGTGGTTTTCAATTCCCTCTGAAGAGACTGTTTCAAAATAGAACAGGATCTATCTGAGAATCTGAGATAAATCCCACTGAGTAATTAGCGAGAACAATTGAAATGTCTCTTAGAGGGGATGTGAAAACCGCAAGGAGTCAATAAAAGGGTGAGCTCCCCTTTTACGACTTTGCGGTTTGGGTTGACAAACAAGCAGATGCGTACTTAGGCTAAAGGTTGTATTCAATCATGCAAAACAGAATAAATGACATATAAACATGGGTCTGGAAATGCGTTATTTCCAAGAATGCCGTGATCTTGGGGTGTATTTTGTAGAGATGAAGAGTGTGTAAAAGCCAGGAGTGAGAAGCCGAATCAAATGACTTCTTGTAATCGATTTACGCGATGTGTAAGTTCCTATTCTTCGCACGCGCCTGCCGCAGGATTACCTAGTCAACAAGGAGCTGCTCCTTACAACCCTGAGAATTCCTGTGACAGCCCTTCTGCTGTACGGAAAGAATGTTATGTGTCTCGATATGTGTTTAGATTTTATCTGCAAGGCAGGAAGTGAGGAGTTTGTAAAGTGTGGGGAGGCAAGTGTAGTTTGCAGGTTGCGCTGATTCAGTGTTCTTGCTCTATAGGTATGTGACACCCTGTGTGAGGAAAACAGGCATATGTTCTGGGTGTTGGATTACGTCAGTGAATGTAAGAGCTAGCTTTCCATGCAGGGACATGAATCTCTTGATCCAGAAGTTCTGGACACCGTCTGCACCAGGAGCCTTCCAGTTGTGTGCATATCTTAGTGCTGTCTATATATCTGCGAGACTAATATCATGGAAGAGCATAAAGGGTAAGTGTTCAGTGAGTTGTTGTTCCTCTGTGATCCATGGTGCTTATTCATTGTCGGGGATGGTGTTTGACCACAGAGACGACCAGTATTCATGTAATGCCTCGCTGGTGGGAGTGTTTGTGTTGGATGTAGTAGAGGAAGATGTAAGGGATCTGTAGAATTTTTTCTCATTGTATTCGAAAGTGTTGTTCTGTTGTTTGCGCAGAGGGCACTCTTGTATCTTTGTAATCTTTTTGCAAGTGCACTCAGCTTTTGTTTTAGTGTGTCGAGATGTTCCTGAACCTAGTTATGAAGGTCTGAGTGTGAAGGGCGAGTGTGTATATGCTTGAATATCTTCCTAACCTGGGACATAAGTTTCTTTGTTTTGTTTCCTGCACAGTATTGTGTGAGCCTGTCTATGTCTCCTCTAAGGTCGCTGATGCAGCTCTCAAGGAGACGTCTCCAAGGGGGGGGGGGGGGGGTATTCTTGTGACCGAGAATAAAATAAAGATTAAAATAACACAATGGATTTTTTTGGCAGCAGGCCCGTTAACTTATAAAATTAATTCTTTGAATTTAGCGGTAAATAGATATGCAGCAATGGTAGGTTATTGTGTTATGAGTTAAATAATATCAAAAGTAGTTTTGCAAGTAATAACTATCCAATGAAGTTTATAAATAATATTATATCTAAAACTTTAAGAACGGAAAGATTGATGAATATGAAAAAGGGTAATAATAATTGGGATAAGAAAAGTGATAAATAGATTTCCATATCCCCTTACGAAGAGAAGTTAAGTAGGAAATTGGCTCCTATTTTAGGACGTGTCAAAATTAAGATTGTTCATAAGGCTAAAAATACTTTAGGGAATATACTAAGTGTTAATAAAGTAAAAATGGATAACTTAGACAAAGTTGGAGTAGTAAACGGAATTGAATGTGAAAATGGGGATAAAACATGCAGATACATTGGAGAAACGAAAAGAAGGGTACATATACGTATAAAAGAGCACGAGAGGGCAATTAATCAACGTAATGTACAGTATCTAACGGCAACACACCAACAGAAAACAGGACATAAATTAACAAAAATAAATTAACACAAATAAACCTATTATTTATACTACTGAACATGATCATTATCTAAGAAAATTCTTTGAATCTTTGGTTATTAAATCGTATAGATGTTACGACACAGACATTTCTATAAACAATGCGTTAGATTATGATCTTACAATGTATTTCATGCAGTTTCATGAATAATTTGATAATTTGTAAGTAATATGTTTGATTGTTGGTTTGGTGTATTGATTATCATGATATAAATATTATTGTAATAATATATACTAATATGTATCTGATACAATGTTATTATTGATGCTCCTTTGCTATTTATTATTTGAACGTTATGATTTGTATCCTTTAATAAGCCTTTTTGATTTCTGTTTTTTTCGTTTACATCTGAAGATGAGGTTAAAGACCTCGAAACATGTAATGCAGAATGATTTATTTACATATTATTTACTGGATATTGTGTGTTTGCCATTTATTAGTTAACTGCTGATTATCAACTTACGAAATTCAGAAAAACTTTGAAATATATTAATATAAAAATTCTTGATTAATATATTACAGGCAATTTTTTTCCATACATATCTTTTTAATCAAAGTTTAATTAATCGAATATAATTACCGGTAATAGTTGAATTGTATCAACATATAAGTAGTCAACTGTTGCACCTATTGATAGAAGCTATGATAATGCTTCCCAACAGGACTATGATAGAATCTAATCGAAATAAAATGAATGAATGAATGTTTTTAAATGAAAATCAATTTTATTGGAGATAAGACTTCCGTAAAATTGAATTTTCTTTCTCAATTGTAGTTCTTTTATTTCTGTATTAAAATTTTTTTTAAATAATTATTAAACAATATGAAAATGAATAGCCAAATTTATAAAATAAAGTTTAATGCATTATTTTAATTTACTTGCAGGTTATGCCAAAAGAATCGATTATTCCAAAGCGAATTTCGGATAATGAGAAAAATGAAATTAACGATAAGAAACATATCCCCAAACTTGACAAATTTGCACGGTTTTGCTTTCCTCTGTATTTCTTAGTGTTTAATATCATTTATTGGTCATATTATCTTTCTCAGTATTAATTCCAGATTGTTAATCGACATTGACACGTCTATTTATTAAGTTATAACAGATTTTGTTAATTTTAAAAATCTAAAATATTTTAATTTATGTTATTTGTTCCAATGTCATTACGATATGTTTATTTAAGATCCTTCCCTGTACTATATTTTTTTTTCTTTTTCTACAAATATAAGATTAGTAACAGTAACGTTTTACGTGTGCTCAACATGTATTGAAAATACAGTAGTCAAGTTTTATTTGTTAAATAACAACAATATCATGAGCAGAAAATTCTTAATATCTCATAAATTGGAATTAATTTTTAGTATAGCTGTGTTAATTATGAATGAACCGAGTCAAGCTTGAGCAGACCTATTGCAGCTCCTAAATAATGATTTCGTTAGCTTTTGATAGATTGGATCCGAATGCAGAGATAACTAATATTCAGACAACTCTGAGTTTTCTACACTCAGTGAGAAAAAAAATCGGAACACTTTAAAGAAAGCGTCCAATTTGAATGAAACTTTGTTTGTGCCATTTGGATGAAGAGAATTAACTGATGAAAATTTCACAGTTTAAAACGAATTTTTATTGAATAGGATTACTGTTGTTACATTATTGCGTTGAGCTGACTCATGTCAAGCTTGCTGCAACTGCTGTTCCAAATATGATGTTCGATAATGAATAAAGTTGGCTCTAACGTGTGCAGACATGCTTGAAAAGGAACAAGTCTAGGAAACTGGCTGGCTGGGTTTGAATTGTTTACAGGCACTGCTGGGAAATGTACGCATTGCGTGGACGTGCATTATCCTTTTGAACAATTGCATCAATGTGTTTCGTTTTGTTTTGTTTTGTTTTGTTTTGTTTTTTCCAACATTTGGATGTAGTTCTTTTTATATTTTGTATATAAATTGGAGAAATTACTATGTTTTATCACTTGACAAAGACAGACAACATGCTGTCGTAATTAATAGTTAATGTTGTTTTTAATTAAATGTAATTTTAACGTATGTGTGAGTTTTTATCATTTATTTGTTATTTGAAATTTCTCTTTTCTCTTTTCATATGAAGTGTAATTCAAAATTTTCATTAAATCATTGACATGGAAAATGTGCTAGAGGGTGGTGTTGCGCAGTCATTTCAGACATTGACTTTATAGGATGTATTGCTTCACTAATGCTGAGGGGGCAGATATTCATATAGCCAATGGGGCAGCAAATGGAACTGGACGAGCCGCTGTACGGTTGTATCGTGAGCAGTTTCCCTGCAGACGTGTTCCCGATCCTCAAATGTTTGTGCACCAAAGATTGTGTGAAACTTTGAGCACTTACTGTGAACATGTAAATGTACACCTTACTGTCATCTATTATAAGCATAGGACTAATAAACATGTTCTCTATCTTACTTGTTGTATTTGTCACAGTTTATTTTGATATTTTCTGTTTTTTCCAGTGACACATTTATTTTATATGCTTTTTTATATACTTTTCACTCCATGTTTTATGTTTTATAAGTCTTTACTGTAAGAGCAATCAATAATTACTTTATCTTAAATCTTCATGTATTTTTCATGTATTGCATGTATTCTTTATTTAATTTTCATGTATTCTTTAATTCTCTGAAACTTCAATTTTTTTTTATTACCTTTATATCGAGGGCTCTATGACATAAAGGCCTAAGTGACATTTTTGTAAAAATTGAGTTACATGTGTTTCATATGAAAAAGAGACCTAACTGAAAATTTCATTGCAACTGGTAGAATTCTGCTTCCATAAAAAGCTACTTCCATAGAACTGGCAAGGCAATACAAACATAAAACCCTTAATAACTCGGAATGGAGATTTTGTCACTTAGGCCTTTATGTCATAGAGCCCTCGATATGTTCATGTGAACTTTGTTATTTATCTTCTCTCGATTAAATGTTTGTAATTCAAACGGTCGTTATATCAATCCTAATCTTACATCAAATTATTTAACGAAACATTCAACGAAACACTAAAGAAGAAAGAATGGATATTTCATTTCAAGTCCGCTCCGGGATAACTGCTTCGTGGCAGATCTCCATCGAGAAAACAAGGCAATGCCGGCAAGGCACTTACGTACTTTATAATAATCTTGGATTCAATCGAAGCCATGACCAAAATGGCGATGGTCATTCTGCTTGGTCATTCCTTTGTTTAGGGATGTGTCACCGCTTCGCCGTTCCTGATTGGTGCTCACTCATCATCGTTGATTGAAATTCCCTAAATTTTACAGCAAGTTCTAAAGCCATTCCATTGACGAAATAGCCACAGTGCAAATCATACAATCAAAAAGCTTCAATGAAAAAAAAAAAAAAAACCGGCGCCAAACTAATTTGCGGCTTAGTCAGGCCAGCTACTTGCATTAAAACAACTAATTTGTATAAAACTGTGACCCTTAAAGGTCAGATACTGGGTCCCTCCGAGATACGCACCCTAGGCGGCTGTCTAGTTGGCCTAATGGAAGAAGATTATCAGGACCGGCGAGGCTGTGATGTACTACTAAACAAAGAAACGACCCCATAGTGGCAACAAAGCAGTCAACGCCATTGTAGCTACCTTGATATTTCAATGTATTGACTTATTTCAATTTTTTTCCCATCTAAAAAGTTATTAAAAAACCTTTCGGAACAATTCAAGTTCTCACGCAGGCGACAGAAGTGTTGTGCCCATTATGTATCCAAAACATCTGTACGCACTCCTCCATGGTCTCAGTACAGACGGATGCGTCTCCAAGTCTATACACTCATTTTCCATTGCATTTGTGGCTTCCCAGTCATGAAGGTATTGCGGACAGCAATCTACAACTCAGCGTTTGAAATGTATCGTTATTTGTTGACTTCCTGTTTAATGATTCCCCACAGAGAATTGTCTGGCGTGGTGAGATCTGGGCTGCGTGGTGGCCATGGCAAAGGTGAAAGAAAGTTCTCTGATTTCAAAGCCAATCCATCTCTTGGGGAAAGACTCATCAAAGCGCAATCGCACTCTCATGGCGAAGTGAGCTGGTGCTCCGTCTTGTTGAAAGTATTGGTTATTCCTTTCAACTGGAGTTAGGCAGCAACCATTCATTAATCATACGCAGATAAGTCATCTGATTCACTAAATCCAAGCAGAAGTTCTTCTGCTACCCAAGCCCAAATTAAAACGTGCGGTGGATTTTGTTCGAGTTCTTCAAAGAAATGTTGATTTCCCTTTGACCAAAAATAAACGTTCCGATCTTTCAAACTTCGATAGACGACACATTCATCACTAAACAGAACTCTTCGTTGATCTTCTCAAGTTGGAGAAGTACATTGCATGCTTCTTCGCGCCATGCTAAATCCACATCTGACAGCTCATTCACTGACAACGGGCGAAAAGGTTTCACTTTCAAATCCTTTCGATGAGGTCTCTTTTGTTTGAACGGGGAATATCCAATTCGGCAGCACGCTTGCGAGTCGCCTTCTCTGAAGATCGAGTTATGAATTCTTCCAAAGCAGTACATGTTTCCAAACATATTGACGGTCTTCACACAGAATGGTAATCCTTTATGGATCCTGACGTAAAAGTCTTCTGTTCCCATGACAATAATGTTCTCTTGGCACCTTCCGAAATCACAGCTGAAAATTGGTAATAATTTCTGAGTGTTTGTCCCGTATGCGGTCGTTCGTGAATCCAAACTGCAGTCACTAAACGCTCCTCAATCGAATTTCTAACGCTGAGTTGCAGATTGCTGCGCACAATGCCTTCAGGACTGCAACGCCACAAATGTTATGCAAAATGAGCGTACGTAGCTGGAGACGCATCCATCTGTGCAAAGAGCCATGCAGGAGTGGATACAGATGTTTTGGATACATTATAGACACATCAATTCATTTCAAATCCAATTACTGACAGGGATATACAGACTTTTCGCCCCCTCTGTATGTGCCATCTTAACTAAAAAATTAGAAAGCTTGATAACATATGAATTTATCGTAATTTAAAAACTAATTAAATGATTTAAGGTTGATCTGTTCTTGGTAAATTAAATCGAAAAGAAGATTATTGAAAGGAAAGCTCCCATCAAAAAAAAGAACATCATTTTCATGAACACCGTCTAAGGCTACGGATCACACTTTCTTTTAAGAGAACTGTGATCTGATATCCCTTACAAATAGACACTAAATATCAAAAGATCAACTGTGTAATTGCTAAAATGTTATATCTCGTCCCTTTTTTTTCACCGTCCTGACTACGGAAAGAAAAAAAAAGTTTTTTGTTTTTTTAAACATCAACTCCAGTGTTCTCTCCTTGCCTGCCAAATGATAGGAATATTTTGATAGGTATTGTAGTTGCTGAGATGGAGCATCATTTGAATTTTTATTCTATTCTATTCTATTCTATTCTATTTCTATTATATTCTATTCTATTTTATTTACTATTTAAATAGCAAGGGAGAGACACTTTAATTACACATATTTTATGGGTGGCAACATTGCAAAAGACACAAAACAGGATAATGAATTTCATAGTGGGAAAGCTTTTAAAATAGCTTTTATCAATGTGCCTCAACAAACACTGGTAAATGACGAACAAATAAAATTGATTACTTTTAGTACATACATGAATTTATAATATTAAAGATATTTTAGATGTAAATATTGAAAGAATCCCATAATAGAAATTAGAATGAATAGGTTGTTTAATGGGGAAATTGTTTAAAAAATATAGATTTTTCCCTTTTGGTTACATTTTTACAAAGTTACGAAACATGTAAGAGGTTTACATTTTTATTAAACAATTTTCCCTTTAGAAATATCTATTCATTGTTAATTCAAGATATTCTATATCATTGCACCAAAACCAGATATTTTCAAACAAAAACGGAACAACTGATGCAAAGGAGAGATACTATTGATTTTCATAACATCGTAATTACTGCAGAGAATAATGAAATTCGTTGATGAAGGTTAGATGTATTAAAAAATTGAAATTAAAAGTAGACAGTGAAAATTACTATTAATTACCAAAACCTTACAATTTTATTAATGAAATTACTGTTAAAAATAAAATTTGCTAATTGGAAAAACTCGAACTCGCTTACTGAAGCTTTCCATAAGTATCTGTGTAAACTGAAGTAGTAGAGACCTCTTGTGAGCTAATGTTTCATTGGACTTAAAATCTATACATGTAAAAGAAAACACAAGTTTTTTCTTGCCGCTATTCCTCCGAAACCATAAAGCAAGAAATACAAATAAGGTGTCAAATATTAAGAATAATATTGAAGACGGCTATTTTTTATTTTTCATCTACATGGGTCAACCGGAAGTCATGTGACTGAAGGTCGACTTTTAAATTATAGAAGTTCATTTTAGATGACCAAAAGGTAAAGACAAGTTAAAGTCCTCTCATTGAGACGAACTTTTTACAGGTAGTCCGGTCGCAATGAAATGTCACGTGCTTCAGAAAAATACCTCAGAATCCAAGGTCATGTAATCACTAAAAATTATACGGTTTTGCTAGTAAAAGTAATAAAACAAAGTCAGTTTATCTTTCTTTCACATATTTCACTAGAAGTATTGTCCCCATTTCATGTTCACAGAGCCATACTCAGGATTTTGGAATAGAAAGTTATGATGGTAGAAGGCGTTCAATCAAAAAAAAAAAAATCTTGTTGTAAGCTAAATGAATAATAAAATCAACAATGATATTGGAAACTGAAACTCAATTCCATAAATTTACAACTAATAATAAAAACTGATAGTAAAATCTAATTCAGTTGTTATAATATTTATCAAAATCGATTTAATATATATATCAAACGGACAAACCTCAAAGCAGGCCCTTCGAGTTTCGCAAAGCAAAGATTTCAATCAGTCATTTGCAATTTAGAAAGTATAGAATATAAGAATAAAATTCACTTATATTACTAAACATATAAAGCCGGACAGTGATGTGAAATTAAAAAAATTCCAATACAAAATTCAAATCACTGTTTCTATGGAGATACGGCCAAATTTATCTCCACGTCATCAGCGGCATAAGCGGCGAAAGCAGAAATTAAAATTTAGAAAATTTAGAAAAACAAACGCAATAGTTAAAGACTTTACTCTTTTTTATCTTACATATACTTTTTTATTTCTTTTGTTTTTAGCTGTCCCATGTTACAGTTAACATAAGGAACCACTCTTGCTTTTGTGTTGTCTGTATGTCACACTGTACATCACACTCTGTAGCGGCCAAACGGTTAGATATATTAGAATGAAACCTTCACCATTGTGTTCCGCATCAAAACGCAGGTGACCACTAAAAACAAATCAAACCTATCGGACCACTCCCTGACCCCCCAAATTAACGTTTTCCATAGCAGTGTTAGTAATAATGATAACAATTAACACAGTAATAATACTGATGCTTCATACATAACAGTACTACAAATTGCCAACAGGACGTCATTATTAATATTTACAAACGTATTGTTTCATAATTTCTTTAACTTATCCAAATGATGCACTAAGCATTGTATTAGCGGCCCTTAAGCTACCCGCACACGAGGGAGCTTTTGCTGTGCAACTCGATGAAATTGAGGTGCACAGAAAAAGCTGCATGCGACTGTCAGGGCGCACACGATGCAACATTGTTAGCGCCGCCGTGCGGACAACAAACGAAGCACACTACGAATTTGAATGACATCACTGGACATGACATCAAGGATACTGCTGTGATATCGTTCCAAAACTAAATATTTGTGATTTATTTTAAACATATGAGAAATATTTTTATAATATTATTAGCCGGTATGTAATCGCAGTTGATGGCAATAATGCGATTCACGAATAACAACGACCAACAGCCAATAATAATCCATTGCTCACTGAAACAATGACGTCATGTGGCAGTTTCCGGAAATGGTGAATGAGCGAAACTCTGCTTGCGATGTGAAATATTCAAAAAAACTAGGTTTTTGAAACGTTCTGATACATTCTGCCGCATTAAATTACTGCATTTACATATAAACTGTATTTATGTGTGAAAGAAACTCGAAATAATCTGATATTTTTTCTGTATTCGCGATTCGCCCATCTGAAGCGAAGAAAATCTGTTTCGACGCCATGTTTCTTCCTTGAGCATGACGTCACGCCTGACGTATAAAAACGCTGCACTGTGATTGGGTAATTCCATGCAACTTTCTAAAGTCACTGTATGGTCTTTGTGTCCAAAGACAAGTATGGACATCTCTCCGTACGGCGCCATTTTCGCGACAACGCACTGCCGTGAGTCGCGCAAAGCGTTAACGACGTTCTCCGTTTTATTTGTTTTTTCATTGTATTTGAAGGAATTTTATAGTAATATCATTATAAACCTTATCTACAATGTTTATTTTATGTCAAAATCGTTGATTTATTATAGTTAGCTCATTATAAACGAAGTCTTTTACTTTCATATCAAAACTTATGTTAGTAGTTAAAATGAGTAAAAAAAAAAAAAAAATTGTAATAAATCATGAAAAAAAATAAAATAATATATATATATATATATATATATTATAGTAGCATTCTTGCTAATTTATTTTTATTGGCTTAAGAATATCAATTTGTATTAATTCCCCTTTTCATTTTAAAATTTATAGATATATAGATGATTTGATTATTTTTAATACTAACTTTACAATTGATTATATAGAAGACAAAATTTATAAAAATATTATTAAGTTACAACAAACTAATAATAAAATAAAACTTGAAAAGGCCAAACGATTCGTTTTATTTTAGTAATTACATAGTTATTTTTTTTTAAAAAAAGATTTTAAAAACATAAAATTTATTATTTAAAAAAAAATTATTTAAGATATTTATATTATTAAAATATAGAAAAGATAACTTACTGCTAAATTCATCCTGCTCATATTCACTAACAAATTATTACACACAGATGTAACTTAGGTATATATTCATGTAATATATGTTGAGAATTTCAGTTTAAAATTTTTAAGTTACAGTTCTAAACTTTTTTACTGAATTTCCAAAAAAAAAATTAAAATATGTTGTGTAAGAAACATAATTAAGTCCAGTAAATTGCATTACTTTTCTTGCTATGGATATGAAACAATATTAATCATTTTGTTAAGAGCATGATGTTCATAGATATAACAATATCTTCATAAAAAATAGTAATAATAATAATAATAAAAGCATGTTGATTTTGGAAGCATCATTTTAGTAATGAATTCAACGAAACGTAAAATATTTATTCAAATTACTGTTATTTCTTTAGTATTATTTTTCGTCTAATTAATAAACCACTGAACAGCAATTACACGAAATCTACATTTCAAAACTTATATTTTATATGCATACACAAATCAATATATATATATGATTATTAAATACTGAGATTTCTTAACAGTAACTTACCTTTCTCCTTTACAAATGAATGTGATTCCAGTACAGGTCTAGTTATTAAGAGAATTCTTTTTCAGTACGCACGAGAACGTTTTATTTTGTTTACGTTAATATCAAATAATTCATGAAAATAAATGAGGAAATATAATCTATATACTGGCCATATCTTCTTAATAACAGTGATACAGCAATAATCACAAATTTCTTGATGATGTCTTCCATACCTAGAAAAAACATTTTTTTTTTTACTTTATTTAAATAATCATCAAAATGGTTTCTCTTCCATATAAATTTTTGGTCCTGAAAAGGACCTTTTTGACAGCAACCCTTCTTTCTTCTCTTCGTTTTTCCTCAGGACGATGGACGAAAATCGTGGGCACAGCATTTGGTTTTAATTTTCGTTTACCGTCAGCACGATGTTTTTCAAATTGATCTTCTGTGAAATGCTTCTGTAATTACAGGAAAACAACAATTATTGTTTTAAAAATAGAGGTTATTTTTTTGTAAATAATAAATGTATTCTAGAAGAAAATAAATACTTACTTCACAGAGTCTTGCATATTTATACACAAAATCTTTCCTGCCAACGTTGTGTAGCTAGCATTTCAAACGAAGTTTATTTCGTTCTCCCGTCGGAAAGCAAAACAAAAGCCCTGTTCTGTTGCTACACCCGAAGGCAGCACAACTAGGCATTCTATTTTACACAAAAAAAAAATGATAAAAAGTATGAGCAACTGATGTAGTCGCCTCGCAAAATCAGCGTCTAATGTATTGTCGTCGACACAAGTTAAGCGATGTCGCGAAAATGGCGGACATGGGGTCACGTGGCGGTCTTCAGCCAATCGCGTATTCGCATTGTCGGCAAATGCCGAGATCAATCGCTTTCCGTACTTGTCTATGGACACAAAGACCATACAGTGACTTTACAACTTTCCGTGGTGCACCGCCGTTCTGTGAAGCTTTTTTTCCATGCAACTTCCATGCAACTTGGCCCATGCAGCTCAAAAAACCGCTCTAGGCATCAAGTTGCACATGCAACTCGGCCAAAAGCTCCCTCGTGTGCGGGCTACTTTAGGTTACAGCTTGCCTGTAAAAAATAAAGGAACGGTCTTGCATTTATATGCTCTTGCTTTTAATTATTTTATTTATACAATTGTGTATATTATGGGGCCGCTTTGCTTTTGACACTGCCTAAAAGCATTAATTACCTTGTTTTGTTTTTTTATCCTTTTCTTATTTCTTTTCTTTTTTATGTTTTTATTTCCTTATTTTATTTTATATATATATATATTTAAATATATTTAATTAATAAAAAACAAACAAACAAACAAACAACTTACAGATGATAGTCATCAAATCAAACTCAAAACTTCCTAAAATTAAGGATTTAATCTTGAGTTGTCATACGATAACTTAAATGATTATAAACCAACAAATCCTATCTAGAAGAATTAAAACGATTAAATAAAATTATGAAAAAAAAAAATCTTTAACTTTATATTTCTTTTAAATTTCAAATTTAAATTTATTCTGAAATCATAAAATATATTTGTTTATAACTTTAATTGGAAAATTATTATTTATAAATTCTTTAATAAGATAATTTAAATTATGCAAAAAATCTTCAAATTTAGAGTTAA
>JAFIDM010000006.1:13799261-13844453 GCA_023159025.1 Thereuonema tuberculata
ACATTAATGTGTTTGAAGAAATTAAGCCTATTGGTTATGGAGAGTTATTAATATACAGTCAAGAATCTATCGAAGTTGAAAGAATCTTCAAGATTAAGGTAGGAAAAGATAAATTTAAACTAACATTACTGGTAAATTTATGAAATCTATTAATTTTAAATGGAAATAAAAATGTTTTATTAAATAATTTAATATGGAATTTGCTGATTGAAATATATTCGTAAATCTAAAAAATCAACAAATTTAGAATTATTATTATTTTTTTTGTAAGCATATAATATTTTTATAAATTTTGTCCTCTGTATAATCAATCGAACAATTAGTATTAAAAAATAATTAAGTCATCTATACAGTGGAACCCCGCCATTCGTCCGCCTCTCTATTCGTACAACTCGTTATTCGTCCAACTTTTTCAAGTAAAATTGAACTTGCCATTCGTACGCTCGCTCGCGATTCGGACAGCGTGACCTTGTTACTGGCCGTGCCACGCGGTCGCTTCAGTTCAGCATCGTGCTAGCTTCCGTACGCTACGCATCATCCACGCAAGCTTCGTGAAACTTTGTGGTATTTTATTGTTATTTTCATTAAAAATAGTGCAGCCATGGGTCTAAAAAAGATTACTGATTCAACTAAGCCTAAAAGAAAAGCAGTGAGAACTACAATTGAATTGAAAAAAAGAACTCGTTGCGAAGTTTGAAAGTGGAACTCGTGTCTCTGACCTGGCAACTCAGTATGGCATGGGAAATCAACCATATCATCTATACTGAAAAAGAAAGAAATAATAATAGAGGCCTATATACTTATTGTTTTCATAGTTTTTATATATTTTAGGCTTAACATATTATTACAAAGGTTAATATAAGCAATCATCTGTGGATCTGGAACGGATTAATCCAGTTTACATTATATCTTATGTAAAAAAATGATTTCGCCATTCGAACTGTCTCCTGGAACGGATTGTGTACGAATAGCGAGGTTCCACTGTATATCTAAAAAAATTTAAATTGGAAAGGGGTATTAATATAAAATTAATATTCGTAAGTTAATAAAAATAAATTAGCAAGATTGCTATTATAATTTACCCCATTCCAATTCCTTTAATTGGGAATATATTTCATCATCAGTTTCAATATAATTATTATATAAGATAAATTTAAGATAATTAAGAAATTTATTAATAGAGATACCAAATAAATTGTTTTTATTAAATTCAGAAACTAAGAATTCAATTTGTTGAATTAAAGAATCTAAAGATATATTTGTAAATAAGTTTTCAAAATCTGCTGTAATTATATTAAAAATTTTAGTTTGTTTACATATTTAATAACATCATTATGATTATTAATAAGCCAATAAAAATTTTAAATTAATGTTATTTCTAATAATTTCATGTAATTTATTAAGAAAAATTTGTAAAATAATATTTGATTGTTTTAAAATAGAATAAGTGGTACTACAGATCATTCTAAATTTACCTATTTTATGCATTTTTGGGTTTAAGAATAGATAATTTAAGTTTCTATTAATTTTAATTATTTTATATTTAAATGTTTTAAATTGATTTTTAAATTTAATAAAACATTTATCTAAATTATTTAAAATAGAATCTTTAGACTTATTAATTTTTAAAAAAACAGATTGATCATGTAGTAATTCTTTAATTTTATCAAAATAAAATTGTTTTCAAATAATAGCCAAATTATTATGTGCTTTATCTATGGTAGTAAAAGTGTAATTTTTATGAGAGACAGAAATAGTTTTTTTAATTTTAAATAAATTAAATTTATGATTTACTTTAAAATCATTAATTCTTATCATAAGATGTGTGTTTTATGTTATTAATTCTAGATAATAAATTAAGTTTCCATTCAATGAAATTTTCATAACAAAAATTATATTTAAAACTAGTTCCTAATATCAAATTATTTATATCTTTAATAAATATATTAATTAATTGTTTAAATGTTTTATTTGAGTTTAATCTATAATTAATCCTTAAACTTTAATTAATGTTAGGACGTTTTGAGTTTGATTTGATGACTGTCATCTATTTGTTTGTTTGTTTGTTTGTTTCATTAATTAAATATATTTAAATACATATAAAAAATAAAATAAGGAAATAAAAACATAAAAAAAGAAAAGAAATAAAAAAAGGATATAAAAACAAAAGAAATTAAAAAGTATATGTAAGATAAAAAAGAGTAAAGTTTTGAACTGCGTTTTAGTTTTTCTAAGTTTTCTAAATTTTAATTTCTGCTTTCGCCAAATAAATTAATATATTTATATATATTAAAAGTACTACTTAATACATTTCTGATATTAGAATGAACTGCAAAGAGATCCTTTCTAATTTTGAAATTTTGGCACTTTATCTTATATTAGCGTTTAAAAAATTATAATTTATTTTCCGGTGTTTGACATTTCTTCATTTCACATTTTAGAGATGACCTACCATACCGGAAGTCAATGCAACCCGGGAAACGAACAACATGTGGTTATGTTTGAAAGGCCACGACAAACTGATCAGGTGAGTTGTTGGTGAATTAGCTTCTTATTATGTCATTACAATTATAAGTTTATTTAAAACATCAGCTGAGAATAAGTTATATTCATTTAATAGTATTACGCAAGAAACGAAATTGGTACAAAGGCAATATTTTATTTCAAAAATAGGCTTAAAAAAGAAGTAACGAACCACACGTGTATTTCTCTTTGTAAGATTTATTTTTGTACGTAGAAATTTTGATTGTAATTGATTTTTAGGATGTGTAATAATTGAAAAGGAAATTTTTACTTTCATTTAAGCTTTTAAAGATAACATTAAATCGTATTACAAATTTACTGTTTTGTATTTACACTGAATAAGACTTGCTGATCATCACAATACTCTTTTAAGACTTCAGCTGCTTCATTTTATTTAATTTCGTAGGTTTTAAATGACAGTGTATAATAAAGCTTCTGAATTACAAAGGCTGTACGGTATGTTTCATTGAATACGATTTAGATTCTTGACTGTTGAATATTTTCGGATTGTTACAGGGTGGATAAGCAACAGGAAACTATCAGGTTATGAATACATAACCTTAGAATTAAATTGAAGGTTAAAAGGACTTATACGGTGCCCGTCAATCATATGCGTCGGAAGGATACGTGGCGGAGCGAATTAGCCTAAGAAACAACTTACATGCTATTGAGTTCCGGAGGAACGAATCGTCGCTCCCGATTAGCTGTAGGTTAGAAAGGTTAGGTCTACTTAGCTGCAGGATGTATCTTTAGGTAAATTTCCAACAAATTTTGTCCCTTTCTAATTTTTTTCCGATTCGGAAAGTAGTTCCAAAGCGGCCATTACCTCCGAGGCGGGCACCGTATTGTAAACTTTTACCAAATTGAAAATAAAATTATAAATGATAGTTTAGAAAATTTAAGATAGCTTAATGTTGTTGTAAGACATCTTGATTTTACAGCATCTTCATTGTTCTGCACCTGTATTTCCATATATTTTATTTACTAGGAAACCAAAAAGTTGAAACTGTTTGCATTAAAGTGTGTGTGTGTATGTGTGTATATATATATATATATATATATATGACTTAATTATTTTTAATACTAATTGTACAACTGACTCATATCCTTATTACGTGTAAAAATATGAAAATAAAGGACCAGACAAACAGATATAAATTACAGAAAATAATATGAAAACTTCATTACATGTTACGAGGTTATGACAACCTCCTCTTCAGATGATACAAGATAAGAAAAAAGAAAAAACATAGGCATATTACGAATATACAAGTATAATAATCATGAATTAAAATAATACACAATGAACAGATATCAAGTGTACGAGAATTGAATTGACAGCAACAATTTGATGAAAAAAATTTAATGTAGTTTGTATTGCAATGCGTTATTGATTGAAACATTTTCATTTTTTTAATTGTACAATTGATTACATAGAGGACAAAATTTATAAAAATATTATTTGCTTACAAAAAAAATAATAATAATTCTAAATTTGTTGATTTTTTTTTAAGATTTACGAATATATTTTAAACAACAAATTCCATATCTTAAATTATTTAATAAAACATTTTTATTTCCATTTAAAATTAATAGATTTTATAAATTTACCAGTAATGTTAGTTTAAATTTATTTAAAAATATTTTTATACAAGATCTCAAAAGATATCCTGATATTAATTCTAAATTTGAAGATTTTTTGCATAATTTAAATTATCTTATTAAAGAATTTATACATAATAATTTCCCAATTGAAGTTATAAATAAATATACACTCACTTCCAAAAGTTAAGCACGGAACGGTAAAATGCGAAAAAATGAACAAGTACTGCTTTGATTGACATGAAATGCTGCAAGTAAGTAGCTCTATGTTTATTCATGAAATAAAGCAAAGAATTACATACACAGATAAACAAAATATTGAATTTTCAGAAATTATAAGATGAAGTCATGTTTGCGTCATTAACAAAATGTTTAAATTCAAAACAAATAATAAAAACCGACATTAATAGGGTATGTGAGCACCCTCTCACCTGCATACAAAGTTTACAGCGTGTGATCATGCTTGTTACGAGGTGATCAACCACCGCAGAGTCCAGTAATCGCCATTCCTCCTGTAGGGTAGTTTCTAAAGCTCTGAGAGTGGCTGGAGGTGGGAAACGTCGGCATACAGCACGGCCGAGGGTATCCCAAAGATTTTCAATTGGATTAATGTCCGGCGAGTAAGCCGGCCACTCCATACGCGCAATCCCCTCACTCCAGAAAGTCATCAATGATGGCAGCTCTATGGGGACGTACATTATCGTCTATTAAAACGAAAGAAGGACCAACTGCTGCAGCTTACAGTTTCACAATAGGGTTAGGACTTCATCTCGATACCGTACAGCTGTCACAGAACCTCGCCTGTAGATGTGCAGATCAGGGCGATATCCCAATGAAATCCCTGCCCTGACCATGATGCTTCCACCACGGAATGCGTGATGTTGTGGGGCCGATTGCGTGTGCCTTGTTCCCTCCACACCCTTACACGCTTATCATCAGGTTGTAGGGCAAATCTGGACTCATCTGTGAACATAATGTTACCCCAATCAGACATAGTCCAATTCACATGCTGGCGGAACCACTGTACTCGTGCCCCTCTGGATTGGACAGATAAAGGAACACAAACCTGTGGTACCCGGGCGAACAGACCATTCATGTGTATCCTTCGACAAACAGTAGCGGCAGATATCGTCTTACCAATGGCCGCTACAACCATAGATGTCACACGTGTAGAGGTTGATCTTTGATTCTGCTTGGCTACAATAGCAATATATCGATCTTCCGCAGGGGTCGTAACCCTTGGACGACCGGCTACAGGTCTTCGGATAACTGTTTGGCTGGTTTGGAATTGTTTCCATAATCGTGAAATGACGGAATGATGAACGCCGAAGAAACGAGCAACATCTGTTATAGACTGTCCTGCTTCAATGCATCTGAAAGTCCGCCAGCGCTCAGAATCTTCCATTCGTCTTCTGGAAGCAATAGAAACACATGTAGCTTGAAAACAAATCGTATGAATGTTCTAAACACCTTTCATCAGCACTTACCTGCAACTCCTGTAACCCTTCACAATGCAGGCTTCTTATACAACTGCCTATTTTGCATATTTCTGGACGCGAAACCGTGATTGGCTGTTACCTATATAATTTGCATACTTCCTTCTACCTTTGCAGCAAATTTCAGCTTCTTTAATTCAAATCTCTTACAGAAATTAACATTTTTCCTCTCCGTGCTTAACTTTCGGAAGTGAGTGTTTTATGCAATTTCAGAATAAATTTCAAATTTACAAAAAATATAAAGTTAAAGATATTTTATTTAATCATTTGAATTCTTCTAGGTAGGATTTGTTGGCTTGTAATCATTTAAGTTATCTTATGATAACTCAAGATTAAATCCTTAATTTTAGGAAGTTTTGAGTTTGATTTGATGAGTGTCATCTGTTTGTTTTGTTTTGCTTTTTATAAATTAAATATATTTAAATAAAAAAGAAAGGATATAAAAAACAAAAGAAATAAATAAGATAAAAAAGAGCAAGGTCTCTAAATATTGCGTTTTTGTTTTTCTAAATTGTAATTTCTATTTTTGTCACTTGTGCTGCTGATGACGTGAGGATTAATTTGGCCGTATCTTCACAGAAACAGTAATTTGAATTTTGTATAGGCATTTTTCAAATTTCACATTACTGTCCAGCTATATATATATATATATATATATTGTGTGTGTGTTCGGCCAAAGACACTAGGCCTTATTTCATATCTCAAATACATAAATTGATTCTATTTATCTTCACAACTTATAATTTTAATGTTAATATATTTAATTAAGATTTTATATATGCTATTATTATGCTTGTAGAAAAGCCTTTTTTAATGGAATTTAATACAAATGACTAATAATTATTTGTTTTTAGATTTCAGTGCTTTATTGGACAAGGAAGATGCGCAGCCTTCCTAAATTGGGTGGTAAATCTTGTAGCAGACATCTAGATGTCTTTCATGCGGATATGAAAGGAGCTGTTGGTAATAAGGTATTTATTGTATGTTTTAGATTGTATATAGGATCCAGTCTAATGTTAGTGAGGAAGATGGTAAGTGAAACCTACTCTTAATATTATTAACTTGTTTAATCTTAGTATTTGTATGTAGTAAATGTTAGTGAGGCAGAAAAGTTTATCACAGTTTTCTCATCCAACACACACAATAAAAATAAAAATATGTTTACAATTAAAATGAGTCCAGACTAGTTGCGTCCTGCTGGCAGGACATCTTCAGAAAAGTTGTATGTGCTTTCAAAAATAAAATACTGATATCAGACTGATATTTAGAAAATGAGTGTTATATTACATAAACTTACATGACTGGAATTCACTACAGAATTGCTTGGTAATTTTAAAGAAATGTGTGATCAGACTTTAAAATTTTGAGGTAACTTAGCATGCATTGATGAAATAGTGTTTAAAACACCTGTTATTAACTAGAAGCTATGAAAGATTTTATCCAAGGATTTCATAAGTTTCATAATCGGGGAGATTGAACAAACTACTGGCATTTTTCAAACATTGCTTTCTTTTATATTAAAATTCAAAACTTTCTTGTGAATTGTAGTTGAAAGTATTGAAATAGGTTTATTTCTTTTGTTATAATAACTAACCTATAATAATTTGTTTATTACAAATACTTCTAATCTCCTTATCTCAGAAATTAATTTATCAGTTGCATTACATGTTACTGATATATCCTTACATAAGTCTGCCTTTGTTATTGTTGAAGAGAGAGATGGGAATTAAAATTTGGATAGAAACCTCCTTAGATCATCAGTGTAATATGATAAATTGATTTTATATATATTTTATATATAAAAATATTCTCAAAACTCTGCAAAAAAAATTCAGAAAACAGTGTTGTTACTCCTTAATGTAACAAGGCAATTATTGGTCAAGATCGTTTGTTTAAAAATAGTGCTCTAATTTTTTTTTAGAAAAATCTGCTATCTACGGAGTTGACTTAATGTTCCTCGGAGGGGACATGCAGAGAGATTTTCCGTCTTTTACTCATGTATAGGGTGGTGTGGAGAGGAGAATTGTGTAAAAATAATTAAAAAGTACAACAATAAAAATTACCAACACTGAAGACTTTTTAAAATTTTATTTCTAACAATTTATACATATATCAGGGTGCCAATGCACTCGTCAATAAAGTTAAAAAGAATTAAAACATTTAAAAAGGGGTAACTAGTTTCGGACCCTTTGTGTTTGGTCCTTCCTCAAGCCAGGTGATAAAAATTTAAACATATGCTTTATAAAACCATTGACCTAAGAGTATGTGCACAGCAGGATTGCGCTATGGAAGAGGCGCGCCATTGTAGTGCGGATTGAAAGGGCTTATTTAAGATAGTGCCGGGTGGAAAGTTGTTGTGGGATTGGGGCTAATTTAAATTTTACTGCAGCTAGGGTTGGAGGGTTATGACCATTGTTGGTTTTCTTTTCTTTTCCGAAGTCCATATTGCTCCATATTTTGGACCAGTATGCATTGGTTGTAGCAACCAGGTTCTATGAGGATGTGAAGGGATTCTTTGCATTTTCGTACAAATGAGTTATTTTCTTTGCCTATTATAGAAACTTGAGGGAAATTAATATTGTGGCGTGACTGATGTGTGTGCATAACTGTGCTATAACTGAAATCTTTGGGTTTTTTTTATGGCATATCGGTGTTGTGCCAGTCAGCGGGCTAGTTTTTGCATAGTTTCGCCTACACATTTGCATTGGGGGTCGTTTACACAAGGAATGGCATAAATGAGATCTTTCTGCTCTAGGGGATTGGCTGCCTTTTGAGGAGGATTTTCAGATTTAAATATTTTCGCTAATGTGTTGTCGCTAGGAGAGGTTAGGGCTATGTTAAGGGGGTTTAAGATTTTGTTGAGGGTTTGATGGAGAAGAGGGTGAAAGGGTATGGAAACATATTTGTACTTGGATCGGGGAGGGGGGGTGAGACTGTCATTATTGTAATGTGCCAAGGAGATTTTTACGATTTGTTTATTGATGAGCGTGAGAGGGTATCCGTTAGAATTAAATAAAGACCAAGATTAAATTGATTTCAGAGAGAAAGGCATCTTCAGTACTTGATAATTTAAGGCTCTATAACGGCCATTTTAATATTTTTCATCTTGGAAGGTAAGGGACAAAAGGAATTGTAGTGGAGAGTGATAGGTTGAGATGTGTAGGTGTCACCACCTATAAACCGAGGTGACTAGCTTTTATGCTATCTATTTTTATTCATTTATTTTATTTATATAAATATGTAGAACAAATGAATTGATGGCTCTTTCTCATTATTATTAGCCCTGAAAAGGGCTTTTTTTTTAACAGGAAATACTTCTCCTTTGAAATTAGTTGCTATTTTTATTCTAATGGAGCAATACCATCGTTGTTGGAGTTTTCTTCAGAACTTGACGATTCCTCTTCCAAATTAATAATTAATTCTCAACTCTTTCCTCTAAAATTCCTGAACTTTCCCAATACTCTTTTTCAATTTTAATGACTTTTTCGCAGACAGGTTTCCAACAGTTTTTCCTTTCTATCTCCAAAAAAAGCTTCATTACACAATTTATCTATGTCTGCACCAGTTGTTTTGTTTGGTGTTCTCCGACGTAACTTTTCACCTGCACCCATATAAGCTCGATTGGGTTTAAATCTGGATGATATGGTGGAAGTCTTAAGATTTCATGACCATGCTGCTTAGCAATTTCATCTAAAATATATGTTTTAGTTTTTTTGTATTTTTTGGCCAAATCAAGCACCTCCTCTTTTAATATTTCTCTGAAAAAGGGAAGACTGAGTTTTTCTTTAACTAGCCAGTCGTAAATTTCTTGTTTTCTCCAATTCGCTGTTGGTTGCTTTTCAGTGACAACGTTGTGATACGGTGCATTATCAATCACAATAACTGATGAAGATGGGGAATTTGGAATGAGCTTAGTGGTGAACCACTTCATAAAGTTATTGTGGTTCATGTCATCATGATAATCACCAGACTTCGTGCCAGATTTGAAAATTAAAGTGGCATTCGGAATGAAATCATTAACAGTTCCGGCAGAAACCATTATGAATCTATTTCCTTTACTGCAGGATTTTAAAACACCTTCAACATCACTGCTTTGCCAACACTTGGATCGAATATGAGTCCTATGAATATTACTTTCATCAATAAAAATTATTGATCTATTAGGATCACAACGAAAATTTCTGATAGCCCTTAGATATTTGTGGTGAAGCAAAACTATCTCTGGTTTTTCTATTAAAGCTTTTCTTATTGACTGGCATCTCTTAAATACAAATCCAATCTCATGGAGGAGCTTCCGTAGAGTTTCAATGCATCCATCAAAACAAATTTCATCCCTTAACTTGTTTCTCAGTTTTTTCAAAGTAGGAACTTCCTTTTCCAAAACATAAAAGTCGTGGATAGTTTTTCTCACAATTGATGCATCCATTGTATCCCAAAGTTTCTTCTTATAAGGCAGCCTTTTTTTGTTGGGTGTTTCGCATTCTTCACCGTCCTCTTCCGCCTTTCTTTTCCTTTTGTTCATTTTAAAAATTGTTCTTTCAGGGACTCCAGTTGCAGCACTAGTCCTCGCAATAACTTTGTTAAAATCAATCAAAGGCTGTTTTGATTTTTTTTCCTCTTCAGAAAATGTTTTCACATTCATTACTATGTTTGTCGATTGAGAATTCCAAACCTCTCGCTTGGGCATTTTTGGAGTGAAGTGAAAAAAAAAGCAAAGTGATCTCCACAAAATGAGGAACTGTACTGTTGCGTTTGTTAATTTTCTAGAAATGAGTCATTTAGATCCCTTCTAATCTCAGTCCACAGAAAAATCCACCCCCACTGTGCTTAATCCTTTCTCCTACTCGCACTTACCTGATACTTTTTCACCCCTATTTTTTCAAGTTCTCTGTCCCAACGCCTGAAGGGACTGCCTTGCTGACTTAGAAATACTGTAAATCATAGCGATCTCGGTGAGTGTGGCCGAGGCTGCGATGCCCATAAATAGTCCTGTTGTTTGCTGATATATACTATTGCCAAAACTGAAGAGCTGCCTATTGAACAAAGCCTGGACGAGGGGAATAATTTTAGTGGTGAGTTGCATGGTGGAAAAATTGAAGGGTGTTTTGCTATGTAAGTGATAAGAGCCTTAAAAACAAGATCTGTGGTGATCGACGTGAACAAAGTGTCGACATCTAAAGCAGCAAATTTGCAATCGTCGCTGTATTTTAAGGTACAGATTTTTTGTACAAAACTGGCACTGTTTCTAATAGCAAAGCTGGAAATGGATTCGATGTTTTCTAGTTTAAGACAAATGAGGGTAGAGACTCCTTTAACTGTGGAGTTGTCGCAGTTGACGATTGGGCGGACCGGGAAGAGTCCATTATTGTCGTGTGGCTTGTGTGTTTTGGGGAGAAATCTGATAACGGGAATATCCAAAGAGCTATCTTTAAGTTTATCTGCGTGTTCTGGGAAATACACTTCTGTGCTGCTTGCGATCGGATTATCTTCCTGTTGTGGTTGAGCGCTGGTTTTTCTTGAGAGGGAATTTTTTTTATTCCATTTGTGTTGTTTAAGAAATGATTGGACATATTGCAGATGGTCCAAAACAACAGATCCTCCTCCCTTATCTGCTGGAATTCCTATTAAATTCTTATTGTTTTTAAGTTGGATTAAGCCTTCTATTACAATGTGACTGTTCAAAACTATTCATTTATTCATTAAAAGAGTACAAATCAAGTTAGTGTTGTCTGTAAGTGGCTATTGAACTTAAAGAACATAACTACCCCAAAATCTTAGGACATGGGCTTATTCTTTAAATAGGGCGTAGTACAGATTTTTGTATGGAGTAAAATCAAGTGCAAAAATATATCGATTACAATGTTAAGAAATAGGTGGCTTCAACACAGCACAAATGTCGCCTGGTTCAATACCAAATAGATTTTTTGAAACCCAGATTGTGATAATCTTGATGAATCTGAATTTAGCATGGCCTTTCTTTTTTTAAAATCCACTTTATATTCACCTACAGTCGAACCTCCATATATCGAAGTAGCAAATTGCTGGAAAAAAATTGATATATAGAAGCGATCTTAGGTTTTATCATAATTACTCCTAAAACATTTAAATTAAAGCTAATTTTCATATCTGAAACTCAATTTCTAATTTATATGCGAATCACATTAAATGAAAGTTAATACAGATAATTAAATGTTAAATGTGAATTAATGTGAAAGATCTATTGAGTACTTTTAAAAAAAAAAACAATAATCCAGACAGTGGTTACATTGATCAGTTATATTTTTTTAAAAAACTTCGAATATCTGGCTGAACAGTCAGTTTTGCGGAAAGTTCATCAAAGAAGTTTTCATATTTATTCAATCCACTAAAAACTTCATCAGGAACATTTTCCGTGAATTGGAAGTCCACGACGTATTGTTTCAAATGCTTCTCGCATTTCTTTTTTCGATGGCTTAAAAATGGTTTCAGATTCATCTACTTCCTCTGGTTCTTCGATTTCTTTTTCACTTTCATGAAACGAACTCAGTATGTCTTCGTCTGTAGGATAATCAGCAACAATTAACTTATCGACTGTCAGGAATTCGTTAAGAAGAATACCGTCTGTAATGTGACCTTGGGAGTGCAAATTTTCCTAAGATTGTTGGATTTGCGGGAGCACGTCTGGTTCTTTGATTTCCAGTAATACACTGAAACAGTTTTTTATTGTAGATTCAGAAACATCATCTTCAGAAAGAAATTCCCACACTTTGGCTAATTCTGCCACGCATATCCTCAGATGAATCACCTTATGTAAAGTTTTTTCATTTTCTAATGTCCAGATAAGTTGTCAGAGAATGTTTTCAGTAATGAAGTTGCAGGGTTTTTTATTACACCCTGGTCCATTGGTTGCAATTTTGAAGTGGTGTTCGGGTGAAGAAAAAGCAAATTAACATTTGATAATTTTGAAAACACATTAGAATGGGCCGGGCAATTGTCTAAAACCAAAGCAATTTTTCTATCCAATTTAAAAATCCACTCTTCAAAAATTTCACTTGTCATCCATGACTTTCTGTTAGAACAATAGTCAACCTCTAAAGACGTTACATTTTAGAATACTCTAGGGTTCTTACTTTTACCTATTAGCAATAATCGAAGTTTTTCTTTGCCACTCATGTTAGCGCCTACCATTACAGTTATTCTATCCTTACTATTCTTGCCTCCATGACAGTCGTCTTTCAAAGTTAGAGTTTTGTTGGATAAACACTTATAAAAGAGTCCCATTTCATCACCATTAAAAATATCATCAGGCTGATAATCTTTTAGAATTTTTTTCTAGTCATTGCTTTTCCAGTCATCACAGACTGCTTCAGATACACTTCTACTTTCTCTGGAAATAACCTTGATACCATTTATTTTCTTAAATTTGTCCAGCCACCCGAAACTTGCTTGAAATTGATCATTTCCAAAATGTTTAACATACTTCAATGCCTTCTCTTTTATGAGAGGACCAGAGATCGGCAAGTTTTGGTCTCGAATGCTCTTTATTCATTTGAAAACTGTCTCATCCACTGTATCGTAACTGCATGTTTTTGAATGTTTTCTGTTAGGTTCAAGACTTTCATAGGATTTCATAACTGCATTCCGATTTTTATAATAGTCGACACTGCTTGTGGGAATACCAAATTTAGCTGAAATGTCTTTTTTGCACATTCCGCTTTCTACATTCTTCAGCAATTCAACTTTATCCACAACACTAAGGCATTTTTGACAGTGTAATCGAGAGAAAAATTAAAAGTTCAAAATGAATTTATAAAACAGTAACAATTTTCACTGAAACTAAGCAGATTTAGGAGTGAGGAACAACCATCAGACAAAAGGGATAGCTAAAAACGGACATCATAACCGGACACGAGAAGGAAAAGAAAGTGGTACAAAATACAATAAAATGTTTTTTTGTAAATAAAAAAAATTACTAACAGAATAGAAAGAAAAAAGGAGCACAACTGTAACGCTCTATCCGTTGTTTATAAGTGCACACATGATGAAGGGGTTAAAGGGCGAGTCTGCACAGTGGAATCCTTAAGTTAAATTAACATCTGGTGCTGGGCCCGAATTTTAATCTCCGTTAACTAACTTTGGAAATTAAGATATGGAAATCGATGCTTGCCTGTGAAGCACGAGGATTGGGGTTTGTCGTAAACAAAGCCACGTGGTTAATGGCGACCCGTGGTCTGGTCAGAGTCGAAGGCATTTACAGCTGGGTGCAGAGCTCCCAATGCTCGCCAACCTCAGGGTGAAATGAATAAAAAGCAATGTTAGTAAATGAATAATAATGTAGATAAGGCAGGACAACTAGCTTGAGAAACAAATAATAGATTTAATAAAAAAAAAAGGATTATATAAGTATTTACAAGTGATTGAGTAAAGAGATAATAAATGAGAATACATGAATATATATATCTTGCCCCGGGGTTTTCAATGGAAGTAAATAAGATTAAATATAATGTCACACACATAAATATCCAGAATGAATGTTACTTGGTGCGATGGCATTTTACATGCGCTTGTACAGTTCACATTGTTTGTGGCAGTTCTCTAAGGCGAAGGTGAGAACTGCAGTTCAGTCTTTACTCGTGCATTTTCAGTCAAAGAACAGTTCCGGGTGGGCACTGGTAGGTCTGGTAATATTATTGGGCTCACTTATGCTGCGGCCTTTTCGATGATGCAGTTTGCACATCCTTGGATTTGAAGAACGCTCATTTTCAGGCGCAACCAGAGTCCGCAGAATAAAAGCCCAGGCAGGAAGACATCACTTTCAGTAACACACTTTGTCGTCACACATCGTTTCGGGGGGAAAACACTCTCGCTGCGCATACCCGAGATTTTGAAGAACGCTTTAAAAGGCACAACAATTGCTCCGGGGATGCAAAAGATAGCAGTGGTTCGGTAGAGGCGGACATTTGAGCAGGCGGCAAAAAACTAGTTGCCTCCACTCTCTCAGGTACTTGATGTGCACCCCTGAGCCCCGTTCCGCACACCCTGTTGTATTTCATAATTACACTGAAGCCCTGTTCCACTCGAAATGACATCACACAGGAGAGTAGGGGTATGGGAGCAGCAATGGCACCAGTCGGTCAGGGAAAAACACCTTTTTTTAGGCTGAGACGCAGGGAGACAAAGAAGATGGCGACGAAGTAAGGAGGGGAGTTTTACTGAGAAGCAAGTAACGTTGGCTCTCAGATGGAAAAGTAAATAAAGATGGATTCAACTAGGAAAGGAGGTTCAAGAGGCCACTGTAAGGCATCTTGAGAATTTGAGATTTACGTAACAAAGGGATTGTTGGAACCAAAGCCCAAGGAGGCAAAAAGAAATCAGAAATATTTCCGAGGATTTCTTTATATATGTAAGAAAATGAAGAAAACAAAAGAGATAGGAGATAGCGAAGGGATGTAACAACCTCGGGCGTTACACAACTGCAGCACTAAAAAATAATACACTGGAAAAGAATATTGTTTTAGATAACAGCTGGATTTTTCCTAGACCATAGTGACTGCACTGGTTTCCTGCATTGCAATCGATGGGTTGAGCCTCTTCTCGAGGCAAGCTTGTGAATTTTGGCCGTGCCTTTGAATGGAACGCTATGTTTTGGTATTATTTTGTCAAATTTTTTTTTTTGTATCTTCATGCACTTGAAATAGTGTTACATTTTTGCAATTTTCCTTTACCTTGTTAAGTAGTGTTTTGCAGTCTAGTATGTCTACACCTGTGGCAACTAGGGAATCTGCTGTCCTTTTAAGGCAGGCACTCACACCATCTGGGGCTCCCTGTCCGTGCCCACTCACTGCAATGCCAGTGCATTTCTTTAGCACCAAACTTGTCACATAAGTAACTAAAAAGCTGGAACATCTTAAGATTTTTATACTGCATGCTTGGTCCATCACTTAGGAAGTGAACCACATTTTAAATTGGGACTTCGCAACTTTACCTCTTCAATAATTGGACTTAAATGGGTAACGAAGGCAGCTGGATCATGATGGTTACAGTTGGAAATAGTTCCAAAACAAAAAGACCTTACTTCTTTTTCGCAACAGTAATACCAAACAACAGTATGTATCCTCACGTGAGGTTTTGAACCACCAAAATGAGCAGACTGCATTTCGTATCCATATTTGCATGTGTAATTCTCGGAAAAGTCAATGTGTAAGAAGGCATCATTTTGTGATGGATTCCTTTTTATGTTGTCGATGACGGTGTACTGGTGATTAGTATTTGTAATTTGCTGCATATATTTTATAATTTCTATGCAGAAGATATCAATGAGCTTTTTTTATGTTTCAATATTGTCTTTGTTTGGGTTGAGACACAGCTTTTCTTTTCCTTTTATAACTGTTGGAACTTTTTTTGTCAACCAGTTTTCATGTTATTTTCTCATCTTCAGACTCGTGTCTTTGCACTTCTCTTTTAATACACACATTACACTTTCTTTCCAAACATTCTTCATTATTTGGATCACAGCACAAGATACTTAAAACATCATTTTGTGATTTCTCATTTACAATGTTCAATGAATTCAATTTCTTGATAATCAACAGCATGTGTTCATGAGTCTTGCATAAGCACGTTTCTCTGTTTGTAGCAGTGGGAAACAAAATCCCAAAGGGTCATAAACTGCAGAATTTAGAGTAACTCATAGTATTATATTTTGGGTCTTACAAATCTCTTGTGTAAATTACAAGGAGAATCATTAAGGTAACGCTTTTGCCTTTTGATTTTATTTTAATCGCAGTCTTTTTTTTTCCTGCACAAAGCCTGATTGATTTATCAGTTTCCATAAATTTTATTACCACTTTTTTCTCTTGTAACAGTGATTGTCCTGCTTTCCTGAAATGGTTCGTTTGATTTCTTAACATTTTATATGATGTCAAAGTCTATACATTGGGTGCGGCTGGTTCTCGACCTAAGTAATTTAGTGATTAACTAAAACTACTGCCACAACACACAAAGATTTAGCTTTAGGCCAAATCCTTTTCGGGGATGGGTCTCAAGGGATCTCTTTTAAGTTTTTATTAAAAAAAAAAAAAAAAAAAAAATATGAAGAGTCCTTTTAACAATAAATAACTATTTTATTTACAGTAACAATAATAAAAATAAAATGATCAAAAGACAGAATCTTACAGGTTGACCTGTATTAAATGAAATTAAATCTTAATTGAAATAAAATATAAATAGCAATTACAAAACTAATCTACTCTTAATAATGAATGCAATAAAATATCTGTTCAGTCAAATCCATAACCAATCTAAAGAATAAAAAAAAAAAAAACAATTACAAACTAAAACATAAATCATTACTCAAGACAAAACTAGTTATTCCCTGATCCAACTTGATTCTGTTGGAGATAGCTCCAATTTTACTGAATAGGCTGCACCACGTTTTCTACAAACGGCTCCTAACTTCCATGACATTTCTTACTTTCAGGATTTATTCTCAGCATTAAATTCGACTTTCTCTTAACAATTGCTCACAACCACAGTGACGTTTATTCTTTTGGGTTTTCGTTGTGGCCACAATAGATCAATTAGCAGAATCTACCTTACTATGATTTCAATTTATTCCTATCTCATATTCTAAACTTCCAGGTGGTCAGTCCTCAGTTATATTTGCATGTCTGGAAATACTTATCTATACTGGCCACTTACCATCCAGTATCTCAGTTGATCTACGGAATGTATAACGGTGATAAAGTTTCCAATTCCGACATAGACCTTCGTCCGAATTTTGGAGAGGAATCATCACGGCTTCCTAAGAGTAATCTGTGTTCATGTCAATTGTCTGGGGGAAGAGAGAGCGATAAAACACTCGGCTGCCCTTTTTAAAGATCCCTCCAACCCAAAATTAATGCATATCGATTGGTTGTTGATTTTACTCACATCCTCGTACGGGATTGAACCGAACGAAGGTTTTGGAGTCATAGCTCAAGGTCAAGTCAGTGACCTACACTAAACATCAGCAGGATTTCCATAACCTTGGTTTTTTTCCTTAAAGTAAAAAGGTTAAAATATTTTGAATACAATCCTATATATCAGGTGTGGCTACTAACATTATCTGCGGAAGCCACAAACTGATCCAGCTGTTTCGAAGCGAGCCGCATTGTTAAGAGGCTATAAAATTTACAGCATGTTTAGAAAATGTTTTATAAAATGAAGACACGTTTTTCATTTGATAACAAATGAAGGAACATTTATTTTCTACACTACACAGAAAATTATTGTTCAGGTACACATCAAGGAATGAGATTTTACTTTTGAGAAGTGCTTTTTCAAGTAGTCATTTTTGCTGTTAGTTTTTTGAAATCTGGCTGATAGTTGGCAAGCGCAGTTCGCACAAGTTCACTTAAATGTTCATCAGTTAGTTCAAATCGATATTTAGATTTAATGAATTTAAGCATTGAGTACAGTGATTCACACACATAAGTAGTCCCAAAGATTGAGATAAGTCTCTTAGCCCACTTTTGTTAGTGGGTATTTTTCTTCTGGAACATTCTTCCAAAATTCTATGGTAGAAATGCCATTTCGTTTGAGTCCTTTTTGTCCTTCGTTCTCTTGCAGTTCTAGTAGCTCCAACTCTACAGCTGCTGTATCCTTTGTTATTGGTGATGAAACAGGACAGCCATTGCCCACAACATAACAGCAAAAGGATTTTCCAGGAATGAAAATGAATGTTTAAGTGATCTCAAATCATTAAATCTGCCATTGATTTCTTCAGCAAGGCCAGACATTTTACTCAAGTAATCTGCAGTTTCCACCTGAACGTCAGGAAGGCTTTCAGTAATTTTCTTCAAACATTTGAAGTGAGCAAATGTTTTACTTTGAAGGTCTTTCCCAAAAAGCTTTAACTTGCTATGAAAGCTAAATACAGTCTGGGCCAAATCAGAAATAAGTTTTTCTCTTCCTTGTAAAGATATGTTTAGCGTTTGTAAATGCTGGACCACATCTGTAAAAAAAGCCAAAACTAACAACCACTGGGGGTCATTAAGTTCAGGGAAAGATTTTACTTTTTCTTCCATAAACTGTTTGATTCGATCAAGTAATTCAAAAAATCTGCCAAGAACATTGCTTACTGATAGCCATCTTACTAAGCAGTACCAAGATACATCATATCTTCTGTAAAAGATTTGAACTGTTGGTGTTTTTTGGCATTTGAGCGAATACAGTTCACAGTTTTTAAAACTACCTGCATAATATGCGGTTACCGAAAATATTTTGCTCTTAAATGTTCTCTGTGAATAATACAATGTACAGGTAGGAAATCAGGAAATGATGTGTCAGCATTTAAAAGCCCAATAAGCCCTTGTTTGGTTTTTTACCTATGTTTTCTATGAGGTGGACCCAAATTGTGAGGTCTGAGTGGCAAAATGGCAATTAGCCGACCCTTTATTATCCTTATCCTTAAGCCCTTGTTTTGCGCCAGTCATAGATGGTGCACCATCGGTAGCAGTGCTGACAATATTACCGATAGGCACTGTTTTTCTGTAAAACACCATCCAGGGCTTCTTTAATGTCACAACCAGGAGTAGTATCCTTCAAAGTAACCAGGTCTAAAAGTTCTTCCACCACCTCCAAGTCCTTTGACACATACCTCACAAATATGGCTAGTTGTGGTTTATCTTTGATATCAGTAGACTCATCCAGAGCCAGACTTACTGCTGAGCACTCGCGTAGCTTTTTTTGTAAATTATTTAAAATATCCGCACTAATAACAGAAACTCGTCTCTCTATTGTGTGTCTAGCAGCGGGCATTTCGTTGATCAGTTTCTGCAGTTTATCAGTTTCTTATTTTCGGGTTCTAAAACAGAAATAACTTGTGCCATGTTCTTCTTAATAAACTCCCCTCTGTGTAAGGCTTTTTTGCTTTTGCAGTATTAAAAGCCAAGATGAAGCCAGCCTCGGTTGTCAAATCTGCTTCCTTGGTAAAAATTGACATACCCCTACTCTGACCATGAAGTTTTTCCGTTAGTGATTTCAGTTTGGTGTTCCTTAACTGAGAGCCAACAGGAGAATCTTTATTGAAACCGCTGTGGTTAGTGTCATGATGGCGTTTTAGATTATTGGCCTTGAACTGTGACGGAGTTATTTGACACAAAAGACACATTGGCTTACCGTTTCTTTCTACAAAAACAAATTCTTCCTCCCATTCGGTATTAAAAGCTCTATTCTCCTCTTCATATTTACGCTTCTTAGACAGCATCGTAACTGTTCGAACACCAGGCCACAACTGTATTCAAACAGCACACAACAACTGCACACAGAAAAGTATCGGCACTTTCTACTGCCTACACGTGAACGCGACTGGCTTCACCTCTTGACATTGACTCACTGACACACACTCGCGCTCAAAGCACCATCTAACGGAAGGCCCCGGAACTATCACCACTGACCTACAGCGCTAATAACGTTAAGCCGCACATCGCTGCTACTTCTGCCGCTGGCCGCGAGATGTTGTTAGTATATATTATGAAGATCTTAACTGAACTAAATTATTATAATGCCAGTAATTTTTCAAAGTATAAAAAAAATTCCCTTATTAAATACAATTCATAAGCATATTCTACAAATACATTCATCTATTTTTTTAAAAATATATTAAAATATAATCCATTCTTAAGCATTAAATATAATTCATAAACAGATTCTATCTATACATTCATCTACTACTTTTTAAATACATTATAAACACAATCAATATTAATAATAACACTTGTGCTGGTCACAACATAATCTAAATATTTGTACTTCCTTATTATCTTGCCAGACAAAACTTTTAACACTGCTCGTCGTTCGTTCTTTGCTGTTTTACTTTTGAAATTTGATTTAATTTGGTGAGTGACAACTTCTCCAAAAAGTGCTTTTTGAAATCTTCCTTCTGAATGTTTTTGCCATCTTTATTTTTCAACAGGGTCTTGGTTTTTTCAACAGTTTTACCCTGTAATCTTTTAATCTTTGGACTCTCTTTTTATGCTTCTCCAATTTTCTCTTGCTTGTTCACTCTTGCTCATATCATTGATTTAATTTTCCCACATGCTTTTCTCTGGTGATATCTTTCTCTTTCTCTTTCCTTAGCTTCTCTATACTGCTCTGGGTCACTTCTTGATTTTTTGCTGCATGCAGAGTCTCTTCTATACCCTTTCTCTGGATCTGATCACAGGATCGTTTCTTTTTACCAGTTGATGCCATTCTGTAAAAGGAGAAAAGCAAGTGCCTATTTAAAAACATTGGCTTTGATAAGTAGATTCATTGTTTACTTTTATTTGTCCAAATCAATTCTTAAGGCCTTTAATATAGCCTATTAAAAGCCAATTTTGATAATTGGGTTTAAGGTGTTCAATTTTACTGACTCGGGTGTTTGTGGGACCCCAAAAAATCCCCGGAAACTTTTACGGACTTACTACCGACATTTTGGAGTTTCGAGAAGGGGGGGGGGGGGAGAAATGAAAAATCCCCCTTCTCTACTTATTGGCGCCACGCCAGGTCACGTGAGTCACGTGATCGCACATCTGGTCGAAGGAAGTCTCTCCCTTTTTTTTCTGCCACGCCTACTTGCCGAAAAGAATCCAGAAGAGAATGTCCGAGAACCGGGGGAATGAGTCATAACTCGCAATAAGGAAAGAACAAAAAAGAAGTTTTTTTCCCCCTTTTCATGCATTATCACTGCCTTTGGAGAAAGAAAGGAAAAGTTTTCACCACACACACTGACCTTGCGTTTTCTGCTTTCAAAGCAAACAAAATTACCCAGATCAAAATAAATAATTCATTATTATTCCTACTTCCTTTTCAACGACGATCCCCGGAATTTCCGGGTATCGAAGTTCAAAATCCCCGGAATTCCGGGGTTTCCCCGGAGCACAAACACCCCTGCTGACTTAAATAACTAAATTCGAACTTATAAATAAGGCTTTAAAAAGTTCCTTTATTATTTACAATTGGGACCTAACAAACTTAAAAAAAAACATATTTTAAAAAATCTTCATTACATGTTGCGGGATCCAGATTCGAACCCCTTCGTCAGATGACACATGGAGCAAACTGGAAACAAATCCTTAGTTTATGAACTACATTTCCTTCCTGTCATGTGATCAGGATAACTCATTATTATTGTCAGGGGTTACAGGGTTTATATATACATTTTTTTATTTTATTTTAAAGTAAACATCACAATTAAGTTCATACTGCAATGCGTTATTTATAGAAATCTCTTAACTAGTGCAACTTTTAAAAGCACAAAGCTTTATATAAAGTTAAGAGATTACAAAAATATATATTTACATGCATTTATGGTGCTCAGGAAGCTTTTCGGCCATTTTTGCAATGGCCGTTGTCAACTGTCACCCTCCCTCCCTCTTTCGTCGCTTCTCTCACTTGTTTACCTTCTCCAACTTCTCTCTCCCTCTGTGTTCTAATTGTTGCTCTTTTATTGGTTTCTGCTGCTCCCTTATTATTGAATTTTCCTCCAGCGCCCTCTCAGAAGGTTGTGCTGAACTGTCCATTGGTCGCTCCTTGCATCCTTCTAATGCTTATAACTTTGTTGTTTTTGATTTCTTTGATTTTTCTTTCCATTGTTTCTATCTTCTTTTGCCTTTGTATCTGGAATCTGAAATTCTCAGTGTTTAATGTTAGTTGGTAAATTATAGTTGTAGAGATTTAGGAGGGAGATGTAGTAAGCTTCTTTCATTTCTCTTTTTTGTTTATTTTTTTCTTTGGATAAGATTACAGTGTTTTCAAAGTTTATATTGTGGTTGTATTTATACGTGTGTTGTGCAATGAATGAGCTGTTGGTCTTTCCTGTTTTTATGCAGCTTTTGTGGTTTGCTAGCCGTTGTTTTAGTTTGTTTCCTGTGTTGCCGATATAGTAGCAATTGTTGTTTTTACAGTTGACTAGATATACACATTCCTTTTGTTGTAAACAATCTATATTGTTCCTGTTGGGGTTGATGGGATAGTGTAATTTATTCTCTCGTTTGTAAGTGATGTTGATGTCTGTTTTTTTGAAAATTTCTTTTAGATTTTTGAATAACAGCGGATGGAAGGGATATGCTGCATATATTTGATTCATTTGGTTTCTGTTCTTTTCTTTTGGGTTGTAAATCTTTTCCATTGTTTCTTTTATAGTTTTGGTGATTAGGCTGATTGGGTATCCGTTCAATTTGAAAAAAATTTAATCTCTCCTATTGTGTAGTCTACAATGTTTTTTTCTGTACTTATTTCGAATGCTTTTAATACCATCATAGAGATCCTGTTTTGTTTTTTTTTGCTGTGATTGGTTCTGCCGAATCGAAGGGGGTGGTATTATTTGATGCAGTGGGTTTCCTGTATAGTGCCAGCGAGAAGTTGTTTAGTTCATGTGTACTTTTGAGTCTAGGAAGGCCAGCTCTTTGTTCTCGTTTTGCTGCTCATAGGTGAACTTCATGTCCTTGTGTAAATTATTGAAGGCAACAACTATCTCTTCCTCTTGATTTTTGTTGCATATGATAAAAATGTCGTCTACATACCTTTGATAGAAATGAATGTTGAAGTCGTATGAAACCATCAGGGTATTTTCTAAGTGTTTGCATAGCAATGTCAGCTAGTAACATGGAGGGAGATAATCCCATAAATAGGCCCTGTTTTTGTCTAATCACCTGGTCATTTGCCTTGAAGTATTGATTGTAAATTAAGAAATTAAGTGCTTTATCCATTGTTTTGTTGGGTTGTCGGTGTCCCAATATATACTTTCTATAGCCGTGTCAATTAGTGAGGGGGTGATGGAAGTGAACAAATCTTCACATCTATAGAGATCATGGACATATTCCCGTTGTTTCATAAACCTCTCAGACTTTTGCTGAATTCTTTGGGGTGGGCAACGTATCCTATAGAATCTTTAATGGCAAATTTCAGATAGTTAGCAACATATTTTGAAACATTAGAGATTATTGAGCCTGTGCAGTTTATTAGTTGTCTTGTGTCGTAATTGTTATGTATATTTTTCTCTTTGTGTGTTTTTGGAGCTATTCTCATTTTTGATAGTTTATTGTTGTCTTCGAAAAACAATTTTTTTTATTTCTTTAATTTCCTTTTTGTTTTGGGAACTGATATATCTCAGATTTTTTTTTTTTTTAATTTCCTTTGTATTTGTTCCATTGTTTTGTTATAATTAAAGATGTTTTATGTGTGTTTAAAGTTAATATGAAATGACTAGGTTCTGGTCACCACACACAGTTATAATTAAATACATAAATATAAAATAATGAAATGCGAGCGCTTTCGAGATGATCTACATCTCATTCTCAAGCAGAGAAATGGTATCTGTTTTTTTAATGTGAACATTCATCATTTCTGCATATTTTTCTTTATCAATGATCACCGTGTCATTTCCCTTATCCGATTTTAGAATCATTATGTTTTGATTTCTTCTTAATTCTTTGTGGGCTTGTTTTTCTATTGCCGATAGGTTTAAAAGTTGTACTAGTTAATTTTTTATTATATATAATTAAGCACGTAAAAAATTCTCATTAGGTCTCTATAATGAATGTGTTGGAATATGATTTGCATTAATGTTATTATTAGTATCATCTTATATTGTTTGAATTACGATGTTCATATTTCATTATTTGTATTTTACAGGACCGTTAAGGGTCTGATCTGTTTCTTTATCTGATGATGAGAGTTAATCCCTCGAAACTGGTAATATGTTTAAGTTTATAAAGTTTTTTCTGTTTCTGATATGGTGTGTTTGGTCTTCTAATCAATCAATAGAAATCTCTGTTATAGCATTTTTAAGTTGTGATGAGCAAAGACTCATAGAATTTTCTAAGGTAATGGTCAACTTCAAGTTCCATACATTGTTGGTTTTCCGAGTTTCAAATTGTAGTTTGTCTCTTTTTGGTGATAAGCCGTGGTGTACTGCATATTGCATTGTTTAATGCCTTTCGCTTGCTCCGCCATTCGGATCCCTACCTTTCTTTTAGTCTCACCTATATCTTGGCACCTGACCCCCCCTCCCCCCTTTGTTCACATTTAATGCTGTATACCACCCCTGTTTTATCCAATATATTTTTTACACTGTCTTCTGTTTTCTTTTTGCCATTCAATATACTTCTTATCTTACTTGTTGCTTTATTGGCCAGCTTTATATCAAATTTTGCTAGAATTGTTCTTAATCTAGTTATATGGGATACTGGATGACTAAAGAAGAAATTCCTTTATTGTTTCATATTTAATTGATTTGGACAACTAATTAATATTTTCAAACCAAATAGTTTCCAAAAATATTAAAACAGCCTACAATTTTTGATAAAAATTCTCCACTCTGTGGACACAAAGCCATGCAGCGAATGTCTATTGAGGAGATAAAGGCCAACTTTTATTTTCTGGTATCTTCAATTTTGAGGTTACAAAACCAATAACTCTTTAGCAGATAGTAATACATAGAACTGATTATCTATTATATTTAATAAACTGATATTGTTTCTTAAAACTTGTCTTTGGAGTATATGCTGTGATCTTGACAAATCACAAAAAAGTAATTTTGCTGCCAAAAAATACAACAGTGTTGATTGTTCAAACTTCAACTAGACCAGTGATTCTCAACCGGAGTCCACATGGACCCTGGGGGTCCATGTAATATTCTTCGGGGTCCACAGGGATCTCATTGAATCACACTTATTTTAAAATGGTTTATTATGAATTATTTACCAGTGTGCATAAATGCTCCATAGAATTTTATTAAATTAGTTTTCATTCAAAATAAAGCATAATCATTTACTATTTCGTTGATTATTAATATAATCCCTTTACTTTTTCTTATATCGAATAGCTATGAGGGGGTCCACCAAAAAAAAAAGAAGGGAAAAGGGGTCCATGGTTTTCTATGAATGAAGACCATTTGCGAAAGGATCAGTATCAAGTTCCTCCATTATATCTGTTATATTTACTTCTTATTCATCATCACTAGATGTGCTACAGTCACTTTCTTGTCATTATCATTAAGAGATATTATAATTTGTTCAAGAATGGGTTGGGTCCTCCAAAGTAGCATATATTTCCTGCAATTTAATACCTACAACCGGAGCCTGATGTAACTATTTAGCCGCTCCGGGCAAAATATTTGCCGCCCTTCACAATTACATCTTATAAGTCATATGCATGTTATTCCTGAGATGGTGCAATTTTTAACTGACTTCAAAAAAAAAAGGAGGTTATCATTTCAACCCGTATGTGTGTAATATTGTTGGTATTGTATAATATTCACATATGTTAGTCTCCTAGGGCTTCTAAATGAGTATACCAAATTTCATGAGTGTATGTATGTATGTTTGTTCAAGAATTTCTCAGAAACTACTGATCGGATTGAATAATTCTTTTTTTGATTGAGAAAGCTATATTGGCACACATAAAAATAAATATTATTTACAATAAAGTAGCAGCAACATACTATTTCAGGAACCCCTAATTTTAGGTTCCTTTATCAAGTAAAATGAACCCCCCCCCCCCCTAACTTACAAGTTTAAAAATCTCATCCCTAATCGAGAGTCGTCAGAGAATAAAAGAGGCATTTATTGTAAATAATATTTATTTTTATATGTGTCGATATAGTTGGGTTTCTCAGTTTGATATAACGACACATAAAAGTTTTATTAGTAATTCTTTTTTTTATCGACTTACGTATCTTTCAACTTAAGGAACAATCAAAATTTCATCAATATCAGTTCAGTAGTTTAAAAGATATGAACCAAAATGTTATAAATGAAGTCTGTTTATATTTATGTAACTTTGGTAACATCGACTTGTTAGTGACATGTTTTCCCTGCAGTTTAAATGAATGAGAAAAAAAACCGCAAGAAATGATTTTTTTTTTAAAATTTAATTAAAAAAAAAACACAAATAAAAAAAATTATGTAGAGCCACAAAACGAATTAGTCATTCTTAAAAAATAAACAATTAAATTAAAACACTTTTTTCTGAGAATATTAAACTCTACCTGATAATAAAAATAATTTTCTTCGCACTTTTTGTTCTGCAAAATCTTTAATAATTTCTGATAAGGTTTGCGACAGTATAAATTTGTGTTCTATTGAAATCATAGCCAATCCAGATAATCTTTCTTGTGTCATGGTGGACCACAGATAATTTTTTATTATTTTTAATTTAGAAAAGCTTCTTGCACCACACTGTAAGAAGTTGACCGTTGAAAAAAACTGTAGTTTACCGTCAATTATGGCTACCGACATTTTACCATTACTGTTTCGGTCACCATAAAATTTTGCAAAAACGGTCACCATATTTTTAACAGTGCATTATTGTAATTTGTAGAGTCACCATTATATTTTTAAGAGCAGGCACCGTATTTGTAATGGTAGACTACCGTAATTTTTACAGTGCCTGTAATATATCATGAACACCTTTTTTTGAACAGTAGATTACCGTAGTTTGCACATTGACCGTTATGTTTCTAAGTAAGGTACCGTATTATTAATGGTAAATTACCGTAATTTGAGCAGCACCGTTTAAAAAAAAATTGTCACCGTATTTGCAGCAGGTTTTTGCCGTTTTAGCAAAAATAAAATCACGGCTGTAAACTGTTACAAATACGGTGACAATTTTCATCTCATCTCCATTATTTTATTATGTATTTTACGTATTTCCTAATTCATTAATTTGAATATATGTATTTCATGCACTTAATAATCTGAAAATATTACTAATACTTTTGTCTTTCTATTTCTCGAATTAACGTACTCAGTGTGTATTAGTAATATACATGAAAGTACTGGCATTTTTGTTTTTCAGAATTGTTGGACACATTTTTTGTTGCTTTTTATTTTTTAATCTCATGAATTTTTATATATCAGGATATGTTAAGCCCAAATTCGAAAAAAAGAAGAAATTCAGTAACACTTTAAAAATGTTTTAATAACAATATCTTAACATTTAATTAACATTTTCAAACTAGCCATTCATAATTAGCAATGGCATTTACTAATTTCAGAACTTTGGAGGATATCTCCAATTTTTTTTTTCCCCCTCTTTGTTTTTGTCCCTCTCCTGGGTTAATGCTGACAAAGTATCTGCAAGTGAAAAATAAATTGCATTAATTTTCATAAATAATTAATGGAATAAGAAAACTTTCAAATTTTCAGGACTGAAAGTAAATACATTATTTTAAAGAAATAATTATTGGCTACACTTACAGATATATTATTGATGACTTACCTCTGATTAAATTCCAGAGTTTTGCAGGCACCCTCAGGATATTCTATGTTAAAAATATGGAAAGTAGCAAAAACAATTGGTACAGCCGCAATGAAGCTCTCAATTCTCGTGAATGTGATATTTCCATCAATAGCAATAGAAAAAGAATTGCTAAATAACAATGATTACCCTGAAAAGAAGAAAAATGGATTAATACGTTTCTTTTCTCTTTATTAATTTGTTAAGTTCACAGCTCTTTTCAAGAACTAAATAAAAAGAATATGTAAATTTTTTACTCTTTCAATTAAGTAAAAAAAATAACATTACCATTAACAATAATGGAAGGTGTCGTGGGCAGCACATCATTTTGAACTTCCTGAAGAAGTGTTGTCTCCTAATTAAAGGATAAATAATATTGGTTAATATTTAGTAAAGCGATCAGTGAATAAACGAAAATGACTTAATTTATAAAGGTTCAAGTTTTACGTGCGCTAATAGTTCATTATAAATTCCGCCGTCGTACAAACATAGTTAAATTGCTTAAAAACATAAAAAAACTACTAGTTTCGACTTCTTAATAAATTGAAGTCTTCATCTGGTTGCTTGGAGAATAAAATGAAAGTGAATTATTTAGCCTTGGTTCTTCACCACCCAGAGGGGCGCTAGTTCTATGACGTAGGGGGAAAGGCTCATTGTAGGTTGAGGGGTGTGGGAAGGTAGGACGCTTCATGATAAAGATGTGTGCTGGGTTTATTGGGAGGGTAATGTTATTGTTTTCTTCTTCTTTTTTCTTTTTCGAAATTTGTACTGCTGAATTGCCTGAACTGATAGGCAATCGTTGTATGCATTTGGCTCAGTGATGATGTATAGGGACTCTCTACATTTGCGTAAAAAAGTATTATCTTCATTACATACTATTGTCGTTCTACCAAAGTCAAGGGTATGGCCTGTATTTAATGAATGTGCAACTGTGTTGTAATTGAGATTGCGTTTTCTGAGGGCATATTCGTGCTGATAAATTCTTTTGCTGAGCTTTTGCAGTGTTTCTCCATAATACCGGCAGGATTCGCCGCTGGCACATGGAATCGAATACCACTCCTTTTTACTCTAAGGGTTCGTATTCTGCTCGTGGAAATTTATCTTTGTTGCAAAGGGTGTTTAATGTGTTCCTGCTGGGAGAGGTCAACATTACACCATATGGCCTTAGCAAGTGTGAAAGGGTTTGATGGAGTCCAGGAAGGTACGAAATGGAAAGAAATTTCTTTATTGTAGGCGTTGAGGGTTTCAAATTATGATAATGGGCTTGCGTTGCCAATGCTATTTGCCTATCCAAAAAAAATTTTAGATAGTCGTTGGTGGAGAATATGTCCCTTATTCTATGTATTTCGCTCTGGAAAAAGGACAATTTACTTGAAATGAGAAAAGCCCTGTGGACCGCCATTCTTATGTTATTGATCTTGAAAGACATTGGGCAGGACGACTTGTAGTTGAGTGATTGGATAAGAAGTTGGTTTCCTGTAAACCGATGTGTGAAATTTGTTCTCCAATCGCCATGTCAAAATATCAAGGAAGGGTATAGTATGTGTATCGGAATTTTCAGTTTCCTTTTTAAAATTTATGCTGGGGTAGATGTGATTTATGGTGTGGAAGATCTCGTCCTGGTCTTCCAAATGAGCATAAAAAATTAAATCACCCACATATCTGCGGTAAAATATGCTGTGTAGCCCTTTATGGTCAAAGCTTATGAATGCTAAGTCTTCGATGTAAGACATGGCGATTTCAGCCAGTAAAGCAGAGGCCGATAAACGCATAAATAGGCCTGCCGTTTGTTGAAAAAAGGAATCCTGAAATTTAAAGAATTGCATTGTGAATAATGCCTTGATTAAGGGTATAATTTCGTGGTGCAAGGCTAGGCTTGTGAATTTTGGAGATGAATTATTGCCTGGATAACCAAATCCGTGGATATGGATGTAAATAGGGCGTCCGCATCAAGAGAGAAAAAACGGTATTGCTCACGATATTGAATAGTCTGTAGATCCGCGATGAAAGTTTTGCTGTCTTTCACCGAGAAATTGGAATTAATATTTAAATTGGAGAATTTCTTACAAATAAGGGTTGATAATATCTTAATAACAGAGTTATGGCAATAGGTCGAGCGGGGAAGAGCCCTTGGTTATCCATTTCTTTGTGGATCTTCGGTAAGAATTTTATTACAGAAATACTGCGGGAGCTGTCCTTTAAAGTGTCGGCAATGTTTTCAGGGAGGCTTTCATTTTCTTGTAATTTCCGTATAATTCTTTTATTGGCATTGTGAACCGCTTTTGGATTGTTCGTGAATAATTTTATTCCCTGTGTGGAATTAAGGAAATTTATCCCCATTTTGTTATATTGATCAATATTTAGCACCACCATTGCACCTCCTTTATCGGCTTGTACGATGATGAGCTCCTTATTTTGCTGAAATTGGCTCAGCCCATTTTTCTCAAGTGGGTTGAGAGTATCAGGTTGAGGCTTTTTTAATTTACGGCGTACAATGTTGCCTATTGATGCACGAATATGGCCAGGAATGGATAATTGTCTGGACTGGGCCAATACTGCTTCCAAGGGGGGTATAATATTTTGTATGCTTGGTTTAGTAAAGATATTAAATTTTAACCCTTTATTTAGTAATGACTGTTGTTCCACCGTGAGATTGCTTTTACTAATGTTAACAAAATCAGGATTTTTCCAATTTATAATTAATTGCTAGTGGGATAGTAAGTTATAAAGGTTCAAAATAAAAAAATTAAAGCTAAAAATAACAAAGTACTATTAATTAGTTCTTCGATCATAACAGGTATTTGAAGATAAAACTGATAAAAACAATTAACTAATAACATCATTATATTGTAGATATACTAAGGACTTCTCTTTGCAATTAACAGTTTTAACACAAAATCATACCTCAACAAATTTGATGAGCACATCATCTTCCTCAAAATAACTTTGGAGTAATGAAATAATCGTTCCAGGGTTTTCAGAAAATTTAGAGTTCACCATTTTCTCAAAAGTTTCTCTTTTACATACAATATGTTGCACCTTTTCATTTTTGTAATTTTCAAAGAACTTAAAAATTGTCTCTCCTTTGGAAGCAATTCTTTCTGTTAAGGTAGAAAGGAGATCTATTTTTGTTAGTTCTTTGAAATGTTCCAAAATTCCTGTCTCCGTGAATAATTCTGGATATTTTGTTTGAACATCCTTTATTGATGATCCAGAATTTATTAAGTATCTTTGTTGATAAAAAGAATATCCTGGATCGTCAGGATGTGGTTCTTCAGGTTGCCAACTCACACATCCATAACTGTCCCTTGATATTTTGTTTGGCCTAGAAGCATCATCGGTGTCTCTTGGTGTTCCACGTTTCACAAGCTCAGTACTTTTGTTTAATTTCTCTGATCTTGTAACTAGTTGTTTCATAAGGGAATAATAGCCAGTTCCTATGACAGTATCATCTAATTTATCCAGGAAAGACTCTGGATATTTATCCACCACCTTTTGGGCTATTAATTCCATATGTCTCTTTAGAGGCCTCTTACACACCTTGTGTATATGATGTACAAGTATGCGTACCATTCTCTTCGACACTTTGGATTGAGCCTTTCTGCTTTTTTTAAACAAGATTTATCCGATTCAAAGTTTCGTACCAAATTATTACAAAGCATAAAAGTTTAAACTGTTTAATTTGATTCAACAAAACCAAAGCTTCATTTTGTGTAGAGGTATCCATATCTGTGTTTGGTAAATACTAAACAATGCATCGTAAACTTGCCCTATTTGATGTCTTAGTGGTTTTATTGCCTCTATTCGACTTCCCCATCTCGTGTCACTAAGTGGTTTTAGAGTAATACCTTTTACATTCATCAAAAGAATTGACCATCTCAACGTTGAAGAGGAAAAGAAAACGTATATCTTTTGCACAATATTAAAAAAAATTCGTAGCTTCCAATGAAGACTTTGCCATGTTGTTTACCACTAACTTTAAAGAATGATACTGCAAGGAACATAAAATGCCTGTGGATTCATGTAAGATTCGTAAGCTGATATGAAGTTGATAAAAATATGGTGTGTATCAATTCCGAATTCTTTACATTTATCCAGTATCTGGCGAATTGTGAAGATCTGATCAATAGTAGATCTTCCTTGGTGGAAACCACATTGATAATCACCAACCACACTTTCCACACAAGGCACCAATCTGTTAAAAAGAATATTGGAAAATATTTTATAAGCAATAGATAATAAGCAGATACCTCTATAATTAGAACACATGATATAACCTTTCTTATGTATTGGGCAGATGATACCTACATTCCATTCATCAGGAATTGTTTCATCAACCCAAATCTTAGCCACTAGTTTGTGAACGTGCTTAACAGATTCTTTTCCAGCATTTTTCACAAGCTCTGATTAAATAAAATCCATTCCCGGGGCTTTGTTATTCTTCAACTTCTTAATGGCAAACTCAACCTCCTCAATAGTAGGTACTGGTACTTCAATATCTGACTTTCTTGTATTAACAAGAGGTAAGGTTTCCTGGTCATCAGCTGGACATTCATTCAATAGCTCATGAAAATATTGGGCCCATCTTTCTAATATTGCATGTTTCATACATGCTACAGAATTTCTTGTCAAAATGAAATCCTTCTGTGGAATTTTATAAAGCCATTGTTGAAGAGGAAAGATGACAACTGGAAACCGAAATGCTGTTACGTAGTTGCTGTGACAATAGTTTGACTTGCACTATGGAACACAGCATTTTCGAGGCATGTTCTCCAATAATAGTATATTAATTAACTAGCAAAAAGTCAACAGCTCACTATCTTGTTACGGCATGGCTTTCGTGGGTGCAGCCATTGCAATGCAAACTGCATACTTTTGTTTGGCAGAGTGGAAGAAAGACTAGCCAACAAACAAATAAAATCTTAAAAGATTTATTAGAGAGGTCACTTAAAATTAACTAGTTGTATGTACACAATTTTCAGACTTCGTTCCAGCCGAAGCCAACGTCACCAAAGTTCTTTATACAAAGTTCTCTAATCTTGCTTCTCTGAATCTTCAATAATAAAATTACTTCACTCATTTCTAATATCAACTCGATATTTAAAATGTAACCAAAATATAACACTTCACAAACTGTGAAATCCGATGAAATTAAATTTTCAATTAATTTCAGTTCGCTAGTATAATTCTCAAAAACATGCTTCCTAATAATTACTTCTTAATCCTGAAGCTCTAATTATTAATTAAATAATTACTAATTATTTGACGCTCCGTTTTAAAGCTCTAATTATTAATTAAATAATTACTAATTACTTGACACTCCGTTTTCTATCAACGCGATAGTTCAGTTCAAATAAATTACTTCTTTCTTGGAATAATAATGAACGGCTTTTACTAATTCACCTGTGTGAATTCTCTCAGCTATGTAATAATGGCTTAATTCTATCACCTGTGTGAATTCACTGTAATTCTATAACAATGGCTTTTAATTCAAACACCTGTGTGAATTAAATACTACGATATTCTGAATAATACCACTCTCTTCAATTGAATCAGGTTTTCTAATCAACTTTCTCTTGGAGTAGTTTTTTGCTCCTCTCGGCAAAACGCTTTCCCTCCAAAATGAAATAATAAATTCATACTCACAGTTTAGGATGAATACTAGTGGCTTTTCACCTTGGTGAATTTTCTCTCCTCGAACTGTTCGTTAGGAATTCCCGCTTCTCCTCTCGATGGTTCGGAATACTGCATGGTCCGGCACTTGACCTCTGCTTGCCCGCTCCAACATGGCATCCGCTATTCTAGTCAGCTGTTTCTCCTTCAGTTGAGAACTTTCCCATGATGCCTTAGCACTTGTCGTCTGCTTCTTAACGGCAATGGTATGACTTGTTACGGCGCTTAGACGTTAAATGGCTTTTCGCTTTTCACCTAAGTGAAATTATTCATCTCAGATTAATCTCTGCTTCTAAGGGATAATGAATTCCTCTGCCTTCTGACTTCAGTTCGTCTCTTGAGTAATTCCTACGTATTCTCGGGTTCATCTCACTTTACTATTTGGATCCTAGTCTTTAGTTGATTATTCATAGTAGCATTCAAGTTAGATGCCTTTTTAATCTTTTAATTCTAGTTCATCTTTTAGTTCTAGTTCTTCTATTGGTTATAGTCTATCTAGTGGTTCTCGTTCCAGAGTGAGGCTCTGCAGCCCTTTATATATCACTCCTTCTCGTAACGTAACGAGACTCATTTACATAATTCAAATTACCAATTTGAATTTGCTTCTCAATAAGAAAAAAAAATATTTTTTTTTTATAAAGTATAATTTAATTAGTAATATTTATATTATCAAATTTGTGTGCTTGAAATTTAATACCTCTACACAAACTAATACACAAGCACCGCTGGTGACCTATTTACTCCCATTACTTGCCCTAGACCCCTACTAGAATCAGAAACCTACGCACAGAAGTAGTACTGCAGTAAAATTAAATACTGTTGCTTTAACTTTAATTTTAACTTTCTGATTAAGCTACATTTGCTAGTAGCTTAATCACAAACCCTTACTAAACCATATGCAGGTGAAAAGCATCTGAGTCCTGTGGAAATTTTTTTCTCAAAGATGTAATTTAAAAACCTATCTTAGATTACATAATGTGAAATCCACTTAAATATGAGTTTTAGAGAATTGCATTTCTAATATAGGCTATTTAAAGAGACACCTTAGATTGCATATAGGTGAAAAGGTCTTAAAATCTGAGTTTTGTGAAAAATGTTTTTCTCAAAAAGAACATTCACAAACCCTTACTAAACTATATGCAGGTGAAAAGCATCCGAGTCCTGTGGAAATTTTTTTCTCAAAGATGTAATTTAAAAACCTATCTTAGATTACATAATGTGAAATCCACTTAAATATTCAAAACTATAAGTGTTTTATAGCTACTTAAATAAATGAAAGCGCTTAATTCATTTATTCAGTTTGGGCCTCAGCTCAAGTAGTTCCCTTCCTAATTTTCTTCTACTCTCAGGCTGATGCATTACGAAGGCTACATTATTAATACCATAGAATGCTGTTTATCGATTCTGAATCCAATTCTTTAAAGTTCAGCTTAAACAGATGATTCAGCCATTTCTATTTCAGTTTCAGCTTCCTGTATAGATTGTTCATTTTATCCGATGAGACATCTAGGTATGTACATATTATATTTCAGTTCATGGTTGCTCCAGACAACTTGCTATTACATTCGTGGCTCTCCCTTCTGCTGGAGAAGATGCTGGCAAATTGGAAGTGGAACTTTTTTAAGTAAATTAAAAATATTTTATGTGAGTTTCTTAATATGAAACGAGTAGATTCTGGCCACCACACACACAGTTCTAATTAAATACATAAATATAAATACAATAAAATGCGAGTACTTTCAAGATGGTCTACATATTTCAAAAAATAAGAAAATTCGGGCCAATGGACATGTGACCTGGACGGAAACATTTAGGGTTCAGGGGTGTTGGGCAGTAGGCTCTACGGCCTGGGGCTAAAAAAAAAGGTGTGGAAATATCTATACATAAATATATATTTCAAAGATAAAACTTCACAATTTGCAAATGTAAGAGAAATAAATAAATAAGAGAAATTAAGAAAATGAGCTGCTGTTGATGGAATTTAATTTAGAGGTATAATGAACTAAAGTGTAGGAGACATTGATAAAATATTAAATTCAAAACAATAAATCAAGTGATTCCTCGTTCTGAACAAAAACTACTGAAGATGTATCTTTTCTCAAACAAAGAAAGTGCATAAGCAATGGAAAACAATCCACCATCTCTACCACCAGTTTGTTTCACATAAGGAACAAAAGATTACCAGATGAAGGTTGAAACATACAGGCATTTTCTTTCACAAATCAGGCAAAACCTGTGAATACACTGAATCATACACCTTCACTTAATTTGGAGAACATCCAATTGTTGTCACCGTCAACCAACGTCCAATGAAAGATTCACCCGGAGTAACATGGAGGATCTGAATAAGATTAGGATGTGAAGGATATGGATAATCTTGTCTACCTGCAAATAATGTTGAAACAAAACCAGCCCTATCAGGAAATTGCTTTGAAAGTAAGCGTTGAGCATGATCAATATGTAAATCTGTTAATTCATCACCATTCTGAACAATAAGTTTATCTCTAAATCTCAGAAATGGTGGAATCCACACATCATTGAAAGCAGTTACATAAGAATTTTTATTAAAGAAACCTAATGAATTAGTCCTGTCCTTTGGTCTACCTCTCCGTGCTTTTACAACAGGCACGGTCAAGGAAGTGGACAAACGCTTCACTTCAGCCATTTTGTTGTTGAATATCAGGCACAGGAGCAGAATCATGATCCTGGCTGACCAGATTTGTGGGTTCTGTAATATTCAGAGGTTCGGGTAATTCACAATTTACATTCTCAGTTTTAGAAATATGCTCATCAGAGAGCATTCCACTGTCTAAAATATTTTCTACTGAATCAAAAGTTGTATTTGCACCAATTTCACGTTTTATTAAAGGTAGTGAACCAATTAGCTTAACATCATTATTTGATGGCTACTTGTGGGGAAAGCTGGTAAAGAAATTAAACATTTGTTTCATTACTTCCTGTGCTATTTAAATTTTGTTTCAGAAGTTAATGGTGCTGGACGACTAGGAATGGGATAGACCAACTGAGTATTTTCTGACCAAACATAAGTAAAACAGACAATTTTCTTCCACCTTCTTGGAACTAATTCTTCATCAAACATATCCACTTGGTAGAAATGTTGCCATATTTTTGCTGCTCGACATGGAAGACCATAGGTAGCAAAATCAGGAAGAGAATAAAATTAAATATAAAGAATCTAATATTTGTTATTACCACATGCAACCTCACACTGGCCATTTTCAAGAATATTGACAGAATGGGACCTTTCTGCTAATCTCTAATGACTTACAAATTTGTTTCGGTGCAGTATCTGAAGCAATGGCAGCAAACTGACAGTGCAGCATATCCGTATAATGAATGTGCAGAGTTTGCTTTTGAGCTAAGAAATCTTTATAGGATACCTTAGTATCATAACTCCTACAAAAATTTAACAGCTTACTTTTACTTTCATTGAGGTGCATTTTTGAATTAATTCCAATTTTAATTTTCTGATTATGGCTCTCGATTCTATTATTTGATGAAAATTTGAAAGTTTCTTGCATAATGTACACTATCCTACACTAATGGACCTGATAGTATGTGTTACTGGAAACACCTTTCCACCTTTGGAATCTGTGAATAGCTCATGGCAGAAAATGCAGTTAGCATTTAAATCATCATCTTCTTCATCAGTTGAATCTTCACATTTATTTTTTTAAATTTTCTTCGTTTATTAGGCCTATCTTTCATCTGTTTTTGGTTTAGGATTGGGCTTTTTTTAAAATCTTGAGGGCAGACTCAAGCTCGAGCTTATAAGGGGAGGATGTCAAAATTACAGTTTTTCCCTTTCTCTTATCGTCCTTGTTGCATTTTTTCGGCATTGTGTGGAGGAGACATCAGATCCTTTGGCGATAGGCCCACAGGAAAGAAGTAGTTGCTTTAAAATTTTGTGGAGACCGACTCTTTGAACAGCAAGAGCTTTCCAAGGATCTTAGTGGAGGTAATGTCTTGATGAGGGTTCCTCTTCATCTGCTTGTGAAGGTAACGTCTGGGTGGCAGGGTCCTCTTCAGTTGAGGGATCGTCTGGGTTTCCAGAAGTACTGTTAGTTTCTGTGCTAGATGCAGTTGTAGGGGCAGGCCTATTGGTAGTCAGTGATGGCACAAACAGGTGCTGTGGGAAAATGTTTTGGTCAAGTGGATATATTCCGGTTTTTCTAAAATCATTGACAGCAGTCTGCATACTTGCTGCTTTCAAAAAGGCACTACCATAAAGCTTAGCAACTTGGTAGATTGTAACTGGCCTGCCTGGAAGGATAGCGAGCCACTGGCGCGCCTCTTGTCGATAGTAGGTGCTTAACGGAAACATAAAAATGACATCTAGTGGCTGTAAGCGATGGGGGCAATTGGGTGATAAACACAATAAAATGACATTGATTGATCGAGCCATTTCAATTAAGTCGAGACTTTTGGTGTGAGTGGCATGGCAAGCAAGAATCAGGAGCACTGGTTTTTCCTTGCTTGGACTGGAAAATTCAATAAACTTTTGAAACCAGAAAAGAAAAATATCGGCTTGCATCCAGCCACTCGGATGATACTTAGCAAAGCTTCCTGGAGGTGCATTATCAAGTAGAAGAGGGTTTTCTGTTGTCCTGGAAAGCAAACATTGTTGGCATAAAATTACCAGCGGTGCTCATACAAGTCTCTGCAGTTACGAGCTGACCACACTCAGCAGATGATAGTGCACCAAATTGCTTTTTCCCTTTCAAGACAAAGAATTTTAGAGGGCTTATTAGACACTGTTGTAATGCCTGTTTCATCAACATTATATATGTCGTTTGGGAAAAATTTGTGCTTATTGTACAAGCTTTCAAGTAAATCGAAAAATTTGTTTACAGCTACTTTATTAAAACCCATTGCTCAGGACATTGAGGTTTTTTCAGGCTCTCTTAAGGAAAGTTTTTTTTTTTTTTTTTTGTTCCTGTTGTAAAAGTTATACAACCAATCCTTGCCAGCCATTTTATTCTTTTCATTAAAAGAATGACTTCTATTGTTTTTTTTCTTGCAGGGAAGTAATGTTAAAGTTCAGAATCTTGTTTCACACTTTGGATTGACACAAATGCTTGTTTTAAGTGACTTATTTGAAAGAAGTGCTCCATTGTCATATCATAGATAACAAATAGATTCTTTTTTCCTGACTTTTTAATGATATCAGATCACTGTCCAGGACTGAATACATCTTGTATCTGTCGACGCACGTAACTTTCAATTGTAGCAAAATCCCTGTCAGAGGGCAACATTGTGTGACCGCTAACAGGGACATGGTGTTCTACGACATCAAAATGCCCAGCTGATATCAGATGTAGCCAAAAGAGGACCATGTTCCAGTTCTTATTTTGGCCACATCAATTGTCAGAAATTGCGACAAGTCTTTCCCTTGATATCATTTTCCTCGAAGTAATGCAAAAGGCAGCTTACAATTTCCTCTGATCCACGAGCAGCAACAGCCTCATTCCACAAAAAACAATGGCCTTTGTTCCTGCCACAATCATGAATATTGAGGTTAAACAACCAAACTTTCCTTTTGCAAAAAGCTGGTCCACGTGTTAATTTTGGAACTAGGAGTGTTTGTTGGAAATCAAAACTTACAACATGATAATTACTATCTGTCTCTGCTCGTTTTGTCTGGTAGTCCGGATACCAATATTGGTTTCTCCTGCTTTTGCTTTTCGATGATGTAATTAACGTTGATGCTCAAGACTTATTTTCAGCTGGGGATCATCAATTCAATCAATGCTTTGAATTTGTCACAAGTTTTGCATGTATCATTCTTCGGTGATTTCACTTCTACATTATATTCTTCTGTAAAAATTCGTCTGTATTTGTTTGCTGAAACAGGTTCATAAGACATCTCCTTGCAAAAGGTATTTTTTAATGATCTACTAGCACGCAATTGTCATGTTGTAGCGAAGTTCTTATATAACAAAAGAAAAATGTAATTGATTATAAAAAAATATAAACTATTATTAAATTTTTAACTTCTGCCAATTAACTAACTTAAAGCTGTAAGTAGTAAAAAAAGAACTTCACTAGCCTCATAGAGAGAAATATATATATATATATATATATATATATATATATATATATATAATTTTCCGATTCTAACTCGGCATTACTGGCTTGTACTCCATGCCTAGGGAAACTTTCTCAAATGCCTGAAAACATGGGGTGCTCATTAAATTAATAGAGCGGAATCCTTAAATCTGTTTCTCTCTCCACTATATGCAAATAAAAATCAAAACTATCAAGGCCAGTTAATTTAAAAAAATATAAATAACTTTATTTTCATAATAGAATAACAAAATAAACATAAGGCAACAGGATTCATCCACAATCCAAAAAAAAAGAAATGCCCTTTTTTTCTCTCCTGAGACCCGGCAATCAACAATTAGCTATTGTTGAAAGCCCTGTACATCATCAAAATCCATTTCCCTCAAAAAATTACACAGTCGTTCCCAACCAAATTCCCAAATACTCCCACACATCATAAACAAAATTCAAAATGTCACAAGTTAACCTTTCCCTTCTTACCTTTAAATTATATGGACCAACCTCAGAAAATAACCCAAATTAAAACATTCAGTACTAAATTCTGACCGTGGGTTGAGCAACAAATAGACCTGGCTTTTTCCAAATGAATTATGAGAACTCTCAAAAAGAAATAAATTTTCACTTAACACTCGCGTATTCTTTCAGTCTATGTGGCGGGGTTCACACATCGGAGCTTCCAGTGATGAGGTAACAGTTCGTCCATCCTCGTAGGCATTCGAACGGTACTGTCCAACTTTTAGTCCGGCGACTTCACTCACGGCCGTAGAAATTGTTCCTCAGTCCGGCCGTCTCCGGACACATCTCTACTCGGCGAAAACTGACTACGCTACTCTCTCGTCAAGAGCCAACGATCTCGTTCTTCGGGCGGTGAACAGCAAAAAGACCCCTTTTCTCAGCACTAAGTCCCTTATATATCTTAAGCTGACCTTTCAGGACCCTGACCCTGGGTCGGGTCACCATGGTCACACCTGTTGCAACTCTAACAGCAGACAATAGACACAGGTCATTTGCCTACTCTTTTCCTCTTCCTTTTCCTAGAAAACCCCCTGCCGTAATAAGTTTTTTCTTTTTTTTTTTTCTTTCTTCGTTTCACCAAGGTCGCCTCGACCCCATTGTCATAAGGTCAAAAAAGTCACATTGTCAATACAGGTCATTTGTCCTTCCCCTTTTTTTCTAAGAAGACCCCATGCCGTACAAAGTTTTCCTTTTTTTTTCTTTGTTTCACCAAAGTCGCCATGACCCCAGTGTCATAAAGTGAAAATTCTAAATGCTCACTCACCCAAGCCAGAACTTACAATATTATATAAAAGAAAAATAACTATACCAATTACATTAATAATTCATATTTAAAAGATCCATTACAAATTTTTAAGTAGCGAAGTCCTTATATAACAAAAGAAAAATGTAATTAATTTATTATAAAAAAAATATAAATTATTATTAAATTTTTAACTTCCGCCAATTAACTAACTTAAAGCTATAAGTAGTAAAAAAAGAACTTCACTAGCCTCATAATAATTCATATTTAAAAGATCCATTACAATGTCAAAGCCTAGATACATTTTGCCCTTGTTGTTAGAACATCTGTAATTTCACTCATATTTTGGTATTTTGTCGATGTGCTCTTGTACTTGATTAATTGTACTTGATTCTGGATATGAGTGCGGGCACACTTGAGTGTTTTGTTCCTTTTTTCTTGAGGTGGAGTTTTTGCTCCAGAGGTAACTTGTTTTTGAATGTTCTCTATCCTGCCACGATTGTTCTGTAGACCATGAATGGCAAGAAAGGCTTTCTTGCACACCTTGATGCCAATGTCATTTCCTTTTATATAAGAAACAGTCCAATTTCTTTGTGATTCACCTATTGTTTTACATCGTCGTGCAACAGAACAGCATTTCCTAGCACCAAAGAAGTATGCATTTTGAACTAAAGTCTATTTCCCAGAAGGACTTAAAAGGTTTGTCTCACATTGTCCTTGCCCACTTTCTCAAAACACTTCCAAGCACAGTGACAGTCTGATCCTACATCTTTCTTCTGGACAATGTTACCTGAATGAGAGATATATTCCTCACTCGTCTTATCATTATTTTGCGTAATGAAGAACTTCTGACCCTTTTTCTAGAAGGCCTCTTTCTCTGTGCTTCTGCCTCTTCATTATTGATATCCTTTGCAGCAGCAAGTTGTTCATTATCTATTGTCTCTGTCCCTGGTTACCTGTATAACAAAGGTTAATTGCTAATATTAACTATTAAGTTTAAATATTATCAGTATTTACATACATCGAAGCCCAAAACACAAGCAATTTGACCATTACTTGCAACTACACATACTTCGATAACATAATGGTATGTACATGCACTTACCTTGTGCTTGTGAAATTCAGAAATACAATTGAAATGCCAATTTGCATACCTCTTAGTCATCTGAGCTATGCGGAATATATTCGGGATCCTCATCACTATTGTCATGATCACTGAGAAAATCTTCTTGTAAATCATGTATTGTGTATAAGATCACAGAAGATGTACATGTGTTGTTTTTAGTGGCAGCCTTTTTGTGTCACTTACCATTGTTCCTTCTGTGAGTGGCCAATGGCGTTTACCCTGCCATCTGTTTAGCACATTGACAACTTCTACCCAACTTAAGTTATTGTGCTGTCCAAAGTGGCAGTTAAGGCCAACTATCGCAAAATACACGAAATTGGTGCTTACCATTATGTTCCCCTGAGCTGCTCAGTTATTTATATAGTGTAACCAAATCTAAGTTTATTTATATAAGCTGAAGTAACATGTGATAGTTACTTCAAAACTGATGAAGTTAAGATGAATGCCAGTTCAAAACGATTTTCCTCCAATTTTTTGTCCAAAAACTGTTTATGATAACTATTTTGATTTTAGATTAGAATCTCTTATTTAATTTTTCCACTCATGTAATTGCCATTACTGATATTTACTGCATTTAACTAATTTTTCAACCTTTTTTTTTTTTTTCCAATTTAATTTATCTGTAATTTACAAACGGCAGTGTTGAAACTTATTTCACAGCCTTTCACATTTAGATGAATGCCATCTCGACCAAGAAGGGGATGCCAATCTACTTTTGCTTTAAGGAAAACTAATCTCTGCTCCTTGCAAAATGAGAAGAAACGTCTGTTAGCAGCATACATCCAATTTAGGCCCTTCATTTCGACCATCCCAGCCATTCTTTCCATACATGAAAGGAAGCAGTTCTCCTTCTGGGGAAGGATTCCAGAAACCAAAATCCGGATAAAAGGATTCATTCGACGTACCTCTGCAATCAGTGTATCAAACTTTGCCATTATCATAACAGCGCACTATCATTAATATTGTTAGTGCCGACATGAATAGCAACGACATCGAAGTCTGCCAGTGATCACGAGATTCATTGGAATAAATCCTTCACATTGATCCCAGGACAAGATCGAACAGTGACGTAAAAAGAATGGGCCTCCAAATACTACTTTCCTATCAGTACTGTCACGCTGGGGAATTATTAAAGTATTATTCCTCAGGCAAACTATAAGAAAAAAAAACAATGGGCGCTAACACCCTGCTACCAAGATTATCTCTATTAAACAATTACTTGCTTTGCTTGTGAAATGCCGATCTTTCCGGTCACCTGCACGCTCCTAATTCCAAATTGCTGGATCTTGTTAATAATTACTGATGTCGTGGTCTAGGTTGTTTTTACCTGGCGCTGGGCCCAAAACCAAGATAAAGAACAAAACCCCACTAACACACTGATAAGACCCTTAAAATAAGATACACCCCCTATTCCTTTATGAATTGACCCTTATAATGGAGGACGGGTTCCCACTGGATGTGTCTCCTGTAAAAGATTAAATACAACCCCTCCAAAACTCACTAACACTTAATAAATCTTAAGCAACCCTGGAAAAGTTATCGTAATAAAACTATCTTAATAAAACACACTAGGTAATTAACAAAAAAACCACTTATTTATTCTCAAACGTCACTCCTTCTCCTTTTAAAATACAATATCGATTACACTACTTGATGATTAAAACACTTTTCAATTTCACCTGTAAAAAGAAATACAAGATATACACTGATTTGTTATTTTATTCAAAAATACACTTTGTCGGCTTCGATCCCGATTCGGTGCCCCTTAATGAGATTAAACACCCAGAGACGTCTCTTTGCCGAATATCTATTCGGTTCCACCCCTTCGAATAATACTGACTTTCTCTCCCCCTCAAATACTTTTCCTTAACCCCTCCCTTTTTATAAAAAATTCAAACAATTTAAACAATGCATTTAACTATATGTATTATATAACCAAGAAAGTGTGATTTACCTACAGATACAGATTTAAATCTTATAAAACAGACTAAGCAAATTAACTTCTTTCTTCTTCCCCCCCTTCACATATGAAAATCACACACACAAAATATCATAAAACCAAAACATTTCCTTATAGGCTGGAATACTACATTTAAAAACACCATACAATGTTAAAACCATTTATGAATTAACAATCTCCCCCAATGTCCTTTCTCCCCTTTTCCTTTATAGTCTAATTTCACTGAAAGTTACAGTTACACCTCTTTTTTTTTTTTCTTTGGAAAATTCGGTAAAACTTTCTGATAGTGTCACCAAAAATAGTTTTTTTTTTTTTTCTTCCTTGGATGGCTTTTCCTCTCTCGAACACCAAATAATTTCTTTTGTTGTTGTACAAAGTTAGTTCACTGTCACTAAACACCTGTCGTAGTTTGTATTGGCTACCCCCATCTCAGATTCAGGCTTTCTCTACATCGGGCTTCTCCTCCCACAGCGACGTTTTCTTTCCGCCTGGTTTTACGAAAATAAACGGTGATTATGATACCGTCCCTTCGACGTACACAATGCTTTTCGTTTCTCGTTTCGAGAGAAATATAAGACGTCCGAGAATGTTCTCCATTCCCCGAACGAAATGTTCAAACGGTCAACTACTTACATACACAGAAGCTCTAGTCGAATCTCCGAGTCGTCTCCAGTTTCGGGCTCTCGGCCGCTGACCTCTCCAAGGCGGCTTCCTTCTGCGGTCGCATGACTTTGCCAAGGAACCAGGCTCCCATCTACACGTCTTTACGAACGGCTGCTAATAGACCCCAACATATCGTCTTCGTCTTCCCGCACGGTCGTGTGCACTGACTATCGCCGAAGTATTGTACTGTCCGTTGGCATGTTGATTTCTCCACTTCACGCGGAGTCAGAGAGCACTCCAAGGGTGTCTGCTTTCTCGGGCTGCCAAAGAAGTTCTCTCTCTCCGCTCGCCAAAACACAAGTTCCTAGGGTTTTCTAAACTTCCCCTAGAAAAAATGACCTTTCACTTCTGAGCCAATCAAACCAGTTCATTGGGGTCATGTGACCCCCACTGACCCTTTTGCACGCGTCACCAATTTACGTCACTTCTCCTATCGAATGTTCTCGAAGGTCACGTGACCACCCCGTACTTCCGTGTTTCGCTCCCACGGTCTGAAAACTTTCTCATCAGAAAAATAATTCACTTAGAAACACTTTATAAAGTCCACTAATTTAACCCAAAC
>JAFIDM010000006.1:13854453-13874625 GCA_023159025.1 Thereuonema tuberculata
ACGAGATCCTATACTCTGCTACTCCAATGGGAGACACTCCTTGCTGGGCGGTTGCCCACGACGAATTACTTCTCTCTCCTCCAAGTGGAGATCCAGATGGGCTGCTGCCCCAAGACGAGATCCTAAACTCTGCTACTCCAATGGGGGACCTTTGCGGCTCTTGCCGCCGAGACGAGATGCTATTCAGGCGTTCTGCGCCTTGTTTTATAGGCGCAGGACGCCGCAAACGAGGCTGCAGACAGGTCGACTCGGCCGAGGTATGCAGGGAAGGTCAAGTCGACTGCGCTGAAGGGGGAGCGGATAAAACGTCTGGTAACAATATAATGAATAATTATGCAACACCATGCATTTTACGGGGTAAAAATTTTGAACCACATAATTGATGTTTTGTAAATTACAGCATTTATTATATTTAATTAGGTAAATAAAATACAAAATGAAAGTCAGAAACTACAGTGAAAGGTTTGAAAACAATTTTTGGAAGGTGTGAAACACAGATATACATTGCACTTTTCACATTTCACCCGTGGATTACCTTTGCATCTACCTTTTTTTTCATGAAATGTAGGCCAATGACCAATCCCGTCATTTCGGACATCTGTTACGGGAAGATTTGTCAAAGGCATTCTCTATTTTTTATTATTTTCTTTAGCTGAAGGCTCTGGACTATTTGTTGGGCGACCAACCTTTCTCTTTATTGGCAGTTTTCCAGCTTTGCAAAGTGACTCTGCTTCTTCACTCTTGAATAATTTGAGCTTTTTCACTTTTGATTGATCAATTCCTAATTCTTTACAGTCCTTCTTGTATTGGCACCAGGCATTGACGCAAACTAAGTCAATCAAATGGTAAAATATTTTCATGTACCATTTGCGTGACTTCAAAACAGAACGATGGAGAGCAATGAAATGATCAGTTGTATCAACACCTCCCATAAACTGATTAGAGAGAGATATACAATACGGGCGTTTTACTTGTATTTTGTTGTTGCTACTCGCATCCCAACGATTTACAGTGTCCATTGGAAGAGAGCCAGCAAATGTACTCAGTAGTACAACACCTCTGTTATCAAACCACTTTGTTGCTGCTACAGTGGTACCCTCAATGATTGTTCTTTGCTCTTCGGTGCTTCCACGTCCATTTTTCTTCAGTGTCAGTTCATTGCCTGGCTGCAATCTGTTTTCCCGGCGGTTCCCAATGCCCAAATTCCTCGCTTTGCAAGTTCGACCTGTAAAGGTACGCCACAAAACCAGTTATCGAAGTAAACCTTGTGATTGTTATTTTCAGTTAAAACATTACACATTCGGAACACAATGTTTTCACTGTCACCTATATCAGGGTAACCCGGGCATGGCATAATCTTACCAAGATACATTTCAAAGTTATGTTCCATTCCTGTCATGTCAGACATTACAAATATTTTGTAAACCTCTTCTTCCGTTTTTTTGGCATATATTGTCTTAGGGGGAAGTCTTTCCCTTAAATGGCAGAATTTGCTCATCAATGCTAAGCATTTCAGGCTTCTCTAACTTTTGGCAAACTTCGAGGATGCTGTTCAGAACTTCCCTTATTTTATAAATCCTATCGTAATCTGGATGGTTCTTGTCCTGAATTTGTTTTGAATTATCACTGAAATGCAATAAACTACGAATCAATTCAAATCTGTTCAGTGATATAATGTCTTCTATCTGTGATTTTCTGAATCTCGGGCACCAATAATCACGTGAAGCTGGGACCTTGATAATAGACATCAACATCACAATGCCAATGAACTGTTCCAACTCGGGAGTGGAAAGTGATAATGGCTTCATTTTATTCTTTTGAATTCCATATAAATTTGATTGTTCAACTATATGGTCAATTAATTGTTGATGAAAAAATTTAATGAAATATTGCCTGGATGTAAGCAATTCTGTCACAGGAGAGTTGGGTTTTGATGTGAAGACAGGCTCAGTTATCAGATCAGTCTCTTTTGGTTTGATCCATTTACTGATAGCCTTTCTGCTGCATTTTGATGTCTGAGTTGCAGACACAGATGGTTCAGCTTGATTGTTAAATCTACTCAAAGGAAGACAGTCATTATCTGATGTTGTATTGACGTAGCTTAGCCACTGCTGCTTTTGCGCCATTAAAACACCAACACCAACCAATCTGATGTTGTATCGGTATCAGAAGAGTCTTCTGAGACCTGAAGTGTTGGTATACATTCTTCATCACTGCTGTCATCCATTGCACTATCATCACTGTCCTCAGGGGGCACTCTGACGATGTATTTCTGTCTTTTGCCATAAAATCGACTAGTATTCTTATTGAAATAAGTAGAACTGAAATAAAAAAAAAAAATGGATAAATTAATTATTAAAAAGATTCATAATTTAAATGAAACTACTAACATAAAGAGGTTTGAACTTCCTTCCATTGATCCCGTTGCAACCAATGTCGAGAGCTTCTGATTGGTTAAGTCAAAAGTAACTGTCCAATAGCAAAGGGCCGTTCTGACTGAAACTCATTTCAGATTAGTGCCAGTTAGGACTAATATAAATTTTAGTGAAGGACTGTCATTTCACAAATAAATTACAGCTAATTCCTTCAAACTTAAATTCATAATTGATCCACATAATGACATTTTTCTCCTTGATCAATACACCAGAGTTCCATAAGTGAATTTTAAATTTCCAAGGTATTTAATACATTTTTGAATCGTGTTACAAACTGTTGTTTTATTAACTCTAAATACTGGTGTTTTGTACCCCTGCTCATTACGTTGCATGAATTTAATAAATCAAATGCCATATCAATAATTTTCATAAAATTAACAGTGCCCTCGCAATCTAAAAACTCTGGTAAACCTAAATCTTTACAAAAAATCATTGCATTGGCCAGAGAATTACTGAGTTTGAGCATCTAGTGCTACCTTAATTTTTTGTGACCCGTATCCAATGTGTGACCTTCTCATTTTATTTACAGCATGCAGAACCTCTTTTTCTTGTAAATTAACCAAATCAGAAAAGTATTTCCATTTCATTGGCTGGCTATCACCATCTACAAATATTTGCTTTTCAGATAGTAAATTTCTAATCAGTTTCAACATGTGATCAAAGAAACAAAAATACTTTTCTCTCTAGTTGCTCTCTCTAGTTTTACTCTCTCAATATCTTTGGTATTTTAGAATGTCCAGCTTACTATCATATAATACTTCCACGTACTCCTTCTATATATTTTTGTGTTCTTCAACACTTGTTTTGTTATCTTCCCATTAACATACCTTGCTTACTTATTTTCATTCTTTGTCAGCTATTTAACTGTTTTATACATTTCTTCCAATCTTCCTTGTTTTTCTAAAATACCATCTCTTCACAATGTTTCTCCATCCATTCCTTTCTTGTCTGATCAGTTAATCTTCTTCGTCCATTGTTGAGTTTCTTATATTTCGTTTTTCCTTCTTCAGTGTTTACATTCTTCCATCTTCTCCTTTCATCCATTTTATCTATCATGCTCTGAGTAATCCATTTCTTCCTATTCTTAGTCTTTTGTGCAACTCCAACCTCTTCTTCTAAAGCTTTTCTGCATTGCATCTCTAATATTACTCCATTCTTCTGTTACTATCTCACTCTCTTATATTTTCCAACTCTTCCTCAACATCTCTTGAATAATCTCTACTTTTTTCTTTCTTTAATTTTATTATATCCCAATTCCTTATCAACTTTCCCTTTTTTGTAATATTCTTCAGTCGTGTTCTTATTTCTTTTACCAGAAGATTATGGTCTGAATCAGCGTCCGCTCCTGGATAGATTTTAACATTGTTTTTAAAATCTTTGAGTCACAATCACAAAATGTATCTGGTATCTTGAAATATCGCCGGATGCTTTCCACATATATAAACGTGTATGTGTTTTAGAGCAGGAAAGATTGAAGGGTGGTAGCATATGGATACATAGCATTTATGACTATTAGAGCATTTGGGGGAGGGGTTATAAATGATGTGGAAGGTATGAGCTATGCACTGGTGATGAAGGATCTTGGAAATTCATTGGATTCAAAGATGATGATATTGTTGAGCTCTTTTGAGAAAAGATCCTCGGAACTGGATAAATAAAAGGCTCTGTAAACCGCCATATTTATGTTTCTTTTAAAGGCTGGTGGCAGGCTGAGTTGAAGTTGAGGGTGATGCCAGTATTTGTAGGTTTTCTATAAACGGTGTTCGTCCTTGTGAGGCATACATCCAAGAAAGGGATGGAGAAATTAACTTTCTTTTCAAATATGAAATGGATATTGTTATGTATACAGTCCAGTACTTGTTTGCATTTTGCTATATACGTAAAACAGTAGGTCGTCTACATACCGGATGTAAATAGGTAAGCGGATTTTTTTTTTTTTTTTTGTGGTCGAAAAATGTGATAGCACTTTCCTCAATATAAGACATGCAAATCTCTACAATAAGAGCGGAGGCAGATAGGCCCATAAAGAGTCCTGAGGATTGGGAATATGCCTTATCATTGAGCAAGAAAATTTGCATGCAGGACATGGTTTGAATTAATTTGAGAATACGAATGCTTGATTGCATGTTGCTACGTGCGTAAAACAGTCCTTGCTAGGTGTACGTCCAAGAAGAGATGGAGGAATTAACTTTCTTTTCTAATTCGAAATGAATATTGTTATGCATGCAGTCCATGATGTTATTAGAAATTAGGGGAAGGGTACTGAAATTCTCCGTTGGTATTGTTCTAATGAATCACTTGCTAATTCAACTTTTGTTATCGCCGAATTCCTTTTTAACTTGAATCAGTTCATCTCAAAGTTCTTTAAGTTCCCTGTCTTTTTCACTTTGTCCGTCACAATCCTCATCAGTGATGGCAGCTGTGATTTCCTTTAAAATGTCCTGTGCTTTACGGGTTTCACCCATGTGTAGCCTCACCGTCTCTGCGAAATCCTCACATTGCGGTAAATTCTCCGAAGTAGGTGCATACCTAACCTGATAATACTGAAACAGTTACTGGGGGCCAAATCTCACAAAGTGGCATCTCATCCTAGTATCTGAAAGTATCCCTCCCCACCCATGTGATTCTTTTTCCGATGTAAACACGACGAATTCTCATTACTGCAGTCACGATATATTTCTATAATATGTATAGCAATTTCAAAAAGAAAAAAAAAATATATTTGTAATTTTAAAATAAATCCTAAGTTACAATAAGCTTACTTTAAAAAACAAAAAAAATGAAAACTTCAACATACTTAGAATGAAATTTCAATATAAACTGTTACAAATAAAATTAATTATTAAAAATATTTTAAAAAATTATTAAAATTGTAATTGAAATTTTTTCTTGTATGATTTTTATTTTAATTAAAATTAATGAATATGACTAATTTATTTTTATATTTATTTCATTTCATAGCATAAGTTTTATTATTAGTATTATATAACATCAATAATTTTCAGCTAGTTTTTTTAAGTGTCATGTTATGTATTTTTAAACAAATGTAATCTTTATTCTGAAAATAAGTTCATGTGAAATAGAAAAGCAAACTAATCCTCTTTCGTAAAGAATTGGTGGCCCTGAAAAGGACTGTTTTTCAATATACATAGTGACTTTTTTTCAGAGTGGTGTCTCAGCGTCTGTATGATAATCCGAGTCTTCTGACGAGTCTTGACATTTCTACTATAAATTACAGACTTTCAACTATAGTTTCTACCATTCCGTCTACTACCTACATGTAATTTTCTTCTTTTATTACATGATCAACACAATTTTTCCACTGCTCTGATGTTACCCGGCGAATTCCTTCCTTTGCGAGCATCTCTACTTCCGGTGCCTTGAAAGTGCAGTTTTCTCAGGCCACAAATCCTTTTACTTGACTCCAAATCAGTCACGTAAAGATCAAGCTGGAGATCAGTTTTATCTTGCCATATTGCCCTCTTCGTATGGCCAAAATTTATCCACGTTTCATCTGTATAACAAATATTAACGACCTTAAGAACGATAATGACGGATGTCTTATACTGACCTCGCCTTTGTTAAATGACATTTCACTCAATTACCATACACGAACACTCAAGTTTACAATATCGGAATCCCAAATCCTTCTTTAAATTTCGAACAGTTCGCGCACAAATATTGGGCAATTCTTCATCTTCCTTAATAGCTTCCATCACTTTTGATGCTGTGGGAATTTCATTTCTCAAAAAGAAACTGAACTTTCTTATGTAGGCATGTCAGTGTGAAGTCATCGTAAATCCTTAATCTTGTTTGGGTATTAACTTTCGAAGTTCACTTCTTCCCGTGCAACATGTGCTATGATTTAGGCGGACAAAAATATTTTCACCCTTTTTTCTCTTATTTTTGTGGGCCCTTTGACAGATTATCTAGATATAGTCAAAATACATAGCCTGAATATATACAGCATGTGTATTATATCTATAATTTCTAATCTTTCTTTTATATCTATATACAAAAAAATGAACAAATATAAAAAAGAAAAAGCACTTTTTGTCATATTATAGTTTAATTATAATTATTATTTTCAGTTGGTTACTTACAGTTATTATTACATTTAATCATCTCTGCTCCTATCTTCATCCTCTTCGAACATTGTCAATTGCTGATGACCTGGCTCCTTCAGAAATTCCAGGACTTCTTTTTCGAAAGGGGTTGTCTTCCTGCGCAGGAGGAGGACAATTTTAAAAAATTGACAATGTTAAAAACTAATTTTTAACATTAGTTACTACAGAATCTGATGAGATGAGGAAACAATAATGATGTCTTTGTTGGTGTTGACCCTAAATGTCTTTCTGTTTGTTGGAGTCTAATGTTCTTCCAGTCTTTTTGCTGGGATCTTCCGAAAGCTTACCAATGGGTAAAATCATTTTTTCAATGATGTTAGCGCTATGAATCAGGACTTTGTGTACAGTGACACTCATGGGATACCAGCTGTAAAGATGAAGATACGATTCAGCAGTGTCTAAGCAATATTTTTGGAACTTGGGTACATCGATCTCATATCCGCTTGCAAGGTGCTAAGTACAGTTGAAAATCTTCAGAGAAGATTATAATCTAATCTTGTGATGACTGCAACCCTTTTAAGATCTGAAAACAATTTTCGGGCTATATTGCCGTCATTTGAGTTTCCTCCTCCTTGCTTTGGCATATCAATCACAAGCCCCATCTCTTCATAAAATTTCTGGGAAATATTTTCTTTTCTTTGTTTCACAATTCTCTGCGCTTCTGATCCTGTCGCTTACCATTCTCTCAATTCTATTTTGTAGGCTATATGAAGTAAAATTTCACAAGTTCTAATTTAGGAATGTAGACACAAAAGACCGAATTCATAATAATTTTCATTGCATTCTATTGCCAAGACCTTCTCAAGATTATTCATCTCTTTAGGCAAGGCTTATGTAACACCTTTGGCTTGCTGAATTGTTCGACAAAATATTTAATATTTTCCCGTCAAACATTGTGCTTAACAAAATTTGATTGATCAAAATCAGCCTTCCATTGATGAAAACTTTAGTTCGCAAAAGATCATTAATTTGGGCTTTAATTTCATTGTAGTATTGTATCACATTTTCTTTCGTTTCTTTCTGCAATACAAATTTAATTAGCTTGCAATATCTGGTGGCTGAGGTATGCGCATTTTTCCAGTAAATCTGCATATTGAATGTTTGCTTCTATAAAAGTTTGTTTGTAGACGCTGTGCCCCTCATTTATATATTAAATCAATTTCAGTAGTTTCGGGTGGATTCGCTCCAAAACTTCCTTCTTATTTGAACTAACCTTCTTGTAATGAGGTCTACCAGACTTTGAAGCTTTATATTAAAAATTTATCAATTTTTATTTTAACAATCAACATCTAGAAACTATTTAAATAAATACTTTTTAAATGAACACACCTGAAGGTTGATCGTCCATAGTTAAGATCCGATGTAGATGTGTAGACTCTGCAAACGTACGCTATTCTCTGTTGAATACTTGGGAGCGACTAAGGCACTTTGCATGCTGAGACATGTGAGATGTGATTTCAAACCAGTTTCGGATGATTATAACGGATTGGTTAAAAATTTCTTTGGAATGGTTAGGTACATCGGTATTTTAACTTTACTGTAACATTAGCCTATACTCGCCTTGTACTCAATACTGAGTTTTAGCAGAGTGCGAACTTAAGGTTCTACAATCTAACTGGGAACCACCAACCCTGGAAAGATGGGCCCGCAGAAGGAGGAGGAGAGATAGTGGCGAGGGACTGTTCATGAGGGGTTAGGATGTACCCAAGACGACACAAAAGAAAAGCATAAGTATATGCAGCAATTCCCTAGGGAATTAACTGTGGGGAAAAATGGCAAACTCCCTCATGGGCGCGGCTGCCAGTACTGACGCCGGTGCCGGGAGAAAGCTCCATTTACCCTCTAGTTCGCAGTTTAATTATACTGCTGGGACGAGTAAGCCCCAAGCCACGTCCAGGGAGGATCATGGAACAAGCTGCAACAGGGCAGTTGCACTTTTGTTTTCACAAGGAGTATTCATCGCAGGTTGTGGCGCGAGTCGGCCTAACAACCGGATGCTCGTAACCAGTTCTGTTTAGCTGTATCTGTTCTCACCCCTTAGAAACTCAGTTAGCAGGTGGGCGGCTGCCAGGGAGAGATCTTCCCTAACCAGGAGGGGGCTCTTTGAGACAGGCATTGGCGAAACTCGACCGGGTGGTTGAGTAGCTCTGGCAGTTCACAAGGCGCGGATCGGCCATTGGAAATCAGCGTTTGTTCCAGTTTCGCTGTGTGTCTTAGGCGGTACTCGCTCTCGTACTTCCATAGAACGTGATGACAGTTTCGGGCTCACCAAAATCACAACGGGCTCTCTCGGAGCCCGTGTTTGGCTAGATACGCATTGAAAAAGCCATGTCCCGTCAAGAATTGGTTTTGGGCCGAGTCACAGAAGAGCGAGTTCGTGTTAACTTGCGGTATGAAAGTGTGCAGAGGCCGGCCTTTAGTCGTATTGGCCCACCTACGCTGCCAGAGGTTCACACACTTTTGGTAGCAAAGCTGGCGAGCTCTGCTTTTGGGCAAGGGTCCTTCAAAAGTAACTTCTGGCAGAGCCGTGGCTAGTTTTGCAAGTTCGTCTGCGTGTTCGTTTCCAAAAGTACCCACATATGCCTTAGTCCAGAAAAAATGGCACTCGATTCCAGCCGAGTCTAATTGCGCTAGACTCCGTCACGTTCCAGCCCAAAAGTGATTTGGGTGTTCCCTTTGCCATGGAGCTAAGGGCTGCTTTACTATCGGATATAATGGCAAGCTTCCCTGGAGTATCCCGAAGGCACTCGAGACCCCAGAGAAGTGCCGTGTAGATCGCACCGAGTTCGGCTTAGTACACACTCGAGTGGTCCGGTAATCTATGCATGGAAGAATCTAGCAGCTCATGCCAGAGTCGAAGCATACAAAAGCAAAACCGGATCTCTCATTGGTCTTTGACCCGTCCGTAAAAACTATGGCTCGGAAGGCGGTCAGGTTACCATGCCAGTCTGTGACTGGACGGTTCTGAACAGTTGCCGGATGCGACCAGGTTGGAATTAAGTGGAAACCTATCACTACGTAGCTCGGCGTAGTATTTTGGTGCGGTTGCGGCAATAATGTCGAGGGGAATTTCACCACTTAATACGGCCAGGGACTCGTTCGCTAAAGTACGATATGAGCGGGTCATTGCTCTTAGAAACGGTCGGGCTAGTGCCCGCAGGCTGTCTGCAATCTTAACGTGTGAGGCGGACTTACCCCAGATTTCAGCTGCATAGAGTGCTTTCGGGCGCACTACCGTCTCATAGAACAATTTCCGAGCCTTCGGTATCATTCTCCCGATAATGGGGCGATCCCCGGTAATCGGAGGGCGATGGTTGGAAGTACTGTCCGCATTTCCCTCACATGTGCCACCCAGTTTAAATTCCTTGAAAAAGTAACTCCCAGGTATATGAGTGTGTTTTTGAAAGCGATTTTTTTCTCCACAAATCCTGTAGCAGGGAAGACAGATTAGGGTTCTTCCCGCCGCAAGAAGGGCAGTGGATTTCTGGGGTGAAATTGCTAGATGGTGCCTGTTTGCCCAATATTCAATTAGTACCTGGACATTCTGCCATGCTCTTTTGAGATTCTGCCTCGAAGTGGCCATAATGACAGCTAACAAGTCATCAGCATAACCTATGAGCTTGTGCGTATATCCTGGGTTTGACCCCTCAAAGGTGGCAAGTGCACACTCTGTGAGAATTTCGTCACATACGAGGTTCCATAGTAAAGGTTCTATGCAGGAGCCTTGAGGAATTCCTCGGTTTGAGACTGCTCTAGCTGTACCCAGGGTAAGTTCTCTTCCCTGGAGGAAACTTCTTACAAGGGCGGTAAGGTTCCTGGGACAGCATTTGGCTTGGAGCATGCGTTCGATACTGGGTGTATCAGGGACCCGAATGCGTTTCTGATATCAAGAGAAACGAGTACAGCGTAGTGACCTGCCGCTTTCCCCGTTTCAATTCTCTTGACTACCAACTTGAGGGCATCCGTAGTCGATCGATTTTTCCTGAACCCAAATTGTACTTGGGACAAAAGTGACTTGGATTCGAGAAAGTAGGTTATTCTCTGTTCAACTAAATTGTCGAGCACTTTCCCAAGGCCGGATAGCAGGCAGATCGGCCGAACAGAACCTATTTCTCTCTTAGGGATCAAAATCACCTTAGCCTCCTTCCAACACTTGGGGAAACACCTTTCTCGAAGGCATTTGTTCAGAAGCATGAGCCATAGCTCCCCAACGGCCTCATAGGCGTGCAGAAGCACTCTACTGGGGATTGCATCCGTACCTGCTACTGCCGCCGGGTTTAGCATTCGAATGACGGAATATAACTCAATTTGGGAGAACGCTTGGTCGTCCGAGTCAAGCATTGCTTCTTGATAGGGATCAATTATTGCAATTTTCTCTTCTGCTGTGAGCTCGTCACGTGGGAAGAGACTCCGTAAATGGTATTCCACCGTTTCCTGTTCATTTTTGGTCTACTGTCCAGAAGAGAGCAGACCGGACTGAGTGGGGTCAGACTCTGCAGTTTTCCACTGAGGAGTTGGAAGGGCTTTGAAAACGTGCTCTCGGTTGATGCTTGTTCGCAGAAATTCGTCCAAGAATTCCATTTTGCTTTCCGCATTTCCTGTTGATAGCAGCTTTTTGCCTTCTTCCAAGCCTCTCGCAGTGCGTTCACCCGAGGAGACGTCCCTCGTTTTAGCCTAGCTTAAAAAACAAAGCTGAACAAAGCTGCGGCTTCCTCACAGTTTTTGCCCTTGATGGAATTTTGTATGATCTGCTTGCGGGCAGATAAGTAATCCCGGAAATCGTTCCATCGTGCTTTCCTTAGGCAGTATCTGGGATAGTCCTCAGGTGTGCAAGGAAGCAGTTCGCCGACCTTCAAGGTGATCAGAGCGTGATCGGAACAAGTGTCAGCCTGACTAACCTCCCAATTGCTAACGTTCAAGCCAACAATCAGTGAGAGATCAATGCAGCTGTTGTCGTTATTTGACAAGAAAGTCGGTGGCGAATTGGCCACCGAAACACCATGTTCTGTCGCCCAATCAACAAGGAGGGTGCCCCGTGGCGATTTTGTGCGGTCACCCCATGCCTGGGCTCGCGCATTCATGTCATCTAAAGCCGCTACCCTGCGATGGAACCCTAAGATCTTGTTTAACTTGTCTAAGTCAGTTCGAATGCACCTGGATCCGTCAGCATACAAGCTAACGAGCACTAGGTCCGCTCCGGGAATTAAAATTTTAATGCACATACAATCACCATCCGACAGATGAAGCAGTGGCATGCAGCGAAAGTTTCGGCCACGTTGGACGATGCAAGCCCTTGGCCTTTCATCAGTGGTTCCATGCGAGTAGACCGTGAATCCCTGGCCAGGGGAGGGTATTGCACCGCTCCTATGTGTGTAGGGTTCTTGAACGCAGATAAAATCGGATTGATCTTGCCGTAGGAAGATTTCGTTCCAGGCCAGATATCCTCTACCAACGTTAATTTGAGCAAGACCTACTGATCTCTTGCTGTCATTTCCAGACTTAATAGATTTTGGCCTTGTCTTGGCTTCTAGTGTCTTGGTTGGAACAGCTAGTGGAGGGTTCGTCGCCTGCCACTTGAGTGGGGTTTTCCAAGCAGACAGCTTCATCACCGCTGGCTGGTGCCCCAATCACCTCAACTCCCGGCCTGAGCCGCTTCGATCTATCACTATCACCTAAAGTACATTCGAACTCATTTGCGGTCACCCCGGCCGCGGTCCGTTTACATTTCGGCGCCATATGCCAGAAACGACTGATGTAGTTTCCAATAGTTTAAATGTATACCTTTAAGCCAGACTCTATATTCTTGGTGCTTCTGTACTTGCAAGAAGTTCAGAGAAAGTATACGCAGACATTTTTGACTTCAATCTTTAAAAACCCCACTGGGCAGTAAATAAGATAGTTAAACAATAGTGCTTCTTTGTTGGGAAGTGAAATCCGTTGTTGCTTTTCAACTTTACTGTAACAGTGGTATTTTGTTGCTTTGGTGTAATTCGAAAAGAAATTTTTGTCCGCCTATTTCAAGGAAATTGCTGTATATGGGGGGGTCGAACCATGCCCCCTTTCTTTGAATTCGTTCTTCAATTTGTTAATACTTGCTGTTGATACATATGTTAATTTAGCAACTATAGCTGTAATTTCATTCTCTGACTGATTGCAGTGCTTCTACTTGCACAAAACATTAAGAATGATTATCTTAGTAGCACTTTGTAAAGATTTTCTTAGTTTATGTAGTTGAAAAACAATGTTAACTCAACTGTGAAGGTTCACGTGATCGGTTAATTAACTAATAACTTTTTAAACTCATAAATATCTGGAAAGGGGTTCCCTTTGTGTTCGAAATGCAAAGTAGATAGGAAATCCCATTTTGTCGCATATAGGCATTAAAGAATGTGTCTTGAAAATCACTGTTTTTCACTTGAATTACAAAACAAAGAAACTAGAAAATATTTGAATATTTATTGGTTCCGAATGTTTTCATCGTGATTTTGAAACAAGGGTTCCCAGATTTCACGCCCCTTTTACGGAACAATAAGCTGATTATTAATTTCTTATAGATTGAGCCAATGAAATTACAAGTTTTATTAGAAATAACCAATTACTTTCTTGTCCGGTAAAAGGGACGTGAAATTTACTTCACTTACGCTTACTGAGTATTTTTATTTAAAAGATTATGAGAAGAAGTTGACAAGAACATAAAACAATAAACAAAAAACAAAACTGGCCACTTATTTTATTATATAACTTATAAAAGCCATGTTTGAATATGGAACTTACCCAAGTATTTGGAAAACTGCGAAAATAACTCCAGTATATAAAAAAGGAAAAATTGATGATATAAAAAATTATAGGCCAATTTCTGTTCTTTCCAATATGTCAAAAATTATAGAAACATGCTTAACTAATTCAATATATAACTTTCTGTATAAATATAAATTACTAAAAAAAGAACAATTTGCATATCAAAAAAATTTAAGTACTGATAAAGTCTTTCAAGATTTCCAAAATATCATAAATTGTGCATTAAATAACGGTTATTATATATATATTATTTTTATAGATTTTGAGAAAGCATTTGATAATTTTTCTATCAATATCTTATGATTAATACTATTTATATTGGAATAAGAGGCAATATGATAGAAATATTAAAAAACTATTTAAAAAATAGAAAAATAAGAATTAATTTAAATTCAAAATTAGATAAAACATATAAATTAAAAACAGGAATTCCTCAAGGTTCAAACTTAGGACCACTTTTATTTATTTTATACTTAAATACATTATATAGTACAATATCAACATCAAAAATTTTTGCTTATTAGTGTAGTCATTTTAGGAAAATTAGTTTAAAAAATTGTTACAAGCATGGGACTTGGTATGTGGAAAGTACTTGATCATCCCAATAACATACTAAAAGTCCCCAAAAATCAAACTTGTGCTACGGCCGCCATCTTGGAAAATGGCGGCTGAAATGAACTTTTTGGCAGCAACCCCTTTTAACCCCTACAGGCAGGCCTCTAATTGAGATAGAAAGATAATTTTGGTGTCTACGGCTTCGTAAGGGATTACTCTATCCCCTGATGTGCATTTTATGAATGTCAGGGGTCGTACGGGAGAGAGGGAGGGTAAAGTTCGAGCAATTTGATCAATTTTGTCGAACTTTTTTGTTTTTCTTCTTCATCTTCTTCTACAAATTGGGTACTATCCTCAGAAGTGTAACCTCCTTGGAATCCCTGTTTCATTAGCTTTCCAACGATGTATAGTTCATGGCGCTGGGATAATTAGGAGCCGTGCTACGGCCACCAGTGTGAAGTTCTACGACTTCATTGATTTCACTGGCAGGCGTGTATGAAGGGTTAATCCAAAAACTTCAACATGATATAAAATCTTACCTGTTTGTTTTAAAATTGTATTGACAGAGCATTTTAATGAAGATGAAAGTACAAATTAGTGCCAACAATATAAATTGCGTTGAGAAGCTTTTTTATGTCCTAAATGATTAAACCATGTTTCTCTGAAAAAACAGTACATAAAACGTGGGCTGAAATGCCATACCAGTATATCATAAGATACGCTCACTTAAATCTTAATTTCTTTCAAAGAAGTAAAAACATTTTACATATATTAAATATTGCTGAAGGCTACAAATTAAGGTATGCTTTCTTAAAACTGTTAGTATACTCAATTAAATATATTTTATCTTTAACTTTTATCAAATTAACACTAATTGATTTTGATTTAGGAAAATAAAAAATAAAAATAGAAGACATATGTTGCCTTAATGAAAATATAGTACATAGTTAGTTTTCTTCATCATCATCAGAAAGAATTGTAGTGTTCACTTCAGAATTCATACATGATAATCCTTGACAGTTTCTGCACATGGCAGAGCACGTCAAGCCAGATCTTCTACAGTCACATCTATTAGTACAGTCTGATTTGCAAGCACATGAGATGAGTGTTAACAAGTCTGGTGGAGCAGGGTTTTTGGTCATGGGCACAGGTTTCAAGAGGTTTCCTTCTTGTATCCATCCCCATTCAGTGGGATTCATCTCATTACCCATCCACTGTTGAACTTGAAGGTAAACGCGATATGAATGCTGAGCTGCTGCATCACTAGTTGGAGGCAAAGATGCAAGGTCAAAGGTTTTGCCCACTGACTGCTTAGAAATCAAGTGATGGTATTTGTAATATCTGAAATCATCTAAGGTAGTACTGTTTGATGGTCCATATAGTTGAAGAAAAAATACTTCGCCTGCAGCAGCTATGTCTTCTTTGCTTGAAGAAGGATCGTTAAATACTTTCATTTTCTCTCTGAGAGCACTGTCTTTCTCTAATACCCTAAATGCATTTAGCTTTCCTTTCCTGAACATGGCAGAGGTTGTGTCACAGCCTGTTACTGCATGTGCAAACATAAGAAGCTCCCTAGTTTCTCCAAGCAAAGGTATTTGTCGAGCTATACTGTACAAAGTTTCTTGTGATTTAGAACCAGAAGCAGGACTGAGGAAGAAAACCTTGTCTGTTTCAGAAGCAAATGTAGTTAAAAGAACAAGCAAATCTGTGTCTTGGCCAACAACTACAACTGCAGCACCAGTAAGTGCCATTTCTAATGCTGTTGAAACGATTACAGAATCTGCATCTGCTTCTGCCAACTTCACTTGTATATTCGATGACATGAAATGTCTCGCAATAACTTCTATAAATGACTTTTTGTTCCTACTGTTAGCTAAAAACTCTGCCTGTGTGGTTGTTACCACCGCATTTTCTTTGGGTTGAATTGTAGCAGACGTTCTTTTGGCAGCTCTTCTTTGATGTTCACAGCACTTGGTTGTAGGATAATCAGGATACCCGTCAAAAATCACCCAACAGTTACTTCCATAGCGAGATGTGATGTAAGAAATATAGCAATTAACCACATCTCCGTATGTGGCAGGTCGGGGCCAAAGTACACTGTGGAGAAGATGTCCCCCGTCCAAAATAAATACACAATTATCAGGAATGTTTGTAGTTTCCGCAGCTTGAAAGACTTTAAGTAGAGAAGACTTCACACCTTTTCTTAGTGACACTTCATCAAATAGAGAAGGAGGCCTTGGTGCTAACTCATACGTGAAACACTTTTTCAATTTCTTTGGTTCTTTCTCAACACATATAATTCTGTTGAAAAGCTGCTGGGTATTGACAGTAACAGTATCAGCTCCCAACCTGATTGCAGAGTTGACTTCTGCAAGCGGTTTTGCCTTATATTTCCTTTTAATTGTGATCGTACCAAAGATTTTTTCTTTCATATCTTCCATAGACACCTCTCCCAACTCTCGTGCTTGATCACAAGTTATTGATGAATCACCTACTAGTCCCGTGGATAGAGATACTAATTCCCCAGAGGCATGCTGAAATGGATTGTGCTCCAATAACCAGTTACAAAATATTTGTAAATCTTGTGAATCTCGAATTTCTCTGCTTGGGTTCTCTTCTGCATGATGTTCAGATGTCTTTGAGAATACACCAGTAAAATGTTCAACAGTTTTGGTAACTTCAGTGCATAGTGGAAGAGATGTGGTCCATCGTAAAATAGTTTTCTCTGTCATACCCCGGCCATGTGTTAGGCCACCAATAGATTTCATAGGTCTCATTAGTGATTGTTCTATTACCATATCAGACCAAGTACCAGACCAAAATCTGGAAGACCGACGAATGCAGAAAAATCCAGCCTTAGAAAAACGCTCAAAATCTCCATCTTCCATCTTGGATGGTAGATCAAGCATCTTCTGGATATAGAGTTGAGCACTTTTTGCATACAAATTATGACCTGCGGCATGAAAATAAGGTAACATACAGATTACTGTATTCAGATGAAGTGCAAAATCTCCTGTCCTTTCAGCTCTGATAAACTCCATAATGAGAATAACCATTTTAATATATTGGACCCACAGTTTAGCTGTCCTACTACTTTGTTCTGCTTCTCTGCAGGCAGCTAAAATATCCAACACTATGCGTTCTCCTGCGTTTGAAGTCATGATATCCTCTGGTGCTACTTCATTTCTTAATACCCGTTCACTGTCCGAAACAAAAGTTTTCAAGATGTCACTTACCAGAGCTGGAAATTTTACAGTTAGACACTTGAACAGAGCAACTACTGTGAGGAAATGGGCTCTCAAAGATCGATAAAATGCATGGCCTGATATCAAATGAGGAACAGTATGTTTGGCATAGACACTTCCCCACAGCTCTTCTATGCCGCTTCCTTTCATGATGTTTCCAATACATCCCAGATAACTCATTAACAGATGAAAGCCTCCGAGTCTAACAATAACTGAAGAGATTATGCTGTCCTTTTCTGCTGCTTCCACTATTTCGCATGCTTTTATGAAAAGTGGTTGGTCAAAGGTTACAATACAAGACCTATTCTTCAGATTGCATTCTGATGCAGCAAATGTCAAAGCAGAATTAATTGTGGTCAGATTGCTGGCCTCTAAATGGATGACAGGCAATGGTAGAATTTTTGAAACTTCATAATTTCCAGCTTCTTGCATAGCTTCTTGCATGAATCCATTCCAGAAGGGAAGAGAATTTTCTGAAAATAAGAATCCTGCAATCCAAAGAAAATTGACCTGAAATCCATTTTGAATCACGCCTAACTCAACACTTTTAACATCAACTGATTTCATCTTTAGGTTCTTTAAACCTGGTGTGGATGGTTTCCTGTATTGCACTAGAGGTATTGAGTTAATAGCAGGATTTAATTTCCTCTTAGTGTCTCGAACCAAAGGAGTGGAAGTCAAAACTGTATTGCCTGGCGTTATGCATTTTATACCGCCAAGTACGTGAATTGTACCATGTCCATCTATAGTTTTTGTGTTTACATCGGCATTGTCGAACACATATTGCACAAAGGCATCATTACGTACCTCTGGTTGCACATTTTCATTGGCTGCATTTAGGTATGCTACAGTCTCATTATATGAAGCACACAGTGACATTGAATGAAGCAGATCAATTACATGTCTCGAGCCATACTTTGAATGTAAGTGTACTGATAGGGACAGGTGAACTGGTGAAAGAAATGATCTTGGGCGACAAGCTGCTATTATAGATTGGCTAATGGTAGTAATTGCTCTTGATTTTTCATTTTCTTTCCCCTTACTTCCCTGAATCAAAATGTTAAGGAATCGTTCTAATGATTGTGGGATAAGGTTTGAACCTCCATTATTCATTTCATCTACCGTTGGATACGCTGACATGTCATAAAATTTTCCTCTAATATCCTGCCTTACTATTTCTGCAGCCATTTCTACTATCCGAAGACGTTCACTTTCTATTGTTTTCTTTCTTTGTGAATACCACTGATCAAAGAGAATGTTATGAGCAGTTCCCAAGAAACTGATAATAAGTGGCCTGCTTCCAAACGCTTCAGTTACTATTATTCTGTCTTTAAAGTGACTTTTTAAGCGAGTTTTAAGAAGGTAGTCCGAAATATCACACTGCTCTCCACCTGGAATATGGTTGATAATGTCTTTCATTTCAGGTAAAGTGAATTGACATTCATCTTGGCTCTCAATATAATCATACAAAAATTGCAATACAGCATCATATTTATCATTAGTTGGTCTTCCTGACCTGGTATGTTCCTTTATACGCCTGAAACTAACATAACAATCAACATGATATCGCGCCTCCTCTGCTATCAAATCCACATTCATTACCCGATACTTCACATCTTCACCCAATTGATCTTCACGTTCATTACATTTAGTCAAAATAGATTTCTGAATTTCCTTCGTTTCAATCAATGAAATTCGCCTTCTCCTACCTTTTGACAACTTACGATTCGGAGTTACTACATTTTTCTCACAAAATAGGCAACAAGTCTTGTAACAAAATGATGATCGTGATCTTCGTGAAGGTCCTGCACTTCTTTCTTCATGTTCTTGCTCTTCACGTTTTCGTTTTGATGCTTTAATACTGCTTGGTTTTGTGTATATTTTTCTGCAAGTAACGTGAACTTTAATTTCCTCACGATTTACAAACTTCTGCCACAACTCATCTTCTCTTTCTTTACTTGCTGCAATAAGTCCACCCAATCCTTTTCTTATAATCACAGTTTTTTCTTTACTGAGGTTCTCATTGCACAAAACACAATTCACTGTTTCCATATTTATGGTTCACTTTCAAACACATGTATTCTTTTGATGATGTCTGATCTGTCTCTTCCCCAATGTCCAAAGTCCAACATCACCCTGACAACAATTTAGCCTCGCACCCATGTCCCCTTCTAATCCCACCTATTAAGCCACAACACACATTTTATGCAGCAGATCTTCACCTGGTAATTCAAGTTCAACATACAAATTTAAAACATTTCGTTACGGTGCATACTTTCTGAGAGAATAGAAATATCTTAACCCTTCATATACGTCTGTCAGTGAAATCAAGGAAGTCGTAGAACTTCACACTGGTGGCCGTAGCACGGCTCCTAATTATCCCAGCGCCATGAACTATACATCGTTGGAAAGCTAATGGAACAGGGATTCCAAGGAGGTTACACTTCTGACGATAGTACTTAATTTGTAGAAGAAGATGAAGAAGAAAAACAAAAAAGTTCGACAAAATTGATTAAATTGCTCGAACTTTACCCTCCCTCTCTCCCGTACGACCCCTGACATTCATAAAATGCACATAAGGGGATAGAGTAATCCCTTACGAAGACGTAGACACTAAAATTATCTTTCTATCTCAATTAGGGGCTTGCCTATAGGAGTTAAAAGGGGTTGCTGCCAAGCGCATGAGAAAGTTCATTTTAGCCGCCATTTTCCAAGATGGAGGCCGTAGCACAAGTTTGATTTTTGGGGACTTTTAGTATGTTATTGGGATGATCAAGTACTTTCCACATACCAAGTCCCATGCTTGTAACAATTTTTTAAACTAATCACCAAAATTTGACTTAAAATGACTACACTATATGCTGATGACATCATATTGATAAATATAAATGAAAATTATGAAACTGCAGAATACAATATACAAAAAGACTTTAATAAATTAATTATTTGGACACACAATAATAAAATGAAAATAAATAGTGAAAAAACAAAACTAATGATATTGAAAACAAA
>JAFIDM010000006.1:13875025-13895614 GCA_023159025.1 Thereuonema tuberculata
AATCCAGTATACCCAGTGCTTCTACAGAATTCTTGTCCCACGCTTGTTCAGTTTCTTCCTCTAAGGCATTTCGAATTGCTTGGAAATTGTTTAACACTGATTCACAATTTTCATATCGACAGCTACACCTAGTACTACTCAAACTTCTCATTTAGCCTCTAGTTTTAATACTCAAGGCATCACGAGCTTATATGAGATTAGAGTGATTACCAGGTTGAGAAAAATGCATGTATATTGCTTGCCAGAGTGTTGAAAAATGTAGCAGCTGCTGTCACTCTGACAGCTGTTGACCATTACCAAGTTCATTCAATGTGCCAATCAATGAATGTAAACAGCTTGGGGATGCTCTTCCCTTATTTTGGCCTGAAGTCCTTTATGTTTTCCCGACATTACGCTGACTCCATCGTAGGATCCGATTATTATAAAATCATTCAGACGGCATTTAGTCAAGAATTCTTGAATGAATCTTTTCAAACTTTCAGCATCTGTAAAAGAGGAACAAATCAAGAAACTGTTCTTCAACTTCCAAGCCAGCTACATATCTAATTGTCACTGACACTTGCTCCTGCTTGTAGCACCTAGCTTCATCGACCATTAGTGAAAAAAAAAAAACAACCCTACATCCTACAACTTCTTTGACAATTTTGGAGTGAACAAGAGGCACTGTTACTGAATCCATTGACTTTTACCAGAGCAAACAATGACTCTGGCAGATAAGGCAGTTCTTACAAAGTAGCATTATCTATGAAACTGATGGATCGATGAAAATGTTTTCCTTAAGCTGTGCCTCAAGAAGAGGAATTGTCAAGTGCCAAAAAAAAGCCTCTCTCTGCGGCTTAAGCTTAACGTAAATAAGCGATCCATTCGATTTGTTTTGTAGCATCAATATTCCAGAAATCCCCTTTGTGTGTGAACACCTATTAATGTTTCTCACCTTATCTATTAGATCGTAAGACGAGGATGCTTTTTGTTGTAGAACAGTTGACAACTAAGACAAGGAAAACAGCTTTCAGTATAAACATTTATTTCTCAGTGAGATTGAAGGCTGTAGAATTAACTTTTTTTTCCCCCCTGGTAAAATTATAAAAAGATGAACAATATTCTTTAAATAGTAACTTAAATTAAACTTGTAGAAATCCCTCGCATTAGACTACTTTCTGAATCACAATTGGAAGAATCTTAAATTTTATTTAGTTATTCTCGTTTTGATTCTCAACACAATTACTATTTCTAGCTTAGAAAAAAAAAAACGTTTAAAACTTTAAAAATGCAGGTTAATCTTATTAGGAGTTGAGTTGTTACAATTCCCAATATGTAAAAGATAGGATAGGAAAGATAGTGATATCAAAAAGGAAGAATAAAAGCCAAATATTAGCATTACAAAATTTAGGAATGATGGTAGAATATTTCACTTATGGACAATTTCTCCAAAGGATATTAGTATTATCTAATGTCGCAACTAGATTGGATTCAATTGTACTTAATCCAGGTTTAGCTTAAGTTTATTTGGAGAAATTGGCCATTAATGTAAGATGGCAAACCAAGTTTAAATATCATGAAAGTAGTTCTGAGAGCAAGTTGAATTTAGTCTTCCAATCGTTCAATATATTTTTCAATTTATTTTTTTAATTTTTTTTAATATTGCATTTTTTTCTTAATTCTAATAAAACTAGAAATAATAAAATATATAATATTTCACTTAGTGCAAGGTGTCCAAGAAATAACGTGAGGTGTTTAAAACGACAAAGGTTCGTAATTATGCTTACTTTATTCCAAAAACAAATATAAACTCTCCAGAAATGACCAATATTTTGTAAATCAAACTGATAGACTTTTTCTAGGTCTCAAACGTAAAGAAATTAAAAATATACAAAATAAATAAGAGAGGGGAAAGAAATGTCTAACAGTTTTTATGGTTCGTAATTATGTTTGGGGGCACAATCTCAAACTTTGGATTGTAGGCTTATGGGTCATGGGGAGTGCAATTATGAGAAAAAGTTTTTAGTTCATAGTCATCACCAGGGGGCTGCTGTGGGCTATGCAGAGGCTAGCACAGGACTCATGCACGAATCATTAGCAATGCCGTTAACACTTGTTGACAGCGCTTTACTCATGAAGCTTTATTATCAGTTGCATTCGAATGTCACTAGTGCATAAATTGAATACAGGCGTATCAAAGGCATCAGAAGGGGTCGAGGACCACTATCGATAACAAATTTACGATGTATGGTTCACCTACACTATAACAGGATTTCGCTACATATCTTTATTGCGAAATCAAGTATTTCTTTTCCTGCAGCAGCATGGTGCCCTAAGACAGTAGTGTTCATTCAAGATGAAGCTACACCGCACACATCACGTGAAATGCGATTGCAGAGTGCATTTCTAATGATTGTGTAATAAGCAAGCATTATCCGTATGCATGGCCCACACAATCCCCTGGCATAAATCCTTGAGATAACTCCAGAGTCCAAAGTCACAAGGAATAGGATCTATCAAGGTAGGGTGCACACGCTACAGGAATTGAGAAACGCCATAAGACGTGAAAATGTGAGCATCTGCATGATGAATTGCTCCGAATGTTGAGCACGGTATGCATCGAATGCAAATGGTCTGAGTATGGAGGACACATTGAACATCTTCTGTGGCCAACCATTCTGTTGCACAATTCCGAGTCGAACGAATAACGAAAACCAGAAGATGCTGCATAGCCGAAAGATATTGCATAGTGCCTCATGCCCTCTGATGGTGACTGTGTAAACTATAAACTTTTTTCTCATGATTGCACTCCCCTTGTGCAATTATAGATTATATATAGATCCAATCTATATTCACAGCTAAAGGGAGGGGCTATAGCCCTCATTAGCCCCCCTCCCCCCCGATCCGCCTATGCCCTTGATTCATAAGCCTACAATCCAAAGTTTGAGATCGATGTGCCTAATATTTATCAACTTATTTTCAAACGCCTCACATTATTTCTTGGACACCTGATATATTAAATATGTATTAAAATATAATGTTAAATCTGTTACTTTAATATAAAGCAATTTTGTTAAAAAACAAGATACTAACTATAAAATAATTTTCAAAAGTAAGCTCAGTTACTTAAGATAATATATAATACAGGAACTAAGATATTTGTGATACTTGAATGTGCCTCTGGGTGGGGGATATCTTTCTGTAAATTACATGACTTGTTTATATAATCTCTACTTTATACAATTAAACTAAGGAAATTGCTGTACTTCTGAGTAATTTCCCTCTTCATTTCTATTTATTAACTCTAGTTTCAAACTTTGCTCATTTTACTTTAATTTAATTCAATCTGAAAAAATACAGCGCAACAGATACTTTGACAAAAGGGTCAATCTCAGAACATATCAGGAGCAAAAAAGTAGCATAGGATATAAATATTGAATGGTATTCTTAAAAGATTTCCTTCTCAAAATATCAAATAAAATAGTCTAATCTTATTTATTCTTAAGTCTGTATAATATACATTATTAGATTTGATAACACAAACAATCAGTTGTTTATAGATTTGTTTTGTTTTGAAAAAAAGAAGAAAAAAAAACAAAACACTTTTTGATCTAACCTCAGTTTTCTTCAAAAGCTGGTGTCTGAAAATCACTGCAGTAGCTGGTTAGTCTTCAGATACTGTTTCCAATGACTGTATCTACTGGAATGTTGATTATTTCCCAAGATACTCCATTTTTATAAAACCACGTTCCATTCAGTTTTCTTTTTGATAAAAATTCTCTTGGTTAATCTATAAAATGCACAAATTTGTGCATTTTATAGATTTTTCTTCCCTTTCATATTACATTAATGCACGTTAAACCTTCTTTATTAATTCTCTTGGTTATTTATTGATATCTTGATTTTCCTATTTGCTTACATAACCATTGTTTCACAATTAAAAAAAAAATGATTATGCTGTTTATTTATTCAAAGTATATTTTTAGTGATTATGCCTCTTTTTCTTTTTTTTCTTTTTTTTATGTACACTCAAAAGGTTTTTAAATATAGTTCCACTTGTTTTATCTCCTTGTTTTATTCTCAGAATGAAAAGTTTTGGAATTTTATTTTTCACTCTGATCTAGTTAGTTTACTCTAAAATTGACTGGTAATTTATCTCCCTCCAGTTTCCGTTTTTAGAATATTTAGTTTAAAACTCTTTAATTGATTTATTTATTAAAGTTATTTACAGATTATTAGATTGGTTTGTTTTTCTCCTTTTTTTTGTACCATCGTGAACATTATATAGTTCTGTTTCGTGTTTCTTGAATACAAATGTTCTTTGTGTTTCTATCTTTTGGTTTACCTGCATTTCTGCAACCTAATTTAAGAAGACACTACCTGTCCATTCGGTCCAAATGTGTTTTTTTTTTTTTTTGTTTTGTTTTTTTTTTTCCATTTCTAATGGTATAATTGAATATATTCTAAAATTTTATCTATGTGTAATTTTTCTTTCGATAATATTACTTTGACGATTCTAATCTAATCATTTTTTAATTTTTGTTACCTTGGGTTTGTAGAATCATTCAGGGCTATCTGGTCGACTTCAGCCAATCTGCAATGTGTGCGTCAGCATTTGTTTCAGCTTTATTTTGGCTGATTTGTTGCAAAATTTACTTGAGATTTCATGTAGTCAGTTTTGATGATTCAAAGATTTCCCAAAGCTAGGATTTATGTATTTCTAGAAAATATTGAAACAGATGGTTTCTATAGAATTGACGAGCTTCGTAAACATATCCATAAAAATCAAGAATTTCTAAACAAAAAATTTAAATATTCTCCCACTCAGTTCTTCTCAGTTTATGTGGGAGTTTCTCTTTAATTTAAAGTTTTTTTTTTAAATATTATTTTAAATAGGAAATGAGCTCAGTTATTTTTGAGGAGTCTTATAAAAACCATTATTTAATTTTTTTTTTCAAAAGTTATTTTAAGTAAAAAATTAACTGAAAATCGGAATAATGTTTTATTCCTGTATAAAATTATTTTACTTTAGATACATAACTGATAACGGTGGTGGTGGGTTTTCTTTTTTTTTTTGGGGGGGGGATTATTTTGCTTGAAACTGAAAGATCAGGAAGCAACTGGAACTTTGAAATTTCATTTTTTAATGAAGTTCAGGAGTAACGTAATTGATTTTTTTTTTTATCTTTTCCTTTTGTCATTACGAAGTGCTATTATTTTTCTTAATACCTAAAGCTAATATTATCTAGTTCCTCTGATTCTCAGATAACATACACACACCAACAACGATTTTATGTGATTAGCTATTATTGAATTAATATTTATAAAGTTTTTTGGTGATATTTAGGTGATTTTAAGATAGCAAAGACAAGGTTTCAGATGTTTTTGAATTGCAAAAGGGGAGTCAGTAGATTCACCTGGAGAGGTATTTATTTGACTACCCTTTCTTTCATTCCTTCTTGACAGTCTGATAGACCTTGATGCTAATGTCTTAAGATGCGCAGTTACATCCACAAATGATTGAAAGATTTATTGAAACTGTGACTTTATACTGAAAGTGTATATAACTCAGTGGCAGTTCAATATTCACTACCAAGTCTTTGTTAAAGATTGGAAAAGAAATGGGGAATGATATTTCCGTTTAAGAACATGTATCAACCAAACAAAGTTTTTGAAAGATGACAACATAGGAAGTGCTGTTTGAGAAGTGTGACGTATCAGAGATGGATAAAATGGATCTTGATAATTTTCCTAGCTTTAGTCAGTAGTAAGATGATGATAAAAGGAAATTGCATGTCAAAAAAAAATATTGACAGAGGAAAATGAAATTATTGAAATTATGAAATTATTAATGAAATTATTAAGACCACCAGCTTCAAGTTTTGTGTTTTGGATTTATATATATATATATATATATATATAATATCCCTCTTTAATTACTACATTTATTTTATGATTTTTTTTTTCCCCCCAAATTTTAAACAGTTTTTTTTTTTTTCTATTAAAATTAGTTTTTAAATTTTTAACATAGAAATTTGGAATTTCATTGTGACTTTGTTTTTGAGATCTTTTGAGATTTTACTTCAGTGTGTCTACAGAACCTTGTAGAAGTGTGTCTATAAAATTGTCGGGGAATTATCAGGGAATTTTGCAATTATTATTTAAAATCAGGGAATTTTTTTTTGGTTGAACAGATTGGTTTGGAGGTTTTTTTTCCTCTTATCAGGGAATTTTAAAAGAAATTTTCATGAAATCAGGGAATTTTTTTTATTCAGATTTTGTAGACACCCTGTATTTACTTTACTTCCACTAAGTATTACTTACATACTCAGATGATGAATATAAACACCAGCTATGTTTCTAAATTAAAATAATGCTTAGTTCATTAGTGAAAATTAATTACAACACTTTCAGTTTCATTTTGGAAGCAAGAAGAGGGAATTGACAAAACATTGATCAAAATTCTTGTCCTTTTCTTGCTTTTATATATTGTAACTCATTTCCTTTGAAATAAGATCATAATTGAGATTAAGCATATTTTTTTTACTTTATCTGATTTTTATGGTAAATAGCTACTTGTAGATCAACTGTAGATACTTTCCCTTTTTAGTAGAAAAAAGTTAGCGTGGAATAGCCTTGACTTCGTTCGAAAAACAAAACTTGAATGCATCTGGGGCCTAGGGAGATCCTTGGATTTTTTCTTCTTCTAGATCTAACTTACAGGTAGCTCGTTTCTGTGCAATTGTGTTAGGTCTCCTAGGTTGTAAAAGCAAGGAAGATTCTTTTACTTGGTTGATAGATTTATTGATCAGTGAAGTACATGATCTAAAACTGTTGCATCCTAAACAAATAGGCTTTGTTGAATCCTATCTTTACGTAGTATAAAGTCAGTATTGAATATATTTCATGTGATTTCATTAGTTTTTTAATATTTCTCATGGTTCAATTAATCCCCATTGAACAAATCTGTTTGGATCTTTCATCTTTCTTACTTACCTTATTAATTGAGAATGCAGTGAACATGGAGCAATAATACATGCTCTTATGTGAAATATATCTCTTATGAAAAATCACAAACTCTTGCGTAGTCTTTACCAATCTTTTGTTCCTATCAGATTGTTTGCTTCTCTTTGAAGTAAATATTTCTATCATAGCGATCCTATCACTGGTACTTAATCAGAATGTTGTTTGCATCTCCTGACTGCAGTTCGTGCAGTGAAAGAAATCCGATACCCTGGTTTGTTAGCATTGTTTTTATCTAGACAGTAATTTAGATTACTAAGTATCTTCTAACAGATGCTTTGCTATTTGCTAGCAGTAATTTTTACAATTTTCTAATAAGGAGTAGTAAGATTTTTAATTTAATTTATTTTTTATTTAGCAAAATCATTTAAATTAAATCTTAAATAAATAGCATATCGCTGTGTGAGATAAATTTAAAATTTTATAATTTATAAACACTACTGAATTAACAATTTAAAAATGAATATGAAATAATTTTAAAGTTTAAAAAAAAAAAAAAAAAACTTGTAAATATTGTTTTAAGAATTTTTAACAGCATATACATTATACTCTGCTATTAAATGATTTACAATAAATATGTTTACAAATTAATTAAAAAAAAAATAAAAGACTGAAATTCAACTTGCAACAGATTTCCTTTAATGTAGGATAGATCAAAACAGATTGTCATTAGGATTTGGTGTTTGTTAAATTCCTTAAAAAAAATAAATAAACAAACTGCTGATTTTTCGTATAGTAAAGTATTGATACATTATAAAGTAACTCATTGTGGGAGGGATTTCCTTATTAGGACAGTTGTGTCTGAACACAAAGCAATCTACTGTAACTGCAGTTCTGCCACGAATTGATTTAAGAAACTAACTGTGATTTATAGTCAACCTTGTTAATTTCGTTTCAAGAGGATATCGGGAGTCACTGATCCAGATTATATAATACAAAAATACCTAATTTATATATAATTCAAAGCAGTCAACTTTGATTTGAACAGAACTGCACCTAGCCTCAAATTCAGTTGACAAATTCCTGAAAATCACTTGGAAGTTAATAGTTGTGTTTACGATTTCCAAACAATTTGAAATTAGTCACTTAACTTTTTGCATTTAATAGTGAAATTGAGCAAGATTACAGATCGTTCGGTTTTAAGTAACTGTATTAAGTAAATTGTGAATTTTGATGGTCATTTCTCAGTGGAAATAGGATATCATAATGTAAAGTTGATGGTTTTCTTCCCTTTTGATGGCGTTACTTCAGGAACAATAATTGCAGGGGAGAAAACAAATTGAAAGCTCAGTTTTCATTCAGACGTGATTCTCCCATGATAACAGTGTAATTCTTGTTTCCTTGGCATTAAAGGTAAGATAAAATCTTAAAATAAACATGCATCTTTTTAAATACATCTAGATGTTGTGCATTTTGTCTTTTCGATCATATTACGGAGAGCATTTTATATGGAAACAAAACCATTTACATGTTATTTTAAAAACATCAATTTGTATCAATAGTTTAAAATTTCTATTTGGTTGGTAAAATAAATAAATTTCAGTAACATTTGATTTTTAAGTATTTTCTTTCTTTCAATCTTTTTTTTGTCCAGTATTTCCTTAATTCTCAAGATATTTTTACATAAATTTATTTATTTTCCTGCATTGAGATACTATTAATTAATTGATCCTCCCTATGACAAATGGGAAGGGTTGGGACCGACTATTGAACGATGTCTAGAGGAGAAAACTTCTATACTTGTGATAACCCATAAATGGCTCGATTCTTCTAGGTTAAAGTTCAATCTGCACAATCCTGGCTTAGTATGTCACAATTAGGATCCAAAGCATAAATTAATGACTTTCTACCAGTGGAATCCTATCCCTTCTGGGATTTACTTGGTTTTGTTGATTTGTTTGTTTGTTTTTTTTTGAGGGAAATCGATGAATTTCATCAATTTTGCTTATGCTGTTTTATAGATCCAGTTTCATTTCAATTTTTTTCACGACCTCCTGCAGATCTTCTCCTTTATTGTAATTCAATGCATGTAATTCAATGTTCGATCTTTTGCTATTTTGTTCTAGTTCCTCTATTTTACACTCTAGCTCCTGGATTTTTATTTCTTTTTCTTGGTTTTCACTTTGGAGTTTTAAAACCAATGTTTGTGGTTCTTTTTGTGTCTTCTTCAATACTTTTGTTTTTTTCTAGTAATTCCTCATATTTATTTGATAGAAAGCTTATGGATGTTGTAATTTTGTTCATCCTTTTCATCACAGAGTCTACTTTTTGTATTTTGTCCTTTATTTCTGCAATATTTCTAGACAAATCTTTAATCTGATCATTTAGTTTTGACATTTCTCGATATTTCCATCATTTTGTGATTTGTCATTTCTGTTGTTTTTACTTTTGCAGTTTTGAACATCGCCAAGAGTATTATATAATATATATATATTGCCAAGAGCACTTTGCCTTCTTTGTTAATTTATTGTATTCGATTTTGTCCTGCAAACAGTCAAGATGGAAACCACACTTACATTCTTTGCACTGCACTTCTGATTGCAGAAGTTGGGTATTACATTTTCCATAATTTGATATTTTTACTTTTGTATGCAGTTGTGTTCAGAATTCTTTTACTGTCACTTGTCTCCTATCGAGTGTACTTTTCCTTTGTTTTTATGTTCATTCAGAACCCCAGTAGTGAGGAAAACGCTCCTGCCCTCTCGTCAGTAACACGAATGCTCTCTTACCTTGTATTTGGTTCTGAAGTTTTTGCTTTTCTTCCTTCTAGTTTTCAATATTGGCTAGCACAAACTGATCTCCACAGTTTCTTGAGTGTATTGGTCCGTTTGAGTTGTTGAATACTGCAGTATTGTTTTAAAAACTGAGTTTAAAGTCGTCTTGGTTGTGAACATTTGACAAAATAAATTGTCAGTATATAGTTCCCAGTGAATTGGACGAGCTCACTTCCTAGGTTAGCAGTGCTGCCATTTCAGTGGTATTTTGGATATCTTCTTCTGGCTACCAGATTGACGTATGAGAACAGTGGTGGTGAAATACTAAATTGTATTTTTGCAATATTTTAGATAACTTGTTGAAGATAGTGACTGTTACCGAATTAATGAAATAAACTACTTGCCCCCCCCCCTCCCCCGCCCCAAGAACCCCAACCAAAAATACACAATAATACAAAAAATGTTGATTCCTTGTCCTTTGCTCTGCTTCATTTAAAAGAAATTTAATAAAAGCATAAAAGAAAGCATTAAAATTAAGCAGTACGAATAGTAAGGAATGTATCGTACCTGATAATCAACAAATTGTAACCAAGGGTGGCACAAAGCTAAGTAAAAGGATTTTGCAGCCCGAGCTGTCATCGGTAAGAGATTCGGACAGCCGTTTCGTCCTCTTTAGGACTCATCAGCCAGCCAAATTCCATCTATGAACAGGCCCAGAAGGTGCGGAAGGTTAAAACTCCCAGTCTCGCTCCCGAAAGCGGGAACCATCACCCAACCCCCACCCACCCAATAAAAAAAGTACCTTAAATTCCGTGATTTTATTTTTATTTAAAGTTTATCTATTTATCTGTTAAATAAAGCATGAATGAGGGGAAAAATGTCAGTTTGATCACCACGGAAGAGAGTCAAAAGCTTCTACAAGTGAGATCCTATATAATTATGAAACAGTCAGGAAAATGTTGCTTTACGGAATAATTCCACCATCTCTAGTTTTCACCACTGGGCCCCTTCTGGAACTAATGTTTAATACTTCTCAATTTCAAGACTCACATTACAACTTCTTCAACATTGGATCAGTAAGTTGCAAGTTACTGATCGAATCTTTGAAGTATAATGGTTAGCGCATCGCCAAATGCAACTGACCAACACGGAAGAGAGTTAAAAGCTTCTACAAGTGAGATCCTATATAATTATGAAACAGTCAGGAAAATGTTGCTTTACGGAATAATTCCATCATCTCTAGTTTTCACCACTGGCCCCCTTCTGGAACTAATGTTTAATACGTCTCAATTTCAAGACGCACGTTACAACTTCTTCAACATTGGATCAGTATTCTTCTCCAGCTCAACTCCACCCTGCTGAGACAGCTGTAGTTCTAGTAGTTTCGCCTCACAACCACTTGTCTTCTCTAAGTCAATTGAAAATTTCCAGAACTGTTCAGATTCCAATTATCTATCGATTAAATGGCTTGAAAAAATTAAGGAGCGGCTAAAAATAAGGTTTTAGAAGCTCCAAACTTAGAGAAAACAAGATGTCACTAAGCACTTGGCAGCCGAGGAGGCGGGCCTTGCCCCACCGCACCGCTAGAAACTCAAAAATGGTCCTAATTCAAATAAAAATGAACAAATGATCATCTGGTGCCATATCAGGAGCTTGAGCAGTTGGCCCATAATCCTTATCATCGCCAGGGCATGACTTTGATCGTTTGTATCGTTTGCTGATAGAATTGAACTGGAGGCGCTTTCTACAATTGAGAACTTTGCTGTGTCTGCGTGTAGAACTAGTTTTAAGATGCAGTTTGGGTTTCTGGTGGTGTGTGCCCTCAAGTGCCACAAATTGCCAAAATGGTATGAAAGCCCAGCACCAATGGTTCTGTGAGAATAAGATGCGCGCTGTGATCTATTAAATTGCTTACCCCCACTGAACTTGGCCACTAAATCCATAAACATTTCAGCTAATTGGTTGTTGCATTAGTAGTGAGACGCCCGGCTTTCATGATAAGATAGCTCAGAATTTTCATTATCTCAGACCACACAGAAATAAGGATCTTTTGAACCAAATTGTTACTGTTCTGATTTTCAAGAGTTTCATTGCGGTACTTGGACTGGCAGTGAGAGTGATCTCCAAAAATGTGATACGGAACACTCTCAAAGACAGTCCGCAATTGTTCAGCAGTTTCTCCATTTCTTGCACTCTGAGTTCTGAATCTTCGAGCGTTTTTTTTTTTTTTCATCTTTAAAATATGTGATTTTGTTAAGTACTTTCTTACTTCTGCACTCCCTTTTGCCAATTTGAAAAGTGCAGATGTGAAACACTTCACAGCATGGTTAGCACATGATCTCTGCCTCCATGGCTGTTGATGGACCGTCCCAGTTTTTCGAGCATATATGACATGTTTGCTCTGATGACTGGCAAGTGCAGCAGAATTTATTTTCAATGCCTACATATAAAATCTTTTTCGTGCACTCTCCAATTATTACAGCACATCCAGATAATGCGGAAAACCTTGGCCGTAACTTCATTGACGCCATCTGCCATCAACAATTACCGAGCAATATGGAATACCATCTTCAGTGATGTGACCTTGGGATATTGCAATTTTTCTTTCTTCCTCTCCATTTTTCCTCATTTCATTAAGCAATATCTTCTCCCAAATCTGTAAAATAATTGTAACAACCTAAATTACTGACAAGTTTTTAAAATAATCAGTTTGTATTCTTTTTTTATTTCCATATTAACATATTTATTTATTGACTTTATTATGGAAGAAGACACTGGTAAATTTACCTTGCCTACTTGCTGCTCTTTTTTAATGTGTAGTACATGGGAAACTGAGGCACTCCAATGAGTGCCATAATTGTTTCCAGTTGCCTATGTCCGCAACCAGAAGATGTTGACCCACAAACGGCAGCCGAATTGAGATCCAGGTCATTTACATTCGTCTCCTCTTTCACATTTGACACCCAACTGTTTTTTAATACAGTGGGTACATTTAAAAAGTAATTTTGATAAAAGGCCATGCCGAACTTCATGGCTGAAGAACATTTTACGTTCAGCACTATTAGGACATCTGCAAAGAAATAAAGAAATAGCGGACATTTATTTACCTTTTCTAATAAAACTTTTAACTGCTAATAGATCATGTGAAGGTTATAAAGAATTTTTAGAATATTATTAACACAAAAAGGATTTAAAATAGAATTAAATAAACTAAATGATTACAAGAGATTATTGTAATTCTTGTTACTGACTATATCAAAATACAGGTTTTTTGGAATGTACTGACCGATAATCAAAAAGTCATTGAAAATGTTTATGCGGGAAAGTTTATAGAAACACGTTCACAAATTAAATGAAAATCCATTGAGACACGACTATTTAATCGTGTAATTAAATTTGCAATCATGTTTAGATTTTTTTCTTGAAATGAGGATTTAAAAAAATAAAAAAGAAATTGCATATGGTTATTTTAACATAAACGTCATTTAAAAAAGTTGTAGTAGTTATCTTACCAGTATCTTTCAAGATTTTGAATGCTGATTATAAAATGCCCTAAATCAACTACTTTTCTTGTTTTTAACTTTGTAAGTTTCGTGTCCTTTTTTTTTTTTTTTCTGTTTCAACTAAAAGTTCTGGAAGGAAATCCAAATCGCTTTCGTTTTGAAGTTCAGGAACTTTGCTAAATTGTGTAAAAATAGAAAATCAATCTTGTGTTTGTTTATTTTTTTAGGTAATTTTCATTTACAAATTGTGATGGAAAATTAATAATTTCTTTACTTACGTTTCCTGGATTTTTTTCTTATTCAAATGTTATTTTTTTTTCTCACTTGAGAAGGGTAGCGAAAGCCGGTTTTTGGAGAGATATATCTTTCAGCCATCAGGGCTCAAATGCAGAAAAGAAATAGAAACATTGCAAAATTCGGGGTTACAGATTAGCTCTGAGGATTAGAATGAAATCTGTTCATTATGCCTTCCAGTAATGTGCCGCATTCCTTTTGCGACTGCTGTTCCAACTGGTGTTGAGATTTGAAACTAATTTCTTATGGTAAATTATGGACTAATTTAGCTTCTGATTTTTTAATTAAAAATATGCAATATTTCGACAATTAAAAGTTGTTATATGAGTCTTGAAAGTCTTTATTTCATTTTAGCTGTTAAAAATTTTAATCTAATTTAAAAGAAAAATATAAAAAAAAAATCGAAAAGATGAAAATGAAAACTACAGATTCAGTTTTCTTTTTTTTAAAAAAAAATAATATAAACAAAATAAGAGAATTATTCCAAACATTAGAATTGTAATTAGTTACTGTATTTTATTTTAACTTACAATAAAAAAAAAATATCAATTAGTGATCTTACGAAAAACCTTTTTATCTATACTTGTGTGTCTGCGTCTCCTGTTACTGACATTATGGGCACACATTTTAACGTGTTTATAATAAATATTAAATTTAAAACACAAAAGAATGGAATTCTTTCTTTTAACTACGATTTCAAATGTTTTATTGTCAAATAGATAGTTTATAAATTGTCCGAAGATTGAAAATTTGAACATTGAAAACAAATAAATAAAATACTCACAACAATGATGTTTCAAGCCCTCATCTTGCGTTAAGGTTTATTTTCAAATTTAGCATCACACAAGGCCAGGCTTGAAGGAGTTTTCTGTAGACTAAACTTGCAAATAAACCATAACACACGATGAGAGTTTGAAACGTCGTTGTTGTGACTATTTGTTTTCAATGTTGGTTCTGTCAATCTGTGGACAATTTTTTATATGTACAAAATGTTTTTATTTATTAAGATATGTTGTAACAATATCATTGATGGTTATGTCTTTCTGAAACCCTTGTCTCAAATGGGCAGGAATTAGTCTGAAATGTGGAATAAAGCTTGCTGCCAATGAACCTTCAAAAAACGAACCTTTTTTATTTTCCTCTGTGTCTCTTTTCATCTGTTTTCAGAGTATGTGTTTTCTATGATCTGAAAAGAAAAAGAAGAACATATCTACTTATACTCGAATTAGAAGTGAATCTAAAAATAATATAAATATGAGCTTTACATTACATATTTACATCGTAAATACTGGGAAAATAAGAGTGAAATATATTAAAATTAACTACAAAACAGGGATTTAATTTCAAATTAATCGATAAGAATCAGTTAAAGCCTAATAGTTCATAATATTACAAATGATGTTTGATGATATTACTGTAAACAATATGATACCTTCAATTTTTCATAAACAATTACTCATAATTTAAATTGTTAAGTAAAATGGACATGCAATTATTGTTTATAATATTGTCTTCAAACATATTTGCAGTATTATGTTACTGTTGTGATTTTAAATATTAATCAACACATACAGAAGAACTCCTAATTATGAAACATGTGAAGCTTATTATATTGAATGTAAAATCCCTGTTTTGTCCATATTTTTAACAAACTTATACAAGTATTAGGATTGATTATGATTTACAGGTTGTAATTGTTACTTATTAGAAATGATTTACATGTCTCACAGGGGTACTGGCTTCAGTTTCTGGAATGTCATTGTTTCTGGAATTTCTTCATACATACATTCCTGCCTGACTTTCCCCAGTGGCCGAGGAACTCTCCAATTCTTCACAATAAACACTGGAGGTCCCACCCTCTAATGATGGCCGAAAGCAAAAATTTCCTTTGGACCTGTAAAAAACAATGTTGTATACATCTCGAGACATTTAAAATATTTAGTACAGTAAAGCAATCATCTTCAAAATGACGTAATGTTGATAAAAAATTGTAAACAGATGAACTTGTACCATTTGTATTGTCTTCTACATTTTCGTTACTGTATTTCAATTCAAAAATCTGAAATCAAACAATAGTATTTCTACACATTGTAATAATAATCCACATTGATGAAATTGTACGTCTTCATTTTGTTCTGAATTATCTTTTTTAGTTAAAATTTTCCATCATTTTTGCATTACAAAAGAATATTTAACAATGAGCATAGTAGATAAATAATAATAATAGACTGACATTTAGAAAGAATAATCAAAATGTATCTCAAGACTTTTTAAGAAACTTGTTTTCTAATTTTTTAAATATCCTACTTTATTGAAAACCAATTCTTTTCAACAAGACATAGATGTAAACAGTCACAGAAATAAGATTATTTTTAATTGCATTCCTTTAGAAATTTATAATTCCAGATTCATTATCCTACAATACAATCTAGTGAATTATCATAGCACAGTAGTTATTTGAGAAGTACCTAATTAAAAATACATAAATAAAATCAAAGCTATCTTTTAGAGATTCACCCCCTCCCCCAAATTCAACCTTCTAGACCAGAGATGCATAACCTTAGGAGGCCTGAGGGCCAAAAGTTTTATAAAAGTTGTCATGGAGGGCTGCAGCGTCTCATCCTCCAACCCCCTCATATATATCTTAATTATTATTATAAATGACATTATCAACATGTAATTTACATGCTTATTATTAGATAATTTGAATTTTTAGTGGGTTTCATAACGTTGCAATAGTAAAGTCTGAGACAGTTTCTGTTGCAAGTAATGATATTTTTCAATGTATCTGTTGGCAGAAATGTAAAGGCTCAAATTGAATTTTAATTTTGACACTATTGGGCTGCAGCAAATATGCGGCTTAAGGGCCACTGGTTGTGCAGCCCTGTTCTAGACTGTATATTGTCACGAAAATAGAAATTTTCAATGAGCAAACGACAAAAAATTAAAGCACTCTGCTACCACCTGTCTGAGACAGGAAAATAATAAGAAAGTAATGTATAAGCACAAAAATAAAAAAAAATGAAACACACAAAAGATTAAGATAAAAAAACACACACAGATTTAATAGGCTAGAGTAAATACAAAAACAAGGCAAAAATGCTTGTTTAGGTAGAAAAACACCAAGAAAAATATTAATGAGAAAAAAAAACTCTTGTAAATGTTCAAAACACTTATAGTTCTAGTTCAGAGTTCCATTATATATCTAATAATAATAGAAAAGAAATCTTTCTTAGATTTTTCCCTTTCTTCAGGGGCGAAGAAAGAAAAGCTGATGTACCTAGGCACAAGTTAGCAAAATGATAGTTACTTACAAATTCGACGATCTTGATTGAACATTGGGATCCCAATTCAGAAGCACACGCGAATTCACCAACACGAACACAAATAGAAATACTGTGCGGGCACTTCATCTGAGGCCAAGATGTGATTTCATTAAATACATTGTTGAGATTAGGAGCACTGCCGGCACTGACTTCAGGTATTTCTGCGTCGTCCGGTAGGCTTTTCAAATACAGCTTCCCCAGTGACAGTGGAGCTTCGACGGTGTAACTGCCACTTGTAGGAAGGCAGGTAAATGGCTTGGCCTGCCATTTTGCTGTGGGGGTTTGCGAGACTCCTTGACATTAGCGGGAGTATAGACGCTGGCTCCTTTGCTGCCTCCCTGTCTTTCGGGCGGCTTCGCCATGCATGTTCCGGCAGACAGATCGGCGACTCCGCGCTGGCAAATACTCGGCTGTTTAGCTTCTCCGAAGAGTGTCTTTCAGGGAAAATCTCTTAGAGTCTCTTGCTCTCTGAGACTCTCGTAAAAGAATGCAGAGGTATGAAGTACAGAATTACAAAGGGTAGTTCTCCCAAACTGAAATAAAGTCAAATTCCTGGGGTTGATGTCTAAGCTTAACACACATGAGGTTGGCGATTTGGTATCTGCCGCCAGACCTCTTTTCTCGGCTAAATCATGTTCACATATATGTTAATGTTGCTTAGCAACGGGTAAAAGACTGAAGGAGGAGAAGAAGAAAAAACACGTGACAGCAGGAAGTTAAATAGACAGACGGACACTAAGTCACAACATACATGACGACAATGAAAAGAAAGGAGGAGCGCTTGAGAAACGAACACACACGTGGTAGCAAAGGTCAGTCAGACAAACGGACACAAAGTCACAACATGGCTTACATGGCAACAGTGTAAAAGAAGAGAGCTTCGAAAGGAAATGGAGAGAAGAAAAACAAAATAAGAACAAATAAAGCAGACGCCAAGAGAAAGGAAAAAGGAAGAAAGAAAAAAAAATAGAGGAATATTCAAAAGGATAAAAAAAAACATCAATCTGCGTGAAAATTGAGCATCAACACCAAAATGTGGGCTGAGGGAGGAAAACGTGTCACGCGGAAAACAAACTGAAAATGAACCAAAAAAAAAACGTGACAATATCTTATTTCATTTGGAAAGGCCATTTTTAAGATTGGTTAATCCAGTATTGAACAAATTTAACGAAAACTACCACTGAATTCAAATTTGAACTTTTTCATTATTTTTACATAGTTCATTTCTAGAATTAACAATGATATTAAAAAAAAAAAAAAAAAATAGTAATAATTATTTAAAGAATAAAAATTTCAGCATCATGGACCAAAAAATGTAGTACTCCTTAAATAAAGAATAAAATTATTTATACCTTTTAAAGGTGCAAATATTTATTTACATAGCTGTTTATTTTATCTTGGTAATATATTTTTTGCTCCACGATACTGAAAACTTTTTTACTTTCAATAATTATTACTTCTAATTTTTTAAATTTTCAATTTCATAAATTTAGGCATGGTATATATTTGATGTATTAAGATACAACCCTCACTTGGCAATTAATCTTTTTAAAAAATGTTGTTGGTAAAATTTATTAATTTTATTAATAGCACTAGTAAGGAATGCATCGTCCCTCTCTACTTCCACAACCGCACTTCCACATTTTGAATAAACAACAAAATAGGTTTTTGTAACATTCAGTACTAGCATTCCAAACTGTATTCATTCATTCATAATTTTCTGCCAAGGGCAGGTCCTTCACTGCAAACCCAGCATTCTCCAATCTTTCTTATTTTCTGCCTTCCTCTTCGTCTCCACATAAGATCCATTTACCGTCATGTTGTCGATCATCTGAAATCTTCTTCTGCCTCGAACTTTTTTACCGTTCACCATTCCTTCCAGTGCATCTCTCATTAGGCAGTTTTTCTTAGCCAGTGACTCAATCAGTTTCTTTTTCTATTCCTGATCAGTTTCAGCATTATTCTTTCTTCACCCACTCTTTCTAGCACAGCTTCATTTCTTATTTTGTCTGTCCATTTCACATGCTCCATTCTTCTCCATATCCACATTTCAAATGCTTCTAGTCGTTTCTCTTCACTGCGTCGTAATGTCCATGTTTCTGCCCCATACAATGCCACACTCCACACAAAACACTTCACTAGTCTCTTTCTTAGTTCTTTTTCCAGAGGTCCGCAGAATATGCTGCTTTTCCTATTAAAAGCCTTCTTTGCTATTGCTCTCCTCCTCTTGACTTCTTGGCAGCAGCTCATGTTACTACTTATAGTACACCCTAAATATTTAAAGCTGTCAACTTGTTCCAATGTCTCATTCCTAATTCCTACGTTTATCTTCTGTGTCTTTCTTTCAATAACCACAGTCTTTGTCTTGTTTACATTTATCTTCATTCCATATTGCTTACAGCTGCAGTAGCATATTCCTTAGTATCATCTCCTCTTCTGCTAACAAAGCCATATCATCAGCAAATCTTATGCACTTTATTCTTCTTCACTGTCGCACCCCTCTGTAATTGTTGCACCCCAAACTGTATCTGGTTATAATATCCATGGGCTTTTTTTATTTAAATATAATGTATTGTTGTCATAATATAAATAATCAACATTAATGTGGCCATCTTCAATAATAGGTTTTGATGAACATTTTTCTGGACATTTTACTTCTAAAAGTGATAAAATTTCATCATTTTCTACCACAATACCATCCGGACTGAATCCAAAATGAGGGTTTTTTTAAATTTATTATAAGTCCACATCTTACCACCTCTTGCTATAATTTTTTATAAAATGCTCACCTGTTTTGGACTCATTTCTAATTCCGTATCTCGTTGCAGATGTAGAAAATGGTTTCATATTCAAAATAGCTTCTGCAGTATGATCCAAATTTGTTGACGATATAATTTTGGGTGCAGTGGTTCCAGTGACTCTGCAGGATCTATTTTGGAATCATGCTTCACTCTGCTGAGCACACCGAATAACTTTCAGAGCCTCGGGATGATCTGTTTCAATTTGCTTTGTATAATATTCTTTCTCTATATCATTCAGGAAAAATCTACAATACAAATCAGTAGCTAAAGTATTTCCTAAAATCTTATTAAAAATTTCATCTGTGCTTTGACTTGCACCAGTAACAGCAGTATGCCGAGTCAGCATGCAGTAGTGGGAAAGACTACCAAGAATTCTATCTCTCATTTCATCTTGGGACAGCTCTTTTTCCAATTGATCCCTAGAATAAAGAGAAAATGAAGAATATGAGCTATCATACATATCCAAGAATTAGTGAAATTTAATTCAAGGACAAACATACTATTTTAAAATACTGAAAATTTTGTTAAGATTTTTCCACTTATATACTGTATATATTACCTGTAATTTGCAGTGCAATTGATTTAGTGGTGCAGGTGGATGTAAGCACTGTCTTTTGGCCCACTTTTGGGATTCTGAAGTGCAGGATACCTCTTGTTCATTGATGGCATTATCTTTAACATACAGTAGTGTTGCAATTGCATGTTTACATGTGCCTGAAAGTCTGAAATTGGAACACTTGCATTAAATATATTTTTTTTTTCCTCAAAATTTCTCGTTTTACAAAATTTAAAATAAATTGACAAGAGTTAATCTCTATTTTCTTTCAAAAAAAAAAAAATAATAAAATTCCCATTTATAATTTATCATATTAAAAACAACTTACCCTGCTTTACAAGTGCAATTTACTGACTTAATTTCTGCTGATTTTTCAGCAGCTGCAGAAGTAAT
>JAFIDM010000006.1:13910523-13933682 GCA_023159025.1 Thereuonema tuberculata
ACCAAAATGTGGGCTGAGGGAGGAAAACGTGTCACGGGGAAAACAAACTGAAAATGAACCAAAAAAAAAACGTGACAATATCTTATTTCATTTGGAAAGGCCATTTTTAAGATTGGTTAATCCAGTATTGAACAAATTTAACGAAAACTACCACTAAATTCAAATTTGAACTTTTTCATTATTTTTACATAGTTCATTTCTAGAATTAACAATGATATTAAAAAAAAAAAAAATAGTAATAATTATTTAAAGAATAAAAATTTCAGCATCATGGACCAAAAAATGTAGTACTCCTTAAATAAAGAATAAAATTATTTATACCTTTTAAAGGTGCAAATATTTATTTACATAGCTGTTTATTTTATCTTGGTAATATATTTTTTGGTCCACGATACTGAAAACTTTTTTACTTTCAATAATTATTACTTCTAATTTTTTAAATTTTCAATTTCATAAATTTAGGCATGGTATATATTTGATGTATTCAGATACAACCCTCACTTGGCAATTAATCTTTTTAAAAAATGTTGTTGGTAAAATTTATTAATTTTATTAATAGCACTAGTAAGGAATGCATCGTCCCTCTCTACTTCCACAACCGCACTTCCACATTTTGAATAAACAACAAAATAGGTTTTTGTAACATTCAGTACTAGCATTCCAAACTGTATTCATTCATTCATAATTTTCTGCCAAGGGCAGGTCCTTCACTGCAAACCCAGCATTCTCCAATCTTTCTTATTTTCTGCCTTCCTCTTCGTCTCCACATAAGATCCATTTACCGTCATGTTGTCGATCATCTGAAATCTTCTTCTGCCTCGAACTTTTTTACCGTTCATCATTCCTTCCAGTGCATCTCTCATTAGGCAGTTTTTCTTAGCTAGTGACTCAACCAGTTTCTTTTTCTATTCCTGATCAGTTTCAGCATTATTCTTTCTTCACCCACTCTTTCTAGCACAGCTTCATTTCCTATTTTGTCTGTCCATTTCACACGCTCCATTCTTCTCCATATCCACATTTCAAATGCTTCTAGTCGTTTCTCGTCCCTTCGTCGTAATGTCCATGTTTCTGCCCCATACAATGCCACACTCCACACAAAACACTTCACTAGTCTCTTTCTTAGTTCTTTTTCCAGAGGTCCGCAGAATATGCTGCTTTTCCTATTAAAAGCCTTCTTTGCTATTGCTCTCCTCCTCTTGACTTCTTGGCAGCAGCTCATGTTACTACTTATAGTACACCCTAAATATTTAAAGTTGTCAACTTGTTCCAATGTCTCATTCCGAATTCCTACGTTTATCTTCTGTGTCTTTCTTTCAATAACCACAGTCTTTGTCTTGTTTACATTTATCTTCATTCCATATTGCTTACAGCTGCAGTAGCATATTCCTTAGTATCATCTCCTCTTCTGCTAACTAAAGTGCATAAGATTAGATTTGCTGATGATATGGCTTTTTCTTCTTCACTGTCGCACCCCTCTGTAATTGTTGCACCCCAAACTGTATCTGGTTATAATATCCATGGGCTTTTTTTATTTAAGTATAATGTATTGTTGTCATAATATAAATAATCAACATTAATGTGGCCATCTTCAATGATAGGTTTTGATGAACATTTTTCTGGACATTTTACTTCTAAAAGTGATAAAATTTCATCATTTTCTACCACAATACCATCCGGACTGAATCCAAAATGAGGGTTTTTTAAAATTTATTATAAGTCCACATCTTACCACCTCTTGCTATAATTTTTTATAAAATGCTCAACTGTTTTGGACTCATTTCTAATTCCGTATCTCGTTGCAGATGTAGAAAATGGTTTCATATTCAAAATAGCTTCTGCAGTATGATCCAAATTTGTTGACGATATAATTTTGGGTGCAGTGGTTCCAGTGACTCTGCAGGATCTATTTTGGAATCATGCTTCACTCTGCTGAGCACACCGAATAACTTTCAGAGCCTCGGGATGATCTGTTTCAATTTGCTTTGTATAATATTCTTTCTCTATATCATTCAGGAAAAATCTACAATACAAATCAGTAGCTAAAGTATTTCCTAAAATCTTATTAAAAATTTCATCTGTGCTTTGACTTGCACCAGTAACAGCAGTATGCCGAGTCAGCATGCAGTTGTGGGAAAGACTACCAAGAATTCTATCTCTCATTTCATCTTGGGACAGCTCTTTTTCCAATGAAAGTTTTGATCCCTAGAATAAAGAGAAAATGAAGAATATGAGCTATCATACATATCCAAGAATTAGTGAAATTTAATTCAAGGACAAACATACTATTTTAAAATACTGAAAATTTTGTTAAGATTTTTCCACTTATATACTGTATATATTACCTGTAATTTGCAGTGCAATTGATTTAGTGGTGCAGGTGGATGTAAGCACTGTCTTTTGGCCCACTTTTGGGATTCTGAAGTGCAGGATACCTCTTGTTCATTGATGGCATTATCTTTAACATACAGTAGTGTTGCAATTGCATGTTTACATGTGCCTGAAAGTCTGAAATTGGAACACTTGCATTAAATATATTTTTTTTTTCCTCAAAATTTCTCGTTTTACAAAATTTAAAATAAATTGACAAGAGTTAATCTCTATTTTCTTTCAAAAAAAAAAAAATAATAAAATTCCCATTTATAATTTATCATATTAAAAACAACTTACCCTGCTTTACAAGTGCAATTTACTGACTTAATTTCTGCTGATTTTTCAGCAGCTGCAGAAGTAATAGTCAGTTTTATTTCTACTTTGTGTGGAGGTTGCGATGTGGATGATTCAAATATGAAAGCTTCTATTTCCATTTTATGATCTTCCACTGTTTTTACATAACAGTCAGCCATGAAGTCAGATTTCGCTAACTGTTCTCCTTCATAAGAGATCTTTTTTTCCCCTGCAGATAATCAAACAGCGTTACATAGCTCAGTGGAACTGAAAATAAATTAAAAATTTTATTGAATATCATGGTGATATTTTAATTGATAAATATAAATCATTGATTTTATATATATATATATAATGAAGTTTTATAATTGCATAATCTTTTAAGTACTATCTTATTCAAGATTATTTTTTATTTAACTTTTTTTATTGTCAACTAAATGCAAATATACTGATTAAACTAGAGATAAAGAATTCTAGCTTGACTAATAAAACATTTAACGTTTACATTTTTCCTCCCTAAAACACAGACCACGTGACTGACAACTTTACATGTACGTACTCAAAATAATATAAATCACTTCACTAAGACCCCGGAACATTAGAGGGGAAAAAAAGGATTTAGTTTTTTCGAAAATACTTTATTATTAGTAAAAAAAAAATTTTCAAAAAAGCCAATGCATTTGTTTACATTTCAAACAAGCTTATTTTAACTACAAAAGAATGCGAAGGCATCCAAACGAATCATTATGGTTCTCTTTGAATCACACTAGAATATTAATTACTGTCATCATTTAATAAATTTATGTATAGATTATTGAAATAAGCTATTTTTTTATGTATATAAAATAATACAGACATTTAATCTGCTTGTTCTCTGTAGTCATTGTAACCACACGCCGCCGCTTAAAACTTCGATTTCCCTTCAATTTTCTTTAGGAAACTGCTTCTGGATTACTTCCTAAAGGTATATGAGCCAATTTTTGAAAACGGTGCAAAATAGAGATTTGAAGATCTTAGAATATCAATTTTTAAATTTTTTATTGAAAATCAGTTCACAAGCTAGGTATATGTGTGTGAGATCATGTTCAGGAACTAAGCACAAAGTTTAACAACAATTTATTTATTTTAACACTTTTTATACTTTGTGTACACCGACTACCTCATCTCCGCCACATACAAAAAAAATTCTGCAAAAATAATGTAATACATAATTTACAAAAATATCTTGATATTTGTGAAAAATACACCTTCTTTGTCCCGCTGACAGTAAATAAATAATTTTAAATCTGTATTTTACGAATTTCTATACCAAAACAGATGTGTGTGTTAAATTTTTATTGTTTTGCTTGATAAACATTGCGTAATTAAGTTAATTCAAAAGTGCCAAAACTTCTAAATTGTTTTGTAATGCTGATATTGGTTTCATTGATACTTACAACGCACAGATATAAATTACAATTTAATTTTTTATGAGTTATCAGCTAAAAAGTAGTACGAACGGAGGTGAGAAATTTATGACGGAGTTGAGAAATTTGTGATGGAGGTGAGATAGCAGTTAAAGAAACGCAGGCAATCAGCCAAATCAACTTTAATATTAATTTAATATTACAGAATTTCAAACAAGATAACTGATGTAACTCATGAATACAGATGTTACTGTTTGATAAGTCGGCTTACTGCCTTTTTCCACTTATCTGGATCAACCTCGTAGCAGCGCCGAATTCTACCTGGGTGCTTTGGTTCAGGTATTAATTCAATGATCTTATTTTTGTTGTACCAAATTTTATCTTCTTTACTCGGCTTCACAAACTTATTATTGCCGACTGGATGCAATGAACTTACTTCAAACTCAGATGTTTCAGCATCATAGTCAGTTATTTTGCCAGGATAAGCTACACCCTCATACGACACAATGCACCATTTTTGAAGAAGCTCTTGCGGATCGATACCTTCTAAAACACTGTCTACGTGATGTTGCTGAACAATATTTTGATGATTAATTACATTAGCTACTGACTTCAGAAAAATATGTGGTTTTAAATTGAAACATTGACATGTCTTTGAGCAAAAGCATGACAGAACTCTCGAAAACACTTCTCCGCTTTTTATTGTGCGAACCTGGTGTAGTTTCATAGTCTCAGGAACAGGAATTAGTTCAGCTGCTACCTTATTCAAGATGGCGTCAGTTGTAGATATTTCACCTTCCTCAAGAAAGTACAAGTTGACCGCAGATCGTCCTAATAATATGTTGTAGAAGGATTCAGCATTTGGGATATCATTTCCTTGTGAAACAAAAATATCGGCTTGTCGTTTCAACACGGCACCGACTGCATCAGCTGCACCCTTACCGTGACCTGATTCAAAATAGTTCCATGTAGCATTAGTAAAGCCAAGAGAATGCAACACTGTAGAGAACAAATAGAGATTACTTTTGTTCCTGTACTGTGAAGTAGGGCTATCACTAAAAATATGCACATCGGTTACATTTGGATAATCAAGTTTAATATGTTGGAGAACAGGATTTAAGTACGACCAGATAGCTGCAGCATCATGTCTACGAGAATTGGATATGGTTGAAATAGTTTCACATGTTGGATCACCTGCACCAGTTATGTAAAGTACACAGTTATGAAGGGTGACCTGTTGTCTGGAACCTCCGAAGTGCATTGACTGCACTTCTTGACCAAATTTGCATACATAGTTTTCAGCGAAGTCTATATGCAGTACTACTTCATGCTCTTGGAGATTCAACTTTACATTTCGGTACTGAACATACTGGTGCCGTATGTTGTAAACATGTAGAGCAAGCTCTGTGATGAGTGTATGTTTAAATAACTCTGTAAGTTCGCCAATTGTCCCATTTCTTTTGTCTTTTATTTCTATCTTCTTTCCTGTTTCTGGGTCCGTGACTTTCTTCCATTCCCACCACCAGACTCTTTCCTCTGGATATGCTGGATTTAATGGAATATCTTTTCCTGTGCATTTTTGACAATCACGATAAAAGCATTCCTTCTTCTTCGAGTCAGGGCAACAAATGTAGTCGACATATGCCTCTACCGATCTTAAAGACGTTTCATTAAGACCGCATGTGGATAGTCTGTCTAACATGAGCTGTGTATTGGCATGCTTTCTACACATGCAAGTGTCTCGATCAGCTAATGATGGAAACACCACCCAAAAAGGTCTCATTTTTGTAAAAGCAACGTATGACAGTGTTATTGAACTTTCTTCACCAAGGAACTTTGTATGCAAGTTTTTTAAAGAATCCATCAAAACACGCTTTTGTTTTTTAACTTTTTTCCTTGTGATTGTTTCTCGTTTTCCTGTTGTCATGCGTGAGTTGTCATCTCGCTCAAGGAACTTGCTTACAGCAGTAGCTATAGTTTGCGTACGTGCTGCTGAGGTTGTCTGTTTTCTTTCGTATGTAAACAGAGTTCTTCTGGTTCCAAATTTTTTCTGGACAGTATTACAGATTCCAAAAACTTTCCTAATAGTAGATATAAGACAATACTTTTTTCTGATTTTTTCCAATTATTAATTTGCTAAACATTTGTTTTTCTTTGGAATTTCGCAAGTTCTTATACTTGTTATGCAACTGTTGGATCAAACTGTTGTGAAATATCAAAGTTTTTTTTTCACCGAACTCTTTGGTTCAGCGAGTAGGCGTTTAGTGGCTGTTCTAGGAGTTTTCGGTGTGTTTGTAATGCCAGTTTCTTGAATTTCAGTTTTCTGATCATTTTTTTCTCGAAGCCAGCGAGTTTTATACATTTGCTTCTTTGCCGTTTCCTTTTTAAGCTGGCGATGTAATTTTTCAATTTCTCTGTATGCTTTGGCTTTTTCTTTGCGCACCTTCTTACGTCCAGATTGTTTCCTTCCATCTCTTTGCTCCGAAGGGCCTGTGATATCTGGATTTAGAGAGCCGGATGATGAATTTTGAGCTAGATCGTCTTGAAGTGTTTTCCTTAACATTTTCTTTTTGTAATGGAGTTTAGATCTGGCTCTCCAATCGCGCCTTATTTTTCTTGCTTCCCTGTTGCTCATTTCTTCAATACTCTTAACTTTCCCATCTTGCCTTCTTTTTTTCCAGCGATTCCTTTCTGCTAGCAAATACTGTTCTCTGCGCTCTGGATTGCTGTTAATCTTGAGACGCCTAAGCCTTTGTCTTTCAGCTGCTTGTTTTCTTACTTCTTCCTTTGATTTAGGAGCCATCACTGTGTTTCTTTGATCTGAAGTATATTAAAAAAAATGTTGTAATGGCTACCATAATTGATTCAGTTAGCAAATTGTAACTTACTGAATTACTAAAAATCTGTATTTCTGCCAAAACCAATAAATTTAATAAAAAAACCTCGCATAGCCTGCATTAACGAACCCGAAACAAACCGTATAGCATGCTGAAAAAAGTACTTAATAGAAATTAGGATTTTAATAGGACTTGATCATTTATTTTGAAATTTCAGTCCTAAATCTTGCAAAATGATAGAGCCAATTGAATAAAATTCCTTTACCAACACGTGAGTTTTTGGTTCAGTCCAAAGTAAGTCTCACCTCCGTACAAGTAGTCTCACCACCGTCACAAAGCTAAATGTGACGGAGGTGAGAAAATGTTTATTTTATGGATTTATTTCATCTTTTAGCAGCAGCAGTCGCTGTCATCCATTACAGCTATCAAGAATGTTTCAACTTTAACGGATTTAGCTCAATTTTAAAAGAAAATCTTAATATTTCAACAATTTAGGATGAGAACGGAGGTGATAACCTATTTGTATACGCTGCTGACATTCGATTTTCAATGAAGAAAGCTTACGAAATGTGTACTTACCGGAAGCAAAACACGTGCTGGGTGGCTTGAGGAAAGGTGACCTTGACACTTGGGCATCTTGAAAACCAGGAGAAGGTTTCTGGATTTTCAGAAAATAAGTATTTACCTTGTGTGACGGAGGTGAGAACGTATTTCGGGAACAGGCATATCTCATTTTTTTTAACTAACATGGAATTGCTTAAAAATTGCTTGCTTTCCAAGACAGTATTATTACTTTCAAATTAATCTATATCAATAAGAATTCTAAACAAGTAAAATTTATTTTGTCTTTCACAGACATCAAAGGTGGAGGTAGTTGAATGGGAACGGGCTGAAATTGCAACTATCTCACCTCCGTCACATGCTATTTCGTTGTCATTAATAAACAAAACAATTAAATTTAGACAACAATGCGAAGGAAGGAAGTGCTATTTTTTAGAAATTGTATCTTTTTTTTTATTAAACGTTTACATCAATTTTTAATTATTTGTTGAAAATTGGGAACGCGAAATAAGCCAAAAGTGCACCATTTCCAGAAATTGGCTCATATACTCTTCTTGGGAATCACAAATTCACAAAATATTCCAAAAACAAAAGAATTTGAATTATTATAAATTCGCAAGAAACAACGAGATATATTGATTCCTATATAGCAAATCAATAGAATCTCTGATCACCCATAACAGCTTTTTTTTTCGCCAGCAGAGGTCGTAGCCCGGCTCTTCGGCTCCCAATAGCCATTTGGAATCTAACTGCTTGGCGAAGGAATGCCGAGAACTAAGTATTCTGGGATGGTGGGCGCTTTCATGATGTATTATGGGGGGGAGGGAACCATTGGATGGGGTTGTTGTTTGTTATTTCTTTTTATTTTTATTTTTCTGTGTAAACCATAATGCTCGATGTTTTGAACAGAGAGGCATTCATTATAAGAATTTTGATTGGTGAGAATGTGAAAAGTTTCTTTGGACATTTTCCAAGTGTCAATATTGGAAAAAGGAAAAAAACACTTTTCAATGTAAATGCAAAGTGTGTCCGGTGGAGAGGAAGTTTGATGCAGTGTTATAATTGAGGTCCTTTTGCTTAATTGCATAGCGGTGTTGTACAGTCGGCTTTTTAATCTTTGCAATGTTTCTCCAATATAATGACATTGTTTTGGAAGGGAGCAGGGTATTGAATAGATAACATCCTTCTACTCCTCCATCGACTGAGTCAATTGTCCTTGTTTTTTGTATTTATTCCTATTAAAAATTTTGGCTAGGGAATTACTGCTGAGAAGATTTTTCATGTGATTAGTGCGTCGGCGATTGCGAACATTTATTCACTTCATATCGGCACGTTAAAACAACCTTTAATTACAAATGATGTTTGATGATATTACTGTAAACAATATAATACCTTCAATTTTACATAAACAATTACTCTTAATTTAAATTGTTAAGTAAAATTGACATGCAATTATTGTTTATAATATTGTCTTCCAACATCATTTGCAGTATTATGTTACTGTTGTGATTTTAAATATTAATCAACACATACAGAAGAACTCCTAATTATGAAACATGTGAAACTTATTGTATTGAATGTAAATTCCTGTTTTGTCCATATTTTTAACAAACTTTACACAAGTATTAGGATTGATTATGATTTACAGGTTATAATTGTTATATATTAGAAATGATTTACATGTCTCACAGGGGTACTGGCTTCAGTTTCTGGAATTTCTTCATACATACATTCCACTGCCTGACTTTCCCAAGTGGCCGAGGAACTCTCCAATTCTTCACAATAAACCTTCTAATGATGGCCGAAAGCAAAAATTTCCTTTGGACCTATAAAAAACAATGTTGTATACATCTCGAGACATTTAAAATATTTAGTACAGTAAAGCAATCATCTCAGTTATTCATTTACAATACAAGTTCAGCTACAAAATAGCCAAAATGATTTATTGTTTGAGGTTTCATGAAGTAATAATGTTCAAGCAATTTCTAAGATCTCCAGAAATATGGTATTGAAATATAGACAGCTACATATGTATCGGGTGTAGATGTAGATGCTTATTTTAATGTATAGTCTATAATTTTCTGTATCTTTCTGTACATAGAGGAAATTAGAAAGAAAAAAAAAATTTATAGTATTTTGAAGCACAAAGTAAAATTAGGAAGGACAATGAAACCAAACATGGATATTTGATTGGCTTCATATTGTGATTTACATATGTTGCCTCATCATTGGAAAAGTACCATTTTCCTAGCCTTATTTTAATTTATGAGTATTTTTTTTATTGTAATTTATTTTAATTTACTGCAACGGTTATTATTTCTGCCATGTTTTCATAATTTTTCTTTGGGATTATATTTACTATATGAATACTTCTATAGAAAAATATGAAAACATGAAAAGTACAAAGTATGAAACAGGGTTTTCAGAGGTATTATAATTACTTCTCTGGAAAACCCTGTTATTTTGTTTCTATTTTAAATTCATTGTACTTGTCAACAAATATTTATTGAATAGAATATAAAAATATGAAATTTAATTAGACAAAATTTACTGCCAATTATTGTATTCATGGTAAATACCACAGCACCTACTAACAGAAACTTACTCTCCCTAATAGGACAGGAATTGTAATCTTTTATGAGACAATATAAAAACACATATGAATTATGAAGATAATGAATCGAAGTAAATTCAGTTCTTTATTGTAATGAGAAGCAACCAAGCATAATACTGCTTATTTCAATTTTTTTTATTATCACTAATCATAATCAAAAAAATGATAAGATTCCAAAACAATTTATGCACTTCAATCACATAAACCAAAACTTCAGTGAAATTTTGGGTTTGTTTTTGTTTTTTTGTTTTTTTTGTAATGTAACACTTGATATCAAACAACATAGCAGTCACATATAAAAAAGAAAACATTACACCAAAGGGAATTTAAGAAAAATTAGAAACAAATATATTATTTTGAAGCACTAAATTCAATCAGGAGGGATATTGAAACCTCATATTCATTTTTGCTTTATCATTGGAACAGTACAATTTTCCTAGCCTTATTTTAATTTATTATTTCAGTCACTTTTTCACTTAGGTCTTTTCTTTTATTTTAAGTATTTACGTCTTAGATACTTTCTAAAGTCTCTTTCCTTTGTAGAAATTTACGAATTTACAGTAAGGACATTACTTACTCGGATCCAAATCCAGGAGCTCACTTTCCACATGTCTGTTACTGTTCACGACAGTGGCGACCTCCTCCACTTTTTCACTTAGGCTACTGTTATTATTTATGAAATTTTTTCATACTTTTCTGAGGGATTGGAGTACTTCAGTATTATACAATGGCTGATCACAGTTCTGATATGCCATACTAACCTTCATCTTTCAATAAATTCATTCAACATTCGAAATTGTAATGTATATGGGAGAAAACTGTTGAATGTACATTTTTAAAAAAATCTACATTTACCAATATTTACCAGAGGTTATTTAATTCATATTACATGAAATCTGCATACAGCAGTAGTGCAAGTTATCAATTGTTGATAATTAGGACTTGACATTTTGATATGAGGACAGACATGGCACATTGAAGTGACATGGATTTCGTAGGATTAGTTGTAAATTAGGATGAAACCCAAGACTTCTTTTAAGATAATAAGATTACAGGTAAATATCAAAATAGCAAGTCGGGGGTCCCTCTAAATTAAATGCAAACCTGATACGCTTTCGATAGCTGGGCCCTCAGAGTTATATCTCAGCGCAGGTAGGAAGGGACAGGTAAGAAGTTTTAGGTGAAATGACTTCACACTAATTAACTTTTTTTTATAAGGTATATATATATTTCTTAAAGCAAGAGATAATAAGTTTACATGGGATAAAAAAAATAATAAAAGTAATAAATCAAAATAGTTCGTAACCGGTTATTGAGTCCGAGAGAATTCTAATAAGTGTCTTTTGCTTGCATAACGAGGTACGCTGGTTTCCCCATATGATGCTAGCATGTATGGAAGATAATGTAGGCCTACTTACAGTTTTTGTCCCGACATTCGCATATGGTTGGATGTTAAACCTGCACAGGTCGATGCACTGCACATTTATGTAGATTTCTTTATCCTGTTCTCACCAGGCTCTTGACGGTGAATTCTGCCTCGACGCCCGTTCTGTCTGTTGCCCTCCCTCGGCTGGCGTGCCTCGGGAACCCTGAATGCGGTGGGCATTCGAGACGTCGATGGCGAGTCGTCCCCCGCAATTCACACTAATTCATGCAGCTGACTATTGTTCTCTAAAACACAAGTGAATGCTGCTCCATCATGATTTGTTCGAGTAATATCGTCCTCGAACGTGTTATTTATAATGCACTTTCAGCATTTTTTTTTTCCACTGCTTTCTTGGTCTGTACCCATCTCAGTATTATTGTTGGGGTTCTTATGGGGATCAGGAAAAGCCATCGGAGAGAGGAAAATGAAGTCAATCATCCAATGTTTAAGCAAAATGTCAGCTGGTGACGTAGAGGGCAGGTGAAGGTGAAGGTCGTCCTTTAAGTTACCAGAGCAGATGCAGCCCTTTGATCAAGGGTCGCTCGATTCTTCATGTTTAGAGAGGTCAACCCTTGACCCATCGTCTCGGGATAGATTGGGGGGGGGGTCAACGAAGGGTCACCATGCTGGCTGCAAATTGTTTACTTTTTGAGGCCGATGAGGGATAGCTGGTCTGGGACAGGGGAATTTAGCTTAAAAGAATTCTCTCGTCAATTCGAAGTTGGAGAAAACACAAAATAAAGAAATTCAATAAATTACAATGAAGAGAATAATATTAATAGAAATTCACAGGATAAAAGGGTGGGCTGAAAAAAACTGTCTATATAATTAATAGCCAAAAAAAATTTTTTTTTTTATAATTTTATTAGCAGATGAGAATATGACATCGTCGATATAAACGACTAATAATAAATGAAAATAGAGTAAAATTTATTTAATGTTCATTTCAATAATATCAGTTCTTGCAAAGTTCAATGAAAATCAGTTCACTTCCTTAATTGATTATATATCAGACCTATTAAACGTTTAGATTCGAATATGGTTTCTCACCTATGTTCTGTAATAATTTAAGATATGTTTAAGTCAATGCATATCAATACACCTTATCATTAGAGAATTATAACTGTTCTTCCTAAAATCAAGAACAGAAAATAATCAGTTTATTAAAGTTAATCACTGGGTTTCCATTTGATAATTCTTTAACTTTCGTTGACACACACATTCATAATATTTCTTCATATAAATTCACTACAGTTAATTATATATAGTTATCTGGATTCATGCTTAAATAAAATCACTTTAAGTTGTTTGCATCGATTATTCACATTTATTACAATGCATGAATTTATAGTTAAATTCCGTTAGTGTTAACTTGTAAGCAAGACGCCATTAAGTCTTCGATAAACATATAATTTGATGTTGTATTCTTCTCCTAAACTTCCGTCTTTACTTAATATCTTTAATATCTTCTATTACTCTTTAATTCCAGATTAATTTATTCTAAATTAATTCCATGTTATGTGAATATATGAATAAAGATCATTAAATAAGGGATAATGGTGGCACAGTTAATTATATAGGAAATGAAAATACACCATGACAGAAGTAACATTAACATTTGATAAACATTCAAAATAGAAATAGGACAAATGGAATATTTAAGATTATTGCACCATAACTAATGTATTTATTTCTTTATAATATTAAATAAATGATATTTGTTCTACTTCCAAAACACAAAATTTGAACGATTGATTGGCCACGTGTTTCATTGTTATCTCTATTCATTTTTGTAAAGATTGTAATCATATACTTCATATTTTTCTACAATACCTTATAATGTAATGAGAAGGAATGGAGATCAACTTACCTACGATGCTTAATATATTTGTTTAGAAAAGCCACGGCTGTAAAATATGGCCATCGGCTCACTGTCGCCATAACGCATGATCCACTCGGTGCTGTTTTCAGTCCTTAGCTCCCTGACATATTTGTCACGGAGTGTCTGCCATCGTGCAGCGCATTCTTCGGCTAAAACATTGCAAGAACATTAAATATTATTCACTGACATTCTCAAATTTTTACAGTAATTAATCACAGACAAAACATACTCCAAATAGTAAATAATGATTATTATCCGTCATTTCCAATGTGTGGCCGATCATCTGCCAGACTTGTTCCTTTTTCGTCCTCATTAAATAGGATTTTGATGAAGCATCATACAAAATAGGGTATTTTTCTACCTTCTCGATCGAACGTAGATTCCAATCCATGTTGCATGACATTACAAACGATGTACACAAAGAAAACACAATGACGCACAGCAAAGCAAAACAACGATGTAAAAAAATCAAATACTATGATTACAAAAATAAATACGATGAGGAAAATGACAACATGTATATGCAACTGGGTGGCAATCAGAAATGCTAATATTTCTTTTTTCCCGGCAAATTATGTATCAATGCTCTCTGATTGGCTGTTACTTCACACACACACACACACACACACTCCAGTTGGCTAGCGCTACCTTTGATGTTGATTTACATACAAAATCTCTTTACAAAGGTGACATCTGCACATTCTGACGCTTAGCATTAATTTATTTCAGTAAAAATATTGTTTATTTTTGAAAAATAATCTCCTCAATGTGATACTTAATTCATAATAACCTTCGATCCCATCGAAGCAGTGAACAAAAGGGCACCGGCAAACTTGCTATCCATCTTGAAAATTTTTAGGAATATGTCAGTGCTCTCTGATTGGATGTTGCTTCACACATACGATCTGATAGACTGGCCTTACGTTTGCAGAGACGGCAATGTTCGTTGATTTCAAGATATCCGTTGTCTTTTGAGACTCAATTCTGAGACGTTAAAGCAATTATCTTACGGAAACATAACGAGAGACTGAGATAGATGGAATAGTGCGTTCAGGCCTAAAATCACTAAAAACACTCCGAAGAAATGTAACACTTCACCAAAACACTGCAAGTAAATCACTCAGCACAAAGTTCGTCATCGTTTTCCGATGATCTGCGCTGTGGCACACGGTAGTTTATCCCCATCACCCGGTCTTTTGCATCGCTGTTTTCCGGTAACCTCCACTTGGTACACGACAGCTTCTTCGTGTAGATGGGGCAGAATCCACTCGGCACAGGAATTGTCAACAGTTATAAGAAAACGCATCATTTTCTCATTCACCAAGACGATAACGAATACTGGTGAACTTTTTAAATAAATGATAATCACAATACAAAATAAAGTTTTTTTTTTCTTATAAAAATTAATCCACAACTCAAAAGTCCACAAAACAAAGGAGGGGGTGTTTAAGTTGCCACCTCTTAACTCCCTAGTTCATTGATTCTCTTAAATATTACAATAAAATAAAAAATCACAGGAATAGATACAACGGAGACTGAAAAATAAACATCTTCATCGCTCGACAGCTCCGATATCTATATATATTTATACAAAAATAGAAAATGCAGCAAAACGAAAATCACGTGACAACAACAAATCAAAAGGGGAAGGATACAAAGTTGCAAGAAAAGACGAAATAAAGAATCACAAAGGAAAAAAACTAATGGGAACAAGAAAAAAAGGAATAAAAGAAGAGAAATTAAAACAAACTACAAGACAAAAAATAGCAAAACAAAGATGGGTAAAGTTTTCCGCTAAAATCAACCGTTTTTGATCAAAGTTCTGAAGTTCAAAAATGCTACACAATCCGCATTCGTCTGCCAAAAATTACAGTAGCTTAGGGGTTCTTGCGAAACTGGGTAGATGATCTAGCACTGCATACTATGATAGCTGCAGTTGGATACTAAGTCCTTTTATTTGATGCTGCTACTCCTTTCGTAACGGAGGCGATTCTTGCCCTCTCCGAAAGGACAGTATTTCTTTAATCAGGATCAGGTGCGACTTGTATCGCTGTCCTCTGACTTCTCCAAAGACGTCCTGGCTACACCGGGAAGGCTCTTGCTTCTACTGGGAACAGGTGCGACTTGCACGGCTGTCTTCTCTCTTCTCCGAAGACGTCCTGGCTAGGCCCGGAATGCTCTTGCTTCTACCGGGAACAGGTGCGACTTGCATGGCTGATTTTAATAAGGCTCTCCTGCCTGGAGAGCTTCTATGTCTGGCTAACTGCCGCTGAATCCTCTGCTTTTATTTTCTCCTAAGTTGGAGACTGCTGGGTGGCTACACGCCACGAGACTAACTTGCTGCTTCTCTGGAACACTGACTCACTTCTTCTTTGGGCCCCTGCCCTATAACGAACTGCTTCTTCTATGGGCTCCGCCCCATACTGAACTGCTTCTTGTTCCTCTGTGGCTCTCGACCACGAGCTGACTCCTTCTTCTTTGGGCTCCTGCCTCGAACTGTGCTTGGTCTGACTCGGCATCCTTATTTAAGGCCGTTTAGCGCCTCTCTCTCGTTTCTGGAAGAATCAACTCACTATAGGGAAGCTGGGTCGGACACCCACAAACAACATCCCAAAGTTTCGTTAAATTCAGAATTTTTCTACCCCTCCCCCCGATTTAAATCTATGACAACTGAACTTTAAAGTTAATCTTTTGTTTCGTTTTCCTACACTTTTCTGTTTCAAAACTCGATGACGTTTCATTTCATTTTTTTTTTCTTCCTTATCTTTTCATTTCTTCTTCATTTCTGTTATTGGAATATTCTTACTGGTTAGATTAACACTTGTGCATGGTGCTTTCATTAGTTTTTATTCCGCTAGGGCCATCTTCATCATCAGTCCTTAGCTGGTGATTGGGGTGCAGGTTTACCTCGCAGCCAATACACTGCTGTAGGTGCCACAGGGTTTAATATATTATTTACAATTTCTTTCCATTTCTTGCAATCAGTGGTGATGTTTTTAGCCACGTCTAGAGTAAGTCGTTGGTTTTTGATGCCCTCTTCAATCTGTTTGAGCATGTTTTCTGTGGGGCTTTTTGGTGAACTTTCCAAGAAGACTATAAGGGAGCCGGGTGTTAACCATTCTGCAAACATGGCCAAACCAGCATAGTCTGCATTTCTATGATGTAATTACAGATTGTTTGTTGGTGTTTACACCATCCTCTAATTGTTTTGTTTCGGTGACAGTCACGAATGGACATGACTAGGATATGCCTTAGTCACCGCATTTGAAAAGCTTCCAGTTTGTTAATGTCGTGTTTCAGTAAAATCCACGTTTCAGATGCATATAGAAGGATCGGTAGAATTAATGTTATGAATAGCCGCATTTTGGTTTTAATAGCGATGTTGGCCTTTTTCCAAAGGCACCGTTTGAGTGATGCAAAGACTGGACTTAATAGTGTCTTGACCATTCCATTACCGCGGGTGCAATATTTAGATGCATTTAAAATTTCTTATTAATAAAGTAAAAAACATTTTTAATGAAATTATTCTTTGAAGGGCTACATTTTAATCTGTTCTATTTTGATTTCTTTATACGAATTTAAATGACGTATATAAATGATCACGAGCGAAGTTTAAAGTGCTATCGTGGGTGCAACAAAATAGGCCCACCTTCCCAGATCATAGTAGAAAAATACAAAGATCTGTTAATTGTGAAACATTTATTAAATTATGTCTTCATATTTTAAAAGACGATAAATTAATCAACTAAAGTAATAAAAAAATATATAGAAAACAAAAATAAACAATAAATTATTCATTATAAAAATTCTTCATAATCACAGGTTATCCTTTAAAAATCCTTTAATCGTGATATTTCGCAATCTTTAATCAAGATTGCTTCGTCGGACGTTAGGTATAAGTTTCAAAAACTCATTCCCTAAGACACAGAATTCATAACAATGATAGAATTTACAATGGTATAGTATGTAGAAAACAAGGGTAATACATCAATAATGCTACAATATTATCAAAATACAGTATGATGGGAACAAAAACATTCTTGCTTTTGAAGAAAAAGATAGGTTCAGGATTGAATCCTGTATTATCAACACTTTCCCATGTATAAACAAAGAAAAATTTCTCTGTTAACAAAGTTAACAGTTGCACCTTACACAAATTCAAAAAAAGTATTAAAAATGTTGATAAATTCCTCTAAAATATTATTGGTTTTAAAATTATATCGAAGTAATAATGTTTTTTTACCTTCCCTTTGTTTTATCAAAATTATTCTCGAGACCATAATAATGATGTAAATACCTTCCCATTGTTCTTTAAGCAAGAATGTTTTTGTTCCCATCATACTGTATTTTGATAATATTGTAGCATTATTGATGTATTACCCTTGTTTTCTACATATACTATACCATTGTAAATTCTATCATTGTTATGAATTCTGTGTCTTAGGGAATGAGTTTGTGAAACTTATACCTAACGTCCGACGAAGCAATCTTGATTAAAGATTGCGAAATATCACAATTAAAGGATTTTTAAAGGATAACGTGTGGTTATGAAGAATTTTTATAATATTAAGTGAAATTCAGTTTTTTAAATAAATTATTCACTTTTGAAGCAATCGCGGTTAAAACTTCTAATTATTGCGGGTGTAACATGTCTAACTTAAGTGAACATAAACGTCATTTTAAGCACATAGGAACTAAATAAAGAGATCAAACAATGTATATTATTAATTATTATTATTATTATTATTATTATTATTATTTTTTGCAACTTAAGTTAATTATTTCTTTTCAAATATGTCATATTTGTAGAATTTTCATTGAATATTATTATTGCCATCAATATTCTTCTCTGGCGCTTCCAATTTTGCAATAATTGTCTTCAAATTGAACATCTGCTATGTCATTCACGATTTCAATGAAGCGTTTACCATCAATCGTCTTCAGAAATTGTGCTCTTAACTTCTCCATCTTCATCCATATCATAGTAGCACAACCCCACATAGCGATATGGTGTAACTTTTTTGCCGGACTCACAGAGTAGCTGTACGAGCACGTATGAACCAGCGCAAATATTTTTTGATGAAACAGCAGTGACAGCATCAATTTCAGGACATGCTTCTGCTGGTAACCTCAAGGGCTCAGGAGACGTTGTAGGAGATTCATCATCTGAGTTGCTGTAAGTATCGGAAAGGCACAGTTTTGTCTTACATGGTGTGAAGGATTCTATCTGATCCGATACTAAAGGTACAGATACATCAAAACATAGAAAGTGGTTGTGATGATGAAGATTTGCCACCTCTTTCACGTATGGTACAAGAAGAAATTCTGTTTCCATGGCAGTTTTCAAAACCAACGTGCTCTTGAAATGAGACAGAGGTTTGCACCACAGAAATGCTGTTGCCCTCTTCAGACTGGAAGAAATGTTTGATTGAATGCCTGGTATGTTTTTCAGCCGTTCCCATTTATCATCTAACATGGTCTTCCCTTCTTCAACTTGTTCTTTTAATACGAATATAAAGAAAATGTTTGTAAAGAGACTGCATGCCAGGTCTTGGGCACTGTTAACGATAGCTCTTCGGGACTTAACAGCGATCTTTTGACACTTCCCCCATTCCATTGACGGCACCTTTGCCATGTGAGGCAGCAAAAAAGTTCCATTCAAGGTGAGTGAATCCGTATTCTATTTTTAATCGTGCATTCATGCTTGCCATTACATACCGATTCTTGAATTGAGCTGTGCAATTATCAGTGAAGACATATATAGATGTAATACTATCATTGATTGACTTGATATACTCAAAACTTTTCTGCAGAAAGAGATGCACAGTGTATATACTGTGGCTCAATTCATCACTTACTATGGGTGCTTCTATAAAATGGAACCAAGGTTTCGGTTGCAACCTTCCGAGCAACCACTGCTTCTATAAAATAAGCCGGTTACTCCAGCCAACCAGTGACCACTTCTATAAACACCAACCAGATTTCAGGTTGCAGTAACCGAGATGACGTATTTGCAACCGGCTGAAGAGGTGGGTTATTCCTTCAGCAGCAGACGATATGCGATAGACTTTCAATTTCGTTTCTATTAAATTTAATTTTTTTTTTGTACATTTGCAATTTCACTTCTATTAAATTTAATTTTTTTATTTATTTATTTATTTATTTTTTTTAGACTTCCAATTTCGATTCTATTAAATTTATTTTATTTATTTATTTTTAGACTTGCAATTTCGCTTCTATTAAATTTATTTTTTTTATTTATTTATTTAGTTTTAGACTTGCAATTTCGATTCTATTAAATTTATTTTATTTATTTATTTTAGACTTGCAATTTCGCTTCTATTAAATTTAATTCTTTTTCCTTTTTAGACTTGCAATTTCACTTCTATTAATTTTTTTTTTTTTTTTAACTTCATTTTATTTCTTAAAAGAATAATGAATATATTCCTACTTCTTAATTTCAATGGCAGTGTGATTGCTTCATTAATGACAAGTAACTAAAAATAGTAACTATACTTTTATGCAACACAGACAATTAAAAAAAAAAAAAAAAATAAAGAAAATTATTGGCCGTAGTTTTTTTTTTTTTTTTTTTTAGCTTTTAGTATGGTGGGTGGATGTCGACACAAATGCCTTTTATTTTTGTTTATTTTATTTAGGGCATCTTTGAGGGCGTAGTTTGAGGGCGCCGGTGGCCACTCTCTGCCGCGGCCGGTGCACCGAAGGTCGGCAGGAGAGCCGGGGGTACCGGACTCGCGGTGGCACGAAAACGGAGATATTCCGATTAGTGCCACAGCTTCACGGAACCCAACCATCGGCGTTGTATATGAAACAAAGAAGTAAAATAAAATATATTTTTTTTAATTTAATCGTCGAGTAAAAAGGAACTCTGTATTGTAAAATAGAAATGTAATGTAAAATGCGTCCATTGTGTCGTCTGCTGCTATGACGAGAATTATGCAAGAGAAACTAATTCTTGCCTTCTTTCTACTACATTACTATACATTGATAACATAATAATCTCTTCATCTGACGAGGATGAGGAATCAGTACTTGATTCTCTTTCTAACAATGAATAAAGTTCTTCTTCAACTTCTAACAACAGATCGACAATCTTGGCAGCCATCTTTGAACACAACCAACCGGCGCCGTCTATAAATGAAGGACTTGGGAGTAACCAGGCTCCTACGTCAGAGCAACCTGTGATGTCACAACACCAACCGGAGTGCTTGTAACCAAAACCATTGGTTCCATTTTATAGAAGCACCCTATGATCACTGAATGGAGTTTGTCAGTAGTCCAAATAAGGTGAGTGTTACAGTGCCGATGAACCATGATCCAGAGGCCTACAAAATAGGAAAGTCCTGGAGTAAGTACCGTAAATTGATGTCTTAATCCAGCACTGGTACACGATTCCGCTGTTTTGATACGAAAAAATGGCAGCAGAGATACAGCTGCACTCTGAGACATCGTCAAACACTTCCGAACAATTCACTATTCACTGCCTAGCTGAACCACAACTCGTGGACGCCGGCACAAAAGTAAATAAGCACAAAAAAAATAAGTATAGTGTTTATTAGAAATAAAGGTAAAAGTAAAGGTGGTGGCACGCTTGGCCTCTCGGTTGGCATCCTCGTTGCCTATAATTCCCACATGTGCCTTGACCCAATATAAATAAATATTAACATTCTTATTCAATAAATTCTGAATATAAACAAAAGCATCTCTCGCCGATTTATTTGAGTAAGAGCACTTGCCAACTGCTCTCAGATCAGCCTGAGTCGGAGATAATAGCAATATTGAAATCAGGATAGCACCAAAGCTCAAGACACATGGAGAGGGCACATAAGATACCACTGAGTTCGGCCTGGAAAACCAAAGTATCATCAGGAAGACGTTCTCTGATGATGTTAGTAATGTGATTAAAACAATCTTTAAACACGACGGTGAATCTACCTGACCAACAACCTTGGAACCATCTGTATAAATTTTTAAGTCCATTAAATCACTATTATCTTCCCAAGTTGAAAAAGTGAAAGAATCCATTTCGGTAGGATGTAACCAAAGAGAAGGAGGTACCCTTTGGCAATAGTTTAAATTAAGGATCCTCTGATTGTTTTCATAAATTTCTTTAGCCTGAATCCACATAGGAACAATGCCACAAAGGACGTAAAGAGCATCAGTAGAAACCGTCCTGTACATGCGAGCTATAGCAATCCAAAAAGGTCCAATTAATAAATTAAGATTAATTTTTATTTCTGATGAGACAGGCAGAATTACCCCAGATTTCGGCGACATATAGAATTTTAGGCTTAATTATGGCATTTACTATTAATTTTCTTATTTTTGAAGACAAACTCATTTCTATTGCCCCCAGGAATGGAGGTGTACGAACGTTCACTGATACCTTTTTCCTTAAGTAATCGAAATAGTTTGTCCAAGTAAAGTTATAATTTAAGACCAACCCAAGATAAAGCAAAGTAGGTTTAAATACTATTTTATTATTATTTAATTTGAAGATTGATTTTTTAATATTCTTCTTATTGGAAAAAAGAATAGCAGCAGTCTTATTACTATTGAGTTTGTTGTCAGTAGCCCAAGTCGTGAGAACAGGCCTAAAAGAGTCCCATATAATTTCAATTCTTCTGATAGATAGGGCTGCCACCAAAACAATTGTGTCATCGGCATAGGCTTGTATATCCAAGGCACCCTCCGGGTTGATCACATTTTCCCAATTACGAAAACGATCAAAAAGATCTTCCATTACTAATAGCCACAGGATAGGACCCAGATTACTACCCTGTGGACAACCTTTAAAAACTGAACACGTGGAAGAACCTTAAGTAACTGATCTATCTTGAGAAAAGATAAACTTAAGAAATAAAGATTTTCAGGACAATTGAAGTTCCTCAAGATGTTAATCATAGTTGGGTACCAAGCATTGTTAAAAGCATTTGATATATCGATAGAAACCGCAGCCATGTGACGCCCCAAATGTCTGGTTGTTCCTTCCTTCAGAATCATAGAGTCGATAGCTGTGACCTTACTGCGGCCTCTACGAAATCCAAATTGCTTATCTGACGTATTATTATTTAGAAAAATATAATTATTTAACCTATTATTGATAAACTTATCAAGAACCTTACCAATGACAGGCAGAATACAAATTGGTCTATAGCGACCATCTTCCTTAGGAAGAAGGACTACCCGGGCCTGCTTCCACACCTTGGGGAAAATACCATCTCTTAAACATTTATTAATAAGAAGAACCCATGTAATGCCGAAGGCTTGAAGAATGTAAAGGAGAGCACGAGCTGGAATCTTATCCGGACCTGCAGAAGAATCAAGATTAATAGAATAAATGACATTAGAGAGTTCCTGGAGAGAAATATTGAAATCGTCGTTATCCGTAAGGTAAGGAGAAGACCTCTTTCTCCTCAAGATAGAAGATGAAGAATCTTCACCAACAGCACAATCGTCAGGAAAGTACTCCTGTAGCAGAGCATCTGAAGTCTCCTTATTGGAACAAATCCAAATGCCATCATTTTTTTTGCATGTTCTCAGGACGAGAATATTATCAATTTTGTTACTAAAAATTTTAGGATAATCCAAAAACGTTTTGGTTAGACTCTTCTACACAAAACCTCTTCCAGGAATCCCACTTGGATTTTCTGAGAGTCCGACGGTAAACAGCTCTAGCTTCCCTCCATTTAACTGCTATAGTTTGCTTCCTAGGTGGATCCTGGCACTTAATATATTGTTTCCAATA
>JAFIDM010000006.1:13938514-13984531 GCA_023159025.1 Thereuonema tuberculata
TTAACTCACATTCAAATGTCAAGCTAGGGAAAATATTCTTAACGTTGCTCATCGATTTCAAGATGTATCACCCAATAGCGATTTGAAAAGTAAAAGGGATGCGCCATTTTCTCTTCTATTTGAATGTGAGCGAACCGCTAGAAAAGGAAAATCTATAATCTGCATTGCATTCTGGGAGTTTCAAAAAATTGGGGGTAGCCTATTTTTCCATGACAGTTTGCCTTTGCCACTCGATATGAGCGGTTGGTGCTATCGGTAAAGCCGTGGAAAATGTCGGGAGGGAAGAAGCGAACGGTTGACTCGGAGTACAAACAAGATGAGAAATCCTCTGCAAGGAGACGGTTGCAGTATTCAAGGAGCACACTATTAAAAGACACAATGAAACCAAACACAAAACAAAGTACGATCAATGTGTTGGTTTGCCTCGAGAAGAGAAGAGCGCCAAGTTGCATGAAGAGGTTCATGGATTAACAAAACTATTCAATAATTTAAGAAAAGAAAATGAAGTAGCAGTTCGAGCGAGTTTTCGGGTAGCTCACATATTGAGTAAACTCGACTGGAGTAAACTTGTAGGAGTGACTACAAATACCATAATGACAATACGCGACACTAAGGGATTAACAGCAGGACAAAAACCTACAGCGCTCCTAGCAGCGCGGCCTTCACGAACAAAATCTCAGAGAATGTCGACTTCAAGTTCAAACTAAATTAAAGCAAAATATAAATATAGATTCAATTTCCTTCATGTGTAAAGACTAATACATTTTTCAATAAAAACACTGTCACAATGTATTAATACAATGTTTTCTGAGTGAAGAAAATGAAAAGAAGAAAAAGAGATGTGTGAGCCAGAATGCCAAAGCAAAAAAAAAATATGCATTTTTAAAGTTTGATTTTATGTCATTAAACAGACAATTTCTTGTTTAAATTATGTCCTATTTTTATCCATTTGTGATATATTGTGATTGTACATCCATTGACTTTGTAAATAATTATAAATATCTAGGTATATATATTGATGATAATTATAATTATAATAAAATTATAATTTACTTGGTGCGCTGCAGTCGAATTCTCTCTTAAGTGAACAAAGGTTAATCCCTTAGTGTCGTGTATTGTCATTATGGTATTTGGTGACTACCGATGGAGCAAGAAGCATGGTTGGACGGCACAAATGGGTTGGCTTCCAGTCAAAAAGTGTTCGCATCAAATGTTTCTCGACAATTACAGCTCCACTGCATAATTCACCAACAGATTCTCTGTGGGAAGCAATTGAACTTGAAACATGTTATGAAGGCCGTTATTAAAACTGAACTTCATAAGATTGCCTCGACTTAACCAGCGAACTTCACTGTGGTATACGACATAATCACAGGACTTTCAGAGAATTTCTCAACGAAATTGAATCTGAATATGATGAAGCGTGTGCAAAGTGTTAAAACGGTTTTTTGACCTGCGGCACAACATAGATATATTCATGACTGAAAAATCAAAGCAGCTTCCTGAGCTTAGTGATCCCTCGTGGCTATGGGATTTAGCAATTATGTGCAATTTAACGCAATATTTGAACGAACTGAATATAAAGCTGCAAGGAAAACAACAAATTATCTGCCATGTGTATACGGATGTAAGTGCATTTCAACATAAATTGAGACTTTTCATGCAACATGCTGAAAGGGAGCAATTGGTGCATTTTCCAACGTGTGCTGCACTAGCACAGGCACAGATGAATGTTCGCTTCGGTCCAACTTCTGAACTCTTGAGTGAAAATTTTGAGGATAGGTTTGAAGATTTCTATGATCCCAGAAGTGAAATCCGTTTATTTGAAAATCCGTTTTAGTTGACATTCCCACTGCGCCAACTGATTTACAACTAGAACTGATTACAATGCAACACATATCTGGTAGGGATTTTTCTCTAAATTTGTCCTTCAGAGTTTTTTGCTGAACTATCACCAGTGAACTTTCCAAATTTGCGAAAGGAAGGATTGAAAATGACCACGGCGCAGCGCTCACGAGCACATACGTTTGTGAACAAACTTTGTCTGTAAGGCAAGAACGTGACCCAGGTTTTGCTCTCTTCATCACGGAGAATCATCTTCATTCTGTACTAAGAATCAATGTGACAAATCTTGACCCAAACATTCCAAAACTGGTTTCTGAAAAACAACTGCAGACATCGCACTAATAAAATAAAAACCAGCTGTGAGTACCCCAATTATTGATTTTTCAATTCTTTCTCACGTTTCGACAAATATGCGAAAATTAAATATGGATATTTAAAATTAGATCGCCTAGGGCCGTGGTGCCCAACCTTTCATTATATGGAGGCCAAACTCGACTTTGCTGTGAATTTCGCGGGCCACAACGTAGACTGAGTACAAACATGCAGCTGCTCTTGGGATTCGAAGAATTCTTCAGAAAGACCTGCAATTTCATCCATACAAATTGGAAGTGATGCAAAAACTTAATCCATGCGATTTTCTTTCACGAAAAAATGCATGCCAAGCCATTCTTGACAATACGCTTGAAGACGCCCTTGTGTTCTTCAGCGATGAGGCTTATTTTACTGCGATACTGGAGTGGCACGAATCCCCGAGAACTTCATGAGCAGCCCCTGCATACAGAATTTGTGACTGTTTGGTGTGCATTGTCCAAAATAGACATCATTGGACCATGTTTTTTTGAAGAAAAAGGTCAGACAGTCACTTCTGTTTGTTATTTCCACAAGATTGAGGAGTTTTCTTTACCAAAACTTGAAGAAATGGATGTGGGGATGTCTGGTTTCAGCAGGATGGCGCCATGGTCCACACGGCGCAAACGTCGCTGAATCTTCTGCGAGGACACTTCCCCGGGCACCTCATCTCCATGCAGGGCATTTTTCAGTGGCCGGCGCATTCGCACGATTTAGCCACGTGTGATTTTTTTTTTTTTTTTTTTTTTTTTTTTTTGGACTTTTTGAAATCCAAGTTTACACAGACCGTCGAAGGACCCTGGCTTAACTGAAGAACAATATTCAAGTTGCTATCGACAACATATCCGTCGATATGCTGGAACGAGTGGAGAGAAGCTTCAACACTCGACTATCTCAATGCATTGACCAGAACGGAGGCCACCTTAATGATATCATTTTTAAAACATAATAAATAAGAACTTTAAATGTCTCTCTGTAACATGGAAAAAAAGCATTAAACTGATATCTCCTATATATATAAACACACACATACACACACACACACTGTCCAGCCACTTTATTAGATACACCCCTACTGTACACACAGGTAGTATGTTCCACTCATTTGCAAATAACTAAAAAGTACAGCAGTTCAGACCTTGCAAAGAACAGGAGTGCATGCATTCTGTAGGCAATGCAACATCGACACTGGACCATCGATGACAGGAAAAAGGTTGCTTGGTCCGATGAGTCGAAGTTCCTGCTGCATCACATTGACAGCAAACACAGAATTTGGCGCAAACAACTTGAATGTTTAGATCCGTCGTGTCTCACAACAAATGTTCAAGCCAGTGGGGGGCAGTGTCATGGTGTGGGGGATGTTTTCCTGGCAGAAGTTGGGTCCATTGATACCTCTGGTGGCATGTCAGGATGCTAGAGCGTATCTAAACATCATAGCTGACCAAGTGCATCCGTACATGTTAACAGTTTATCCTCATGCAGATGGCTATTTCCAGCAGGATAATGTGCCAGTGCACAAATTCCGCATCACTATGGAATGGTTTGAGGGACACGACTGACTTTTCCTTGCTGCTCAGTTCCCGGATCTCAGCCCGATTGGAAATTTGTAGGCCTGGAGCGAACAGCCTGTTCCAGCTCATCCCATATCTCCATATCTTCAGAAACTGCAGGACATGTCTGCATTGTAGACAATACCTCAACATCGTTTTCAGCATCTTGTGGAATCCATGTCTCGACGAATTCATGCAGTTTTGAGGGATAAAGGAAGCCCAACAAGTTATTACATAGGTGTATCTAATGAAGTGGTCACACTATATATATATATACACACACACACAAACTTTATCTAAGAATAATGCTACATTTTTTTTCATTAAAATCAAGCATTTTTTACTAGCTTAATTACTCATTACTTTAAAAAAAAGAAATAATGTGCTGTGAAATTTTTAAAAGTAAAGAAAACATTATTTCTTTTGTTTACTCTTGTAAATTCTTTTTTGAACCTTTTGTTCCTATTATTTGATGCCTTTCTGCCCACTAGTCGTAGGAAAAGGCTTTGGGTTAGCGTCTAGCGACCCAATTTAATTTTCTTTAATTTTCTTGCTTTTTCTTGTGTGGGAGGTCACTGCCCGATTGGCGGTGGCCTTCACAGAAAGGAGAGATCCCTTTGGATTCCTTTATCGGGGAGGGCGAGGTTTGGGCTTATGAGTACGCAGAAGTACGAAATGGCCGTTCCCAATTCCTTCCCCATAAAATGAATCAGAAAGGAGATTTCCTTTTGTTTTGTTTAGTTAAGTGCTGCTCTTGTTTTCTTTACTTTAAAAAAAAAAGGCAGAAAAAGATTTCATTCAATGAAGCAATTAAAAATGTGTCATAGCATATGATTCCAACCTCTGGGTTGCCAGGTCCTCTTGTTCTTTTTCTATTTTTTCCATTGCCATTTTTGCTGCTCAAGATTTTATCTTTGTTCTTCAAATATGTTGATAACGTATTGGATGGAATTCCAAATTTCTTGGCGATTTCCTATTTCTCTTTAAGGCCTTTTTCCACTTCCTTAATCACCGCTACCTTTTCAGCTAATGTTAATGACTTATAAGGAGCTTTAGCTTTTGACAACGACATAGTAAGAGCATATAAACAATACTTAAAGCACAAGCACAAAAGCTAAAAATATATATAACCGCATTAAATCATTCACAGGAAGTGCACGTGACTAAGATCGAAGGGGGTGTGGGAGGGTAACAACAGAGGGTGGATAGAAAAATCCACATAGTGACATTCCAACCCTCCCTTTTGTTTTCCTTAGAAAGGCCGTTAAAATAAATAATATATCTTAGCTGAGAAAAGTCTCAGGAACAATTTTTACCGTAACATTTTAAGGACAATCGTACGAAAAATTCGAATTATCCACGTTTTTTTAACACTATTTTAATACAGAATTCTAGGGACCGAGCAAAAAATTCGAATTATCCAGAATTTCGAATTAAACAAGTTTGAATTATCCAAGTTTCACTATATATATATTGTTTTAAAAATTTTCCCATTGTTTGAAGATAGTCAGTGATCCTAGTTTCTCTCTCTAGACGACCAGTGGTTTCTTATTCAGCTTCAATAAATTTAAAGATAGAGAAATAAATCATTTAATTTAGTTAGTTGACGGAGATTAAACTTAATATATATTTTTTGCTGAAATTATAGTTCATTAGAGGAGAAGAGTGCAAGAAAGCAGCAATCCTATTCTCAAAAACTTACATAGAGGTCTGTTATGCTTCGATTTCACTCTGGAAGCCGCCCAAAAGGCAAAACAATATCCCCACTGGTGAACTCCAGCCCTCAGAAGATATAGGTCAGCCATGGGAAGGGCAAAACAAAGATTAAGAAAAGGTGCACCGCACCTATTGAACACAGTGAAAATTGGAACGACACTCGAACTACTTATAAACGGGAAGAGACAAGTGGAATTCTTGATCTTTTGTGAAAAGGCCTCTTCCAAGAACACTTATTTGAAGCCCTTTCAGATCCTCGGTGGAAATTTGAAGGTCCGGATCCCCTTAAGGTTCCGATAAAGTGGTCTTTTGGAAACGGGAGTCTTCGATAACTCAGATTTTTAATTACAATAGCATTCAAGATATAAAACTTTCTACAATAGAAGAGAAAACATTTAATTATAATTTAAAAAGAATTTTAATAATTGAAACTTCATAGTATAAACTAAATATAATTTAAAACCTTCATAGTATAAACTTAATACAAATATAAAAAGTTACTGATAGATTTTCCGAAGAGTTTGTTTTAAAGCATTTTTTTATTTTAAGTGTTGGAGACATTTTCTTATTTTGTCATTCTTTTTTTTTAAAAAAAAAATAAAGTTAAAAAAGGAATTCGTTCAGTTTGCTAGAAGGGGTAATTGCACGTACTATTCGACAAGGTTTTCATAACAAGGACGAGAATAACTATTTTTTTATGTAATTTGTATGCTCTGATCACCAATACGGCATTGAAAAAGTTCCTATATGTCACATTTTTTTATAAATTTACAATTTGTAATTAGCCAACCGTATAAAATATGTAAAAACTGACTCATGTTGAAATGATATATAATTATGTAAAAGACCACGTTACAGAAAAGAATCTATCATTTCCGTTTAGTTAAGGTATAATAAAGTAGGCCCTAGGCGGTCAATCATTTTGATCAAAAGTTTTGAGTCAAGCATGACTGACCGTTCAGGAACACGTTTGACGCTTCAGCCAAGCATTGACAGTGAATGATGGAAAAGTTTGATTGACACAAGTGATTGAAGACTGCGCTTGCCTTCTAGGAAGGTTTTGATCAATCTTTCCCTCAGTAACACGCTTGGCACCAACCCTGGGAAACCCCCGCTCGCTTCCAAGACCGAAACGCATTCGGAACGTGAGTTCACCAGCCTATTAATAGATTTGTACCGGGACTGCCCTGAACTGTGGACAGTTAAAAGTAAAGACTACTTCAATAGGAATAAAAGAAGTGCGGCAATGGAAAAAATTGTGAGGGCTTTAAAAGCGTTTAAACAAGACTACACACTTGATAAATTAAAACAAAAAATTAACTGCCTGAGAACCAATTTTAACAGAGAGCACAAGACGATCGAGGAAAAAAGTGTCCAGGGCATCAGCTGATGACATCCAGGAACTGTCGCTCTGAAGTTTTTGTTGGTGCGATTTCAGTCTGATCTCTTACGAAAGAAAGGTCCTTGTAATACCAGAGGTAAGAATTTTTTTTTATCATAGGGGAGACCGGGGCAAGATGACGAATGTCGTAGTTCTTGACCTTGCTTCTAGGTAGCACCACTGAACGGATACTACTAGCACTCCTATCTGCTGGTCACTTAAATCTATCAAAGTAACGCTGCTGTCGCCAAATTGCTGTCAGTTTGGAAAGTTTTGTTGTTTTTTCGCAACTGCACTGTAACTTACGCCTGTCAAAATAAGCCCTGATGCAATAACAGGTGAGATTTTTGGTTATTCTTTACTTTGTATGAATAACTTAGTTTAAATAACTAATAACTAATGGTAGTAATATGCAGTGTATAATCATTTTTCATCTTAGCATTAAAAATACGTATTATTAAAAGACCACTAGGGGCAAGATACCGAGAGCTCGTTATCTTGCCCCATGCTCTTTTTATTCTCGCTATTTTGCCCCAGGTGCTTTTTAAGCAACTTATAATTTTTGTTTATTAATTTTATGAATCATTATGTTTAAGATATGGAGAAACACAAAAAAAAAAAAAAAAAAAAAATCCTCTAGAGGAGAATGGAACAAAGACGATATGGCTGCTGCAAATGCTTTCAACATAACTGAACCTATACTTTATCGTTTGTTTTTTTTTTTTAAGCGACGAAAAAAAACAAACGATAATGTAAGAATAAATAATTTTATTTTACTCAGGCTTTTAAATAAAATATGGCTAAAAACTTATGAAGTCATATTCAATTTTTGCCATTGGTTATTGGGTTTGTTACTGCACATCGTGTAGGTCGACCGTAGGCCCCATGCTCAACAGGGAGACCGTGGCAGCAGCCGTCTCGACTGGGTACAGTCAGTTTTATAACGTTCATAATAAGATTTAAAATAGAAATGATCAGCTATAAATAATGTAGAAAACAATTAAGCAACATTGGTATTTACCATCTACCCTTGTCACGGTGCAATTTGAGCTATTTTGGAGAAAACTTTGAATTTTATTTTGAAGGATGAAAAAGATTTAAAGTTTGATTAATTATTAATAATGACAGGCATATCTAATGATTATTAGTAATTATTGCTAAATCTGAATATATATGGTGTTAATTTTATACTGACCTTTACTATAATTATAAAAATACAACCATTAATTATTTAAATCCAACAATAATTCTAAATGAAGTTCACGTATTTGTTGTAATGGTTTATATTTTAATTATTTGGTGTGTGGGAAAGTAAGGGGAAGTAAGTTTACACGAGTAAAGGACATTGAACCTTGACCTGTACCATGTGATTACGGCACAAAGTTGCGGTTTCACTTTGGGAAGCTTTAATCAGGTGATCGATTGTTAGTTTGCTCATTGGTGAATTATGTGTGTGTAATTGTTTTTGGCGGGAATAGAGGAGGCGAGCGGGTCGCAATCTCAGTGTTTTTTAGGGAGAGTTTTGCTGAAGCCATGCGGGGCGGTTGACTCGCACGGGGCTCTGATGCCCGCGCGGGCACCGGCCGTAAACGGTTGTATAAGGAGTAGTTCCATATTTTTTAGAAAAAGATGTCCATTCGTATAAAGGTGTTTGTGAAGTTTAACCTGTCTTGTTTGGTGTTTTGGAACGGCGTCGGATTGTGCGTGTGTGCGTTTCGGAATGGAACGCCAAACTGTAAGAAAATTCGCAGTGTCTAAAGGAGCGTCGGACTCTACACGCTTCGGCGGGTCACTGACATCGGTCGCCTTTTTGTCCAAATGTAAACTGTGAGTATTGAAATTTTCAGTAATTTAAGGGCGTACTAAAAGGGTTACGTCTTTCTAAGAAGAACAGAATTATAGAAGTTCAGAACGATAGCGAAAAATGGGATTCATTGCAGACGAGATTTTAATACCGACGGAAAAGCACGAAGTTGCGAACAATTTCGCTTCGGTTAGAATAAGTTACCGGCTTCGATTAAAAGAAACTGTAAGAGAGCTAATATAAACAGTGAGTATCTTACAAGTAATTTTACTACAGTGTGAAACGGGTTCCGATAAGGCGAAACTCTATACAAGGCATACTAGGTGACGCCATTAAGAAGTTGTAAGGAAACTTAAACTTTGGGGTGAAGCATGTGTTATCTATGGATTAGTCATTAACCCGCACAAAACTATTGGGCGAAAGGTTGTATAACAAGTTTGTAGAGCCGACCGCCATTAAGACAGGGAGAAAAGAACGTTGTTGCAGTTCTGGAAAAGACTTTATTAGTGTTTAGTAAAAAGGAAATTGTAACAATTATAGTTAACACAAAAATATTGTGTTTAAAGACTATTTTGGTTTTATTATACTTCTGTGTGTCTTTATAATAAAAAAGAGAATTTATCTTAACCATTTGTTAATTAATCCAAAAGATAGCGAAGAAGTCTCTTACGAAAGCTAAAGTATTATATGTGTGTGCATATTAAACATGTAATTTTGACTCATAACATTTGTTTATCACATGTTGTAGTTACTTAGAGATTACAGGTACCTGGAAGGGAAGGTTTATACTTTTGTGCCATTATAAAGCATAATCCAATGTTATTTTGATTAAAGGTTATTTCACTACCAATAGAACAACCTTAATTTCTATTAATGTGTTATTCCAACTTAATTCATACTTACATTCACACCACCTAAAGGGGTGTAAAGTTGTACTTACTTTTATTAATACAAAGAACTTATTAGTTTTCTTGGCTTTACCTATGGGGTAAACATGTCGCAGCAGCTGGGCCCTGGTTTTACTACGACAATGTCCTTCCAATTAACTAATAACAATTACAATGATAGATAAACACACAAATCATAAGTGAAAAGGAAAGGTATTTTTTTTTTTTAATATTTTTATTTTTGGTAGCAGAGTTTTTTATTTTTTATTATTTTTCGAACATCATTTGGACATCAAACCCACCGTGTCACCCTTAAGAATTGCCCATAATAGATCTATGTAGCCAAGTCATATATCCTAACCCCTGTCTTAAATCTTAATCCTTAAATTTAAAAATATGCTGTTAGATTAATGAAGCTTTTTTATCTCAGGAGATGCCGGTTCATGGACGAAGATTTCAACAAGTCTTCAGTGATGCACAACAAAAGATTTTAAGAACTATTTCACGACAATAGACAAAATGTTCTTTGGATTGACTAAGAAGCAATTTACGTCTTGTTTTTGACTTTGCTGAGGAATGTGGCATTTCACATCCATTCAACAAGAATACCAAGATGACGGATGAGTATTGGCTGGCTAATTTTATGAAAAAAAATAAATTTAGTATACGGAAACCAGAAGCAACATCTATAACCAGATATGAGAAAAGCTTTCAGGGAAAGAAGAGTACTTTTCAATGACATGCCCAAGGGTGTTTGTGCTCCGGGGAAACCCCGGAATTCCGGGGATTTTGAACTTCGATACCCGGAAATTCCGGGGATCGTCGTTTAAAAATAAGTAGGAATAATAATGAATTATTTATTTTGATCTGGGTAATTTTGTTTGCTTTGAAAGCAGAAAACGCAAGGTCAGTGTGTGTGGTGAAAACTTTTCCTTTCTTTCTCCAAAGGCAGTGATAATGCGTGAAAAGGGGGGAAAAAACTTCTTTTTTGTTCTTTCCTTATTGCGAGTTATGACTCATTCCCCCGGTTCTCGGACATTCTCTTCTGGATTCTTTTCGGCAAGTAGGCGCGGCAGAAAAAAAAGGGAGAGACTTCGTTCGACCAGATGTGCGATCACGTGACCTGGCATGGCGCCAATAAGTAGAGAAGGGGGATTTTTCGCCGTTTTGGCTATTTGTCATTGATCGCTTCACAACTTTTTTTTCTCCGCTGTGTAAAATTTTCGTTTCATTTATTGATGCACGTGTAAATTTTTCGTTTCGTTTATTGAAATATTTTTTTATTTATGTACGCAAGAGAATTTCACTATGAAATTTCTCGATCTAAATAGTGATATTATAAAATTAGAAGAAGGTGTCCGGAATGCATTTAGGTGGAATTGGATTGAATGGAGAGATGGTAATGGGGATACCATCGGCACATGGTGCAAGAAAATAAATGTTGCTGGACAAGCATATTGTGTTTTTTGTAACTCACTGCTGAAGTATGGTGGGGAAGGATTCAAGGCTTTCACAAATCATTCTAAAACTGTGACGCACATAAAATATTCAAAGTGCATTAGACATTCAATGACTAAGTAATTATGCTAATTCAAAAAAATACTGATGACTTACTGGAGACTGATGCTCGGCCATTGGATATAGTGACAAGAGAAGCACGCCAAGGGGTATCAATAACTTCGTTTATCGCCGAGAATTCTCTTTCTTTCAATGTAGCTCCCAATTTAATTGAACTCTGCAAACAGTTGAGCCGCGATCAGACGGCACTAAACTCGTTGGAAATGTCCAGGACTACTGCATGTTATAAGATGAAATATGGGCTCGCAAAAACTATTAACGAAAATATCATTAAAACTTTAAAGGAGACTCCATTTTCTCTAAATTTGGATGAAAGTACTAGCAATGCTCAAGAAAGTATACTGGCAATATTGGTGCAGTTTTATGACAACAATCAAAATGAAGTTGTAGTTCATCATTTTGCATCTCTATATTTTCTGGCTTCATAAAAAAAAGAGAAAAATTTTGCCATCTTTAGAGTGCACATCTTATAGTGATTTATTAAAGGTTGATGTCACAAATCCAGAATTCCATCTACCTAGCAAAGTAATATTTACTGGTGCAGAAGCTTCCACTCTCCTGAAGAAATTATCAAAAAACCATCCAATAGCAAAAGAATTCCAAATTTCTCTGATGAAAGCTTATACTAATACAGCACAGCATATGAAACAGAAATTACCCCTTAAAAATTCATATCTAATTAGTTTTACAGCATTAGATCCAGAGCTAAGAGGTAAAACCACTACAATATTAGCTTTAAAAATATGGGACATAAAAGATGATAATTTTTCAAGTGATAATGAAAAGTCAAAAGTAGAAGCTGAAATAAGGTTATACCAGAGTGATATTGATATCACCAAAGAAATGCTCTACACATCTGATGAAAGTAGAAATCAAGTCAAGTGTACAATTGATAAATATTGGTCTAAAGTTTTTAATTTAAAAGATGATTTCACAAATGATTATAAGTATCCTACATTGGCTAAATTGGTCAAAGCCTGCCTTAGCTGCTTCCATGGCCCATTAATGGAAAGTGCATTCAACTTAATGGATACACTTGTCACTGACTATAGAACCTCTCTTAAGATTGATTCCCTAGATGCAGTGCAGACTATTAAATATGATTTAATGGCTTCTAAAGAAACCTCATGTGAAAAATATGGCTCAAAAAATCCAATGACTGATCCAATTCACAAAGATCTCTTACTGAATATGAACAGAAGTTGGAAAACATATCTGAAATACATGTTTTTAAGTCCTCTTGATGAGTCACCTATAAAAGTCTCTGAAAAACCTTCTACATTAGCAGAAAAGCAAACTGCTTCTACCTCTGCATGTGCAGTTCTCGAGGAAATTTCTTCAACTGTAAATGAGGAAAATAAAAGTCAACCTTCCTGCAATTATAAAGTTCACCACAAAAGAAAGACAAGCCCACAAACATCAGAAAATAAAAAAAAGCAGCAGAAATTAGATATTTTTTTTTTAAAGAATTAATTCAGGTAATTTAAAATATTTACATAAAATGTAGTAGTTTATATGTTTGAAAATTTATGGTTATTAATTTTGCAAAAAAAGTAATTCATTGAACTTTTATAATTAGGTCATTCAATACTTCATAATTGTAATTTTTCATTTCTCCCCCCCCCCCTTCTCGAAACTCCAAAATGTCGGCAGTAAGTCTGTAAAAGCTTCAGGGGATTTTTTGGGGTCCCACAAACACTATCTGAGATAGTAAACATGAGAAATTAGAGTCGCAGTCAAAATACTTGTATAGCTAATTCTGTATAATATAAAAGCTGATGCAAAATTTAAATTATATTTTTTTTAGTGAAAATGATGGCAGTACTCCAAGTTCAAGCAATGTTGCTATTCCTACAGTTAGTTTCTATGGGAGACAACGCAGGATGACTTCCCGAAATACATATGTTGCTGATTTCCCGAGCGATTCAGAAGATAGTGACAGTTCATTTGAAAATGAATTGGATCCTATCAATGATCTAGATTATGATTCTGAAACTGATAGTGACACTGCTGCAGATGACAAAGATGGCAGAAAGAAAATACGTTGGAAAGTAGGAGTTGACAACAGCTTGAAAGGAAAAGCACCACCATTTACAGGAAAACCAAAGAAGGTCTTGCTGAAAGGCGAGTCCCCAGTGGAACTGTTTGAAGAAGTGTTTAATGAAACATTTCTAGGTGACATTGTTTATCAAAGCAGGCTGTACGCCACACAGAAAGGAAAGGAGACATTTCAACTTACTGTGACAGAACTAAAGGTGTTTTTAGGAATTCGCCTTATGATGGCATTCATAAAATATCCAAGAATTCGTTTGTATTGGTCAAGTGCAAAAGCGCTAAGAATGGATATGATTGCCAATGCTATGACAGTGAATAGATTTGAAGAAATCAGCAGATATCTTCATTTTGTTGACAATAACAACCTTCCGGAAACAATAGCTGCCTTAACAAAATTAGTCCTGTTCTCAATCATCTAAACATGGTGTTTCGTGATGCATGTGAAATTGAGGAATCATTATCAGTAGACGAGATGACGATTCCATTTAAGGGCCGATCATCCTTAAAACAGTACATTAGAAACAAACCAAAACCTTGGGGGTTCACAGTATGGATATTGGCTAGTGTAAGTGGATATGTGCACAAACTTGAAATGTATGAGGGAGCTGGAAACAATCGTGGAGCACCATCAAAAGAATATGGTGTAGGGGGCGAAGTTGTGCTTCGTCTGTGTAGTGGTTTGCCTCCTGTAAATCACAGAGTGTTTTTTGATAATTATTTTACTTCTTTGAACCTTCTTGTCAAATTACGAGAGGAACATATCTTCGCAGTTGGTACTGTTAGAGCAAGCAGATCAATTTGTGTTGTGCACCAGCTAATGTCACAGAAAGACATGAAAAAATTGGGACGAGGTTCCAATTGTGTTGCTACTTGCAACGAAGAAATAACTGTTGTACGATGGTTTGATAACAGTCTAGTACATGTCATGAGCTCATACGCTGGTATAGAACCTCAGCACAAAGCTCAGCGGTGGTCCAAGAAAGAAGGTGGCAAGATCGAAATTGAGACCCCTCGTGCCGTCCAAATCTACAAGTCATGTGGGTGGCGTAGACCTGATGGACATGCTGATCTCTCTATATCGGTCAAATACACGATGCTTGAGGTGGTATACGAAGATTTTTTACCACTTTTTAGATCTCACGATTGCCAATCTGTGGTTGCTTCATCGTTCCAATGGATACAAAGGAGATCTTCTAGAATTCAAAAGCGAAGTGGCAACTTCGCTGATTTTATCAAATATAGAGTCTCGCAAACGTGGTCGACCATCCAGAAGCAACGTTCAAAAGAAGCAAAAAAGAACTATACGCACAAAAGTACCTGCTAGTGTACAATATGACGGCAGAAATCATTATCCAGAAGTCTCCACTTCAAAATATTCAAATAAATGTTCTTTGGCTGAGTGCCCCCGCAAAACAAAATACAAGTGTTGCAAATGTGAAGTGGCGCTTTGTCCAGAGTGTTTTATTTATTATCATAATAAATAAGAAACTTTCATATATTATTTTAAGTTGTTTTTACTTAATTTCTTATTATAAATGATCAAATAAATAGTATATATAATTTATATTGTAATTTCTTGTTCTAAATAAGCAACTAAATAGTATGTAGGATTTGTATTGTTTCCAACCGCTGTTGCATGAAAACCTCGTATGAGGTCATTTTTCAAAATTATAATAAAAATTAAAAAATAATAAAACCAAAGTTTTTCCCGTTAATAGTGAAGCATTCTTATGTGTATTTTAGACAAATTTTTTTTTTTTCCATGGGGCATCATAATTCATGCATGAAAGGGTTAAGCTTAGCTCTGTTTACAAGATCCTCAAGTGGTCCACAGTTCCCACAAATCAAAGAAGATGGTGAAGAAGGTGAAAGATAGCAAGTCAGAAGTAGATGACGAAGAATGTCTTTACTGTGGGGAATTCTACTCCGTTTCAAATGAAGGATGGATCACTTGCCAGATGTGTTTTAAGTGGGCGCACAACAAATGTGCTGGCAAAGACAGCGAAGATGACGAAGAAATTTTGATTTGTGAATTTTGCCAACAGAAGTAGAATAGAGTAGCTTTAATGGATATGAAAACTAGACTTTTTCATTTTTTCCGACAAACTGTCGATAAGTTAATTTCTTTTGTTAGGTTTTAAGCAAAACTTATGTTTTTTATGTTTCTAAATAATAAAACATATAATTAAAAACCCTATCCTATTCTGCCTCGTATGTGGGGCAGAACGGGAATTTTACAGACATTTTTGAAAACTAAAAAAAAAAATTAACAACATATGCAACACAAAAAATAGGTATATAAAAAAGTTAATATAATGTAGGTATGAAACATTACTTTATACAGTTTGTGTTTCTTTTCACTACCCTTTTAAAAAAAAAATTGGGCGGAACGGGATACTTTGTTTAACAGAGTTCCATTACGTGAAATTTCTGTCCTTAAATGCAGTATCCGAATGCAGTTATTTAATGAAAATATGTTGTAAATAAATGCAGTAAACAAGAATATACATTTCACAGATGAGAAAGAAAACAAATGACGACAGGAAGGAGTCCTTCACGGTAGAAATACTATAATTTAGTGAATTTGATACTTGGAAATTTCACGTCGGAAGATAACACTGTTACAAGAAAGTGTAGCAGTTGCAGGATAGGTAAATTGCAAATGATTTGTTTTCAATATCATTTACATATTAAAATTTCTGAATCAGCATGACTGTCGAATACAGGCCCACGTCGTTATAGGATTACTACTTTTCCTTGCTTTTCTGTTTTTAGTTGTATACGACACGTTTTAAAGAGAAATATAGAATTACAATAAATTATAAAATTCACATTAAGATTTGTAGACAAAGTAATCAAATGTGAATTTTTTGTAAATGTTCGTACGTTATAACATGAAAATATAGTTGTAGTTGAAACGAATTGTTTCTGTGAATCACACGTGGTTTTGTATAAGTGTCAAAATGTCGAATCCTATGGCAGACCATTATATGTTAACTCGAATCCCTCCTTTTCCGTTTGTGTTTTGCTCATGTATTTATTGAGAATGAAACATGACCAACATGTAGAACAATAAATAATCTTAGGATTAGCCGAGTATTAGTAGAGTAATGTATTTTATTAGTTGTTTGAAAAGTAAGCAATGTATGAATGCATTTGAAAAACAAAATGTTTGTTTATTTATGAATAAATGAACGATGAACACGGATCATATCACAAAACCTTATAGGGAAATAAGAACTAAGGGAAATAAAAAAAATAAAATAAGAACTTGTGTTCCTGAAATTTGTAGGTACATGGCAATATTATCCGTAGACACTTTGGTAAGTAATCATTCTGACGAAACATAGCAAATCTGAATTACCAACATTATTTGAGGTAGATTTTTACAAATTGAGTAGAAAATGTGTTACGAATGTGATGTATAAAGTGATTATCATCCATAGCCTCATCTACATACAAATACTTGTATCTATTAACATTGCATGCGGTCCTGAGACTTTTACTTTATAATTGTGTTTGTGTTTATGTTATAGGATGCCACTGCAGTAGTTGATGAACCTTTCAATACCGAGAGCTTGGAGGATAATGGTGAAAACAGTCAACATCATCCACCATTGTTTCAAGAACCCCAGTCAGAACAGGGACAACCAGACAAGCCACCGAAGGTCAAGATGCCCATGTTATAACTATATATAAAGGAAACAATACAAGCAATTATTATAAGTTTGAAAATTATAGACCTATATCCTTACTTTCAAATATTTCAAAAATTTTTGAGTTATTTATATGACATGATTTACAAATATATAAAAAGTAAGAATATATTAAATGATAATTAATATGCATATCAATCAAATAACAGCACTGGTTAATTGTTAAAAAATCTTAGTGAAGACATAAACAACAAACTTAATGAAGGTAAAATTATTTATACTGCGTTTTTTGATTTCAGAAAAACTTTTGATAGCATAAATCATAAATTGTTGTTGGAAAAACTTAATTCAATTGGTATTAGGGGAAAAATTAATGATCTAATAAAAAATTATTTAAAAAATAGAAAAATTAAAGTAAAAATACATAACTACATAAGTAAATCATATAATATTAAATCTGGAGCTCCACAAGGCTCAAATTTGGGCCCTCTTTTATTTAATCTTTATATGAACTCTTGGGGGGCAGGCAACGGGAAACCATCCCCAGTATCTTTCCTCGAGTGTTTCTGGGAGATCCATGTGACCTCCATAGAACTGGACCTGTCTCCGGACAGAAAACTATGGATGGATATGAACTCTTTGAACAACTGTATTATCCATTCAAATATGTATATATATGGCGACGATATACTAATATTTACACATGATAATAGCCAATTAAATACGCATAACAGAATGCAGATTGACTTAAATAATATTAATAGTTGGGCTACGAATAATCGCATGACAATAAATATTAAAAAAACTAAAATTATGTTAATAAAAAATAAAAATAAAATTATCTATAAAAATTTATTCTGTGCATTACACCACAAAAATTGTAAAAATGTGGAAAATACTTATCCTGTTAATAAAGAACCATGCAATTGCGAAAAAATTGACTACATCTCTCAACAAAAGTATTTAGGAGTCAATATTGATGAGAAGTTTTCATGGAATGCACAGTATCACCATGTCATTAAAAAATTAAATACCCTAACTTACTTATTTTATCATTTAAAAGAAATAATTCCTTTCAAACAAAAATTAATTCTTTTTAAATCTTTGGTAGTTTCCATCTTAGACTACGGTCTTGATAGTTGGATCTTTATAAATAGGAAACAAACGGAAAATATTAACAAAGTATTTTTTAAAATAATAAGTAATATCTTTCTAAATTTTAGTAAGAAAAGTAGAGATGAAAAAAAAACACACAAGAAAAAAATTCAAAATCTTAAATTTTTCCTCTATAGTTATTTACAAAATAATTATTAAAATTTTTTTTAAAATAAAAAATTATAAAAACAGATATAATGAAGAAACAAAAACTAAAGTCCTCCTAGCGAAAGAATGACTCTGACCTTGAACTACAACAATGATCTCTTAATCATTCCAGGACTGAAGTTTGTATAGAGAAACTATTCACAATCGCCAATCAGAAGCCAAGCACTTTCCCGCCATAAACACTGACATATACAATCGATTCAAATTCTACTATTGCAACATCTGGTGGCGACGGTCCTTCTTTGGTTTGCCCGATAGTAGAAATAACTGGCTTAGTACTTTAAATAATAATAAAATCAGAAATAATTATGGCTACCGTTTGAATAATTTGTAGATAATATGACCATTTAAACAAATTAAGTGGGAAAATTACGATTCTCAAAAAATTAAAGATATAAAGGAAAGATTAATTTCTGACATTATTGATGAAAAGATTAAATTACAAATTTTGTAAGGTAATTATGAAATTATTTTTTTTTATCTTTATTTTTGTTATTACTCATATTAAACTTATCAGTACCTATACTACAGATGTGTATTATTAGAAGCTAACCTAATAGGACTGAGGAACATTAAAAAAAAAAAAAAAGCAATACTACTTTTTTGTGTGCGATATCAGGAGGATGTGCATGACGATTTGTTATGTGCACTATCTTTGCCAACCAACACCACAGGAGCAGAACTGTTCAAGTCACTGGATGATTATATATCAGGACAAGTAAAATGGTCCTTTTGTGTCGGCATATGCACAGACAGAGCTGCCGCCATGACCGGACGACTGTCTGCCTCATTATTTACTTTGTTGCAGTTCTTATTAACACATATATACAGATGCCTTTTTACGAGAAGAATCTTATTAAAAGGTTCTTATTAACACAACACAAAACAACTTCAATCTCAGTTTGAAATATAATGTGTAGTGCAAAAAAGAAGTTTAGAAAAATGGAGATATTGAAAGCTGAATTACTTTTCCTAGTATAGGAATGTTCCAGATTTTTATCTGTATACTATCAAGATGTCAAATCCCATCGAATTTATAAACCAAAACATTGAACAGAAGCTTGTTTTGTTTTTTTTCTGTAACAAAATTTTAATACTGCTTTTGTTTTATTTTTAGTTGTTTAATTCACTAACAGTCATTCACATTTTGCTTCCACTGTAGGAAGCAAAAGCTCTATTGTCAAATCATGTATGTCTATTGATTGGTCAGCTCGGGGAATGGCCGAGATCGACTGCTTTTGGAAATTCTTCTTTTTCTCAGTCTTAACTGAATTTTGTCAGATAAAAACAAAATTCTGAATTCTGTAAAAATTTAAGTAAAGCATTAATAGAAGACTAGTCTTAAAATAGAAAAAGAGAATAGAAAACAAACAAAAATTCGTAATTAAAAAAGATTGTGATTTTGATTTTTTTTTTCATTAATATTAAGATATTTAAAGATAATTTATATATTATAATATTCAGGTATTAATATTATATTAATTTAATATTAATGTGCCATTTAAAATTTATTTTACAAGATACTTTTTTAAATTTGTTTGGAAAATTCATACTGTATGTATATACCTGCAATATTTCTAATTGCGTTTGAATTTCTAGATTAAAGAAATAAATCAAATTTTCTCACACACAAAAAAGAATTATAATTTTAGAGAGAATTAGGGTGTATAGGTATCTACGCAGTGCTGTCCACAGCCAAAACAAAAAGATGGAGTCGTGTGGCCGGAAGAATAAAAATCCGACTTCCTAGGTCCAGGCACTTACAGTTCAAGTGGTCACCGACTCGGTCAGTTAAATAGTGGTAATTGGACAAAATTGAGGTATATCAATAGACTATGCTAAGAACAAATACAATATCCTCGACCCAATGTGGCCATTTCCAGATCTGGGCCAAAAGGAAGGCTTGGGCGACAGTTACTCTCCTGGAAGCCCCTTTGCTATGCCAATAGTGTAGCAACGAGGCCTTGAAGGAAATTGTATGTGACCCTTACTTATAACAGCTTGAATAAATGAGTTTTGCGTGCAAAATACAAGGCACGTCCAGAAAGTAAGTTCCGTTTCAATTTATCTCCGCTGCAGCGCTGCAATCGCAGTTCCGCACATGCGCGGTAGACGCTCTGTATCAAGGAGAAGAAACGTGCGCCATTTGGAGATCGCTGTCAGTCACGTACGCTTTGTTGTGCTTGTTTACAATGTCGGTGTTGAAAATCCCGCCGCTTGTGAAATCAGATCTGTGATTCGTTTTCTGAATGCGAGGAAAGTGAAACCAAGTGAAATTTAGCGGCAAATTTGCGATGTTTACGGACCAAATGCGATGAGTGATTCAATGGTGAGAAAATGGGTCCGACAGTTCAATGACGGACGTACTGATGTGCACGATGAAGAACGAAGTGGGCATCCATCTTTGGTTACAGAAGAACTGGTTCACGCGATTGATGACAAGATCCAGGAAAACCGAAGGTTTACAATTAGTGCTCTCGCTATGAAATTTCCCCAAATTTCACGATCACTAATGCATGAAATTGTTACCGAAAAACTGAAATTTCGTAAACTTTGCTCACGTTGGGTACCAAAGATTCTTACTGAGCAACACAAAACAAAACGGATGGGTAGTGCACTTCAGGTTTTGACCCGTTATGCTGAAAGCGGCAAAGAATTTCTGACACAGATAGTCACAGGAGATGAAACTTGGGTTTCTTACGACACCCCTGAAAGTAAGCGGCAATCAATGGAATGGAGGCACACTTCATTCCCAGCAAAGGTTAAGCCGAAGCAAATCTTGACACCTCGAAAAATGATGTGCACAGTGTTCTGGGACTGGAAAGGCATCTTACTCATTGATTTCTTACCGCGTGGTCAAACAATCACAGCAGATGCTTATTGCGAGACACTTCGGAAATTGCGCCGCGCAATACAGAATAAGCGCCGAGGATTGCTGTCAGAAGGTGTTGTTTTTCTTCACGACAACGCACGACCACACACTGCAAATGTGACGAAAAACCTCATACAGGGATTTGGCTGGGACGTGTTTGACTATCCTCCGTACAGCCCTGACCTCGCTCCTAGCGACTTTCATCTGTTCTTACATCTCAAGTCTTTTCTTGGCGGTCAACACTTCAACAATGACGACTAGCTGAAAGAAACTGTTTCCAACTGGTTGAAGACACAGGCGGCAAATTTCTATGAAGAAGGTATACAAAAACTTGTGCCACGCTATGACAAATGCCTGCAAAATTTCGGCAGTTACGTGGAAAAGTAGTTTAAGAGTTGTAGAATTTTGTGCAATAAATAACTTTTCTGTATCTGTACACAATTTAATTTTATTACCAAACGGAACTTACTTTCTGGACGTACCTCGTATAGTGTACTGGTCTAATTTGATCAAGTGTAATTTTAGTCGGTTGCTTGTTTTTTTGTTTATGACAAAACTGTGATTTGATTAGCTTTGATGTATAAATGAAATTAAATACAACAGAACAGTGAAAGGGAAACTTAACTGGTGTTTGACTACAGGCAGAATTTAGAATAGCACAGATAGCATTTGAAGAATCGAGAACTGAAAATATACTGTAGACGACAGGAAAAGAAAGTCCTGAAACCTTACATTTATCGACTGGACTATTGTAACTGGTAGGTGATTAAGGGGGAACAATGGATTCCATTAAAGAAAATGAAAGGTTTGTTGGTGTAAGCGACCGTTGCTGTGACCATTTTTCCAAGGCACTTCACTGAGGATTTGCCTGTGGCTTACATGCCGGAGACGAACAACACGATCCAGGCAGCTTAAGAAGAAGTCCTTCCTCTCCCAACAACCATATAGAGTAGATATCCAGTAAAGGCAAAGAGATATAGTGGATTAGGGTGGGTCGTCGTCTTATTGTATTGTTTGGAGGCCACAAAGGCTTATGCAGAAGCGAAGACTGCGGTCTTCTGGTCCGAGGGGACATTCTTCTGGTAATGGGGAAAAAAATGTCCAATGGGTCTTTTTACCCACCAACACGCAACTCCCACCAGCACATTGTTCATCCACATGTCAATAACCTTTTGGGGACTCCTCGAATTGATGGGAAAACACATCGTTTCCGTCTTAATTCTTCTCCCTATTCTTTCGTAATGTTGTTCATTCATATTTCGTTGGCAACGTACCACAAAATTGCATTTTGCATGCTTGGAGAAAGAACACAGACGTTTCCAAATGGCCACTGTAATGAGTGGGAGAGGGTCTAACTCACAGAACTGTTTTGAGGGTCACTGAACTGAAGAAAAGGAGGAAACAACATTTAAACCGTAACCACAGAAAGCACCTTGAAACTTTTAGCTTAAAAAAAACAAAAAACGTCATTAAGAACAGTGTCAAGTCTAAATATCGTGGCTGTCTCGCTCTCGCAAACACATCAACGCTGTATTTATGCAAGGAAGAATTTCACAAAACAGAAAAGTAAAATAAAATAAGAAAACAAAAGAGCATTAGACTTGAATTATTTAATTTTTTTAATTAAGTTTCAGATGACAATTTAAGCATAGAAACTTGTTGGTGATATGAAATTATTTATAACTCCCTGAGAAATATTTTCAATGAAATAGTAGTTTAAAATAATAAAAAAAAAAAAAAGTAGAAAAATGAAATTGCTTGAAAATAAATTTATTTTATTTTTATTGAATATGAGCAAAGCTCATTGGTGCTAAATTGAATATGCAAATGTTCAATGTTTTTATTACGTAACGAGAGTCGACATGTGATCGATGAGATGTGTCGATTGGCGTTTGTCAGTTGCAGTGTGGAGCTCAAAGGAGTTGGATGGATGTAATCCAATCGAATGCTCGGAGTATGTGCGGTAATCTCAAATTGTCTCAATAGGGAGAAGCAAGTAATGAACCCTTTTTTCCCTGAAGTAATGGAGAGTGATAAGCTTGCGTCGACAGCAACTGAAGAATGATTGAATATAACTTCCTTAGCATTCATAGGATAATATTATGGAATAGAAGAACCCGGTAAAATCCCCTAAGATAAAGTTGAAGCGAAGCAAAAGCTGAAGATAATTAAATCCGACAGTTAATGCGAGAAGGTCAGGTGAGTACATTATTCGTTCGAGGGAAGAAGTCGTCCGAAGCCGGTGAAATTGGAAGACGTGATATTGAAGTTTATGCTAATAACTGTAACCAGTAAGTTGCCAATATTGTTGCTATTAAGAAGACGAAGTTTAATTCACGGAAGTATTATAATAATGGAACTGAATCTATCAATGAAGATTATCGTAAATTCTCAGAATAATTTATTACGGAAGATTTAAATTTCCAAATGATATAAAGAAGACAGAACGGATATTATCGTTCACGAGTATTAACTGCATACTGAGATAAATAGAAGTCCACACTATTGCTGCGGTGATATCGAAGACAGCTATTAAGAATAATAGTTATTATTATCAGCCAAATAAAAGTTTTATATCTTGAAGACGAAGGAAGACCCATTTCGCTTTAGAAGGGAACGGGATAGTTCAGGAGAGCTGAAGTCATCTGAAAGTATCTTCGAAAAGGTGATACAGTATTATGTTCCGATGTCAACGGTAATTCAGAAGACCAAATGAAGTTTGCTGATTGAATATAAGGATATTCACTTATTTGTATTTGTGTTGTTTAGTTGCGTAAGGTGAGAAGCCATCACCTTAAGTCAAATAGAAGATAGGACCTAAAGTGAAAAGTGTTAGTGTTAAATCAAAAGGTTTCAAGAAGAAACCTAAGTGCTTTCGTAAAGTGAAATATTTATTTTACCAGTGTGCATATATCAAGAAGGCAGTCGTCTTCAATCTATTTAAATTGTTGCTGAAGATAAGAAGTATAGAAATACACGCATAGTAATGTACTTTCTATATACAAGTATTCAAAGTGATTATGAGTTGTTAATATATGATGCTAGTGTGATTGATTTGTAATTGATAATTAGAGGATTAATTTGTGCAAATACACTTATCCGGATTAGTAAGTTAGTAGCTCCTGAAATTAGTCTTGTTACATATTCACAGAGGTGAGAAACCATTTCGTTTAGTGTTGACTGTGAATTAATTAATTGTTAGCAATTGTAGAGAGTAAAGTAATATGCCCTTGAGTGCAATAAGTAAAAAAGTTTATTAAATCAAATAAATTCTATTCACATACTAGTGAAAAGTTAGATAGCTAAAAATATAATTTACTTAAGTAGTATAAAGTAGTTTTTGTAAAAGTATTGAAGTGTAAACTATAAATTACTTAATAGAAGAAAGCTATAGAAATATTGTTTTCAGAAGTTAAATATAAACTTAATACTAGTGATTGATTATAAGGATAATATATTGTTATTGATAATTGTTATCAGGAAATGGTGATCACATTCCTTAATTACATTTTGTAAATTTTGTTGATTCTCTCATATGTTTCAGTTATTAAATTTTTTAAAAATTTTAACCAAACTTGTTATACTCTTTTTGGGCGCTCTGTTTCTCAAGTATGCGTTCTGCGCAAATCTCGCAGCAAAACTCAATTTAAAATTTAACTATTCTGTTAATGAAAGAGAGTTCAAAGATTTTAAGGAGAATTCCTTAGTATTCAAATGTGATATTAACATTAAAAAAGTAATAGTCGTCATTGACAGGCGTTTTGGAAGTGAAAGAGTGATTTTCATTTCCAAGCTTTTAAATTTCGATTTTTTTATAATTTTAGTCTGTTAGAATTGTTAACACACAAAGCAAAAAATAATGATACTCTTATATGTGCTTAGGTATCTAAACTTATTTAATCGTAAGCCCATCCAAACCACTCGTCATTGGATGATAACACTAAAAAATATTTACGCTAATTAATACAAGAATTTTTTTTATAGTAATACAAGAATTAATAATACAAGAATTTTTTTTTTTTATGAACAACAATATGAATAATGTGTAGCTGACAAGTTCGATACACAAGAAAATTTATCAGGACCTTGACCAAATATAAGCATTTGAATCTGCAGAGGAAAAAAAAAATAGTCCTAGTATTAACTAAGAATTGTGAAGACCACAAAACACAGCAATCGATATTGGAAATCCTTTAGAAGAAAAGTTTGCATTGGATTTTGTAAGATTCAAAAATAAGAAAAGTTTATAAAAGAAGAGACATACTATTAGTATTAAATAACTTCTTTGAAATAAAAAAGCTAATATCTGTTTTTCAATGAATACTTTGAGCAGTTTTTCTGAAGACAAAAAATTAAAATATTTACTTATTTTGTAAGCAATTACATTACTAGTCTTGTAAATTTAGTCTTGAAAAATTTAGGATGAAAAAATTACTGCTTTTGGGAATTACAATTTCATTGTAACGTGATTACAACAGTTTAACTTGCGTTCAAAGGAATAAAATGTAGTGATGGTCGTAAAGACCTTGCAGGAAAAAGATTTATTTCTGGGATTTCAGATGCTTTAGAGAATCAACCCCTTCAGTTGTGAGGACCTGTACGGTCACACACATCACACATGACTATCTTCATGTTCATTTAATCAACATTTCGCCCATCGTTTCCGATTCCGAGCTAATGGAGACTTGATATTTTTCAGTTGTTTAGTAGCCTTCCAAAATCCTATTTCTAAAAAATTACAACCAATAAAGGCTCCACCGTCCCTAGAAAGCCATTTTCAAAATTTGAAAATTTCTTCGTTTACGACTCAAGTTCTAATACCTTTGCTTCCCTTTTCAATGTTACATTACGTATTTCAGAGAGCTTTTTATGTGTCAACAAGTATTTTTCAACCATTATAGAATTCCTCTTAGTAATACCAGACTTCATCAGTAACAAGGAAATTAAATAATTTAAGACAAACTATATTAACAAATTTACATTTTTTTTTTTCATCCCATCAATGATTGCTAGATATCAAATGCATTACCATTACTCGTTTTGAATTATTGAATAAAGTTTATGTATGAATAAATTCAAAATATTTGGGAAACATTGCAACTGTTGGTCCTATATCAAAACAGTGGTCCATTGACAAATCTCAGTCATTATTTCAATGAAATTTGGCGATTTGTTATGTTACCAACTTATTACTACTGTAAACCATAAAATTAATAATTTAATGTACTAATAAAGAAATAACGAAAAGAAATATTGTATTTGTACTAATACAGTAGGTCACTTTTCTTCATGACAGTTACTTTTACTGTACACATTCATCTTTTACTGCGACGTTACAAGAAGACAATTCCTGTTAATGTGAATTTCCATCACGAAATGTGCAATTCTGTAAGAAAGTGACTTACTAATATTCAGTTTCTCTCTCTCTCTGTCTTCTTTCAGATCTTTTCCATAATTAAATTTTCATGAGAATTTATTTTTACATTCAAAAGGAAAAAACATATACATAATTATTATTAAAACAACATATCTGGAAAAATATATAAATTCAGTTTGTTGTAAAATTAAAAAGTAATGTAAATTAATAAATTAATAATTCTATGTCTAACTGTTCATAATAAATGCTTTTGCGTGGGTTGCTTAGAAGATTAAACCTGGTCTCGTGTTCGGTGCTAGGCCATCCCCTGCTTCAAAGAACACCAAAGCCTCACATAACTTAACAAGAGAGATTTAAGAAATGGAGCAATTATTGGGAAGGAAAGTTTCAAAAGGAACCAATTAATTTAGGTGAATAAGAATCTGAAGGGGAATAAATTAATCAGTATTTATTTTATAATTCAAAATTAAGAAGGCTTCAATTGTAAATTTTAAAATGTAAAAAGTAATAATTTAAATAAATACGTCACAAGGAGCGTAGTCTATAAAACCCCCGTGACAGCCTCGTTCGGTACAGTGTGAAACAGTTCAGAGAGAGACAGAAGTGAACCGTTAGCGACAGTCTCGGAAACACGCACGCACAGACAAAGTGAGCTCCCGGCAGAAATGAAGTCAACCCACGGCATTGAGGCCTGGAACCGGCGAAGCAAGAAGACAACCGTGAATATTGCAATGAGAAGTAAGAAGTGAAAAGAAGATAATTAAGAAGAGCTTTTGGATAGAAGAAAAGAAGAACTGCATTGAGACGGGATTCGGAAGTTTTCCAAGCCAAATTAAAGGACCAATGGAAGTTGGACGTTGCAAAAGGGAGACGGAGTCACAAGTTTTGAAGTGAGTGTAATTAACTACTTCTACAAAGAGCAAGCGGAAGAAAAGTCCGTTCATCATAAGAACTGTGAGTATTGAAATTTATATTATCCTAAGGGAGAAAATTAGCATGAAGAAAGAAGAGACTCAATATCTAAAGTCGAAGTGGGCTCAACCAACAAGTGGGAACGTTTAATTCACACAGTGTTAAAAGCCATTAAATTTAAAAAGGAAAGTTATGAGAAATAATTAAATGACACAGGGTGAAGGCATTAAATAAAAGCCATTAAAAATTTATAAGGAAGATTAAAGAAAGTTAGTTGCATCGTCAAATAATGTAAAAGAGGAAAGTGTAAAGGATTCATTCCCAATTAGTAAAATGATAATACTAGAAACAGGTAGTGATAAATTTGCATTTAAATCTGATATTTATTCGGCGGGGCAAGTCTTTTCCATTATGGATACTCAAACAGTGTTAGACACAGCCTTGGCTGCTAATGCTACTACCTTGGGAGCACCTGAAGCTTCGGCCAACTTCAGAAGAACTCTAGAATCATCTATTAGAGTTACTGTAAATTTATCACCGGGTCAAAGACAAGCCTTGGCCAGTTCTTGTAATTTTCCTTTGATCTTCATTGGTGGTAAATCTGTGGCTAATGATCACCCAGTGCTTTTGGCTGGACGTGATGTTATTCGTGACATTTTTTAGTCCGAATTTAAAATTTCACATACTTCTGAAAGGACTTTATTTTCTTTAGCATGCACATAATAATGAATGTGTGGGTTATTCATGTATTTCCTAATATCCCTAGCTGCTGCACCAACAATTAAAGATTATGACAGGATAATTAGACCTGCATTGCATGATATTGCTAAAAGTTTAAAAGTGAAAGCTTCTAAAAGAAATAATAATGTTTATTTGCCTGCTCCAAAGGATTTTGACACTGAAAAAGTAAGACCGGTTGTCAAAAGATATTGGAAGCATTTGGATGTACTAAGGGATTATGAGACCTTACATAAGACGCAGGCAACTATTCATTTGAATCCAATTGAAGCTAATAAATTAGTCTTCGAGGATTCTTTTTATAATTTTAATGAAAATACTTTGTGTGAAATTTTTGAGAAAACCGGAGCTCAAATTGCTTACGGTTATTACCATTTGAACTTCTCTTTCCTGAGATGCCACCAAACAACTTGTATAGAGTTTATAAGATTGGAGACAGAACTAATGTAATATTTAGAAATGGCTACTGTAATGGCTATTCCCATTTGACAGATTCCTGATCAACCTTGTTGAAGAAACCTGTTATAAGATCTAAGGAATTTCCAAGTGTTACACTGGCCGTGGAAATATCTTCAAGACTGGGACCTTTTGCCACTTTTAAGATTTATCGTTGTAGACATCCTGAAGTTATTGTAAGACAAATTGAACTGCCAGAAAATTTAAAATATGTATTTGATATCTATGCTTGTGTAAATAAGCGGAGTGGTAAAGTTAATGAGCCTTTGAGTTATTTCTCGGTTTGTCAGGATGAATTTTATGACATTAGAAATTATTTGTTAGCATTGGACACCAAATCTTTGACTTTAAACAATGCAATCACATATATTAGAGGAAGAATGGAGGGTATATCACTAATTACTAAGGAACTAGTAAAACCTTGGGCTTTGGAAAAGAACAGAGTGGCAGATTTGGCCTTGGTTACCTTATTAGAAGTCTTAACAATGACTGATGTCAATAGAAATATTCAAGATAATGTCGGAGTAGGCTCCATTTTTGAAAAATTTGTAGCAATGCTTAGAACTGCTATGAGGAAATTGTTTTTTCCAATCGCAATGCTACTCGATTGGATTTATGCAGGCAATTTGGTTGATAAACTGATTTTAAAACCAGATGGTGCAAAAATCCAGGTCAGAAAGGTTTATGTTAATAATGATGAAATCATTAGACCTTCTGTTGGTTTGTACTTGGATAACCCATACGAGGCAGATATACCATCTTGCCCCTTTTGTTTGGAGATTATGGGTCAGATTGGAGATCAAATAATAAAGTGTGAATATAAAGACTCTGATGTTGTTTTAGAGTTAAATGATGATCAACTAAAGGATTTTAAAACCACTCTACTAGATTACGATCCAATTGGGTGAAAATCAGTAAAAGAGAATGCCTTAAACTCTGTTCCAACCACTGGTTTTAGTCATACGTGTAAGGTATTTTACATTGAAGCCAGACCTGGGTGCGGTAAAAGTCAAATGACTTTTGATTTGGCACCTTTCACTAAATTACTCAGATTATACTGGTTTGGAAGCCGATGGGGAGAAATACGATCTCATCTTTAAAACGGCACATAGGGCTATGGAAACTAGAGGACATTCCAGGATTTTTGTGGATGAGTTTACGAGTATGCCTTATGAATTCTTGGCATCCGTCGCTCATTTGAATCAAGCTAAAGAGATTTACCTGGTGGGAGATATTAAACAGACTAAAGTGATTGAACCTACTGAAGGCCTCTATATAGGTAATTATATAGATTAGACAAAAGTTAGTAAACATAGTTTACTGGTGAATTTTAGAAACCCCAAGGATACTGTGACCTTGTTAAACAAGGTCTATGGTTATAGTATGAGAGCTCACAGTGAGAAATCAGATTCAATTAGTTTTATTGGTCTTGAGGATTTACCAAAATTGGATAGGTCTACAGTTATGGCCTTTACGCATAATGTATCCAAACAATTCACTGGAAATGAGAAAAACACTGTACGAGCTAATCAGGGTGGAACTTTTGAAACAGGCGTTTTATATCTATTGTCTGGTGATGGGACAGTACCATCTGTTGAAAGCTTACAAATTGTGGCCCTTAGTAGGCATACTGAAAAACTGTACATTGTTACAGATGATTGCGATCAGGCAAGAATTTTGAAAGAAAAGTTGAAATTGGATCAGGATTTTTATCAACATTTGCAAACTTGTTTGACATTTCCTGAAGAAACTGTTAAAGAGGTGATTCAGAGTGATATGGATATACCTATTATTGGAAAACTTGAGCAAGTTCCTAAGGACTCTTACTTGCTATTAAATACTTTATTACCATGTTGATGATACTCTTACAAGTTTGAACTTGGGTTCTAGTTGTTGCGTTAATAGTGATTTTTCATCTGGCACCACTAATTCCGACTATTATTTTACCAGTTAACAAAAGAGGACACCCAATTAAGTTGATAGATTCTTATTATTCCGCTTCTACTGGAATCGGTAATCATTTCTCACCAAAGATACCTATGCAAACATTGCAAGTACTAAGTGCTAGGTATTTCTGTACACAACCATATTATCCTTTCGGTTTCACTCAGGAAAGATTAGTCGAAACCATTTGTAATTTTTGGTTTATTAATATTGTTGATTCAGAGATGCGGCTCAACTTGTGGGATTCACCTGAAATTTTATCTGCTTTGCAAGGTTTCTACGCAAAAATTACCAATCAAAATGACCAAGCCACTTTTAGAGCCATATCTGCTATAGACAACCCAGAAGGGCGTGTTATTAGATTTAATTTGAAAGGGATTTTCAAGCCAAAACATGGCAATGTGGATTTGTATAAGGCTGGTCAAGGTATTAGCGCTTGGTCCTGGAATGCAAATGCTTTATTTTGCTCCATTTTTAGAATATTGGGAAGACTGGTCATGAAATTTGAGAAACAAAACATTTTAACTGACTCATATATGTCCGAGAAGGAATATATTACCAGCACAAATGCAAGATTTAAAACATTAAGCCCACTGTCACAAAATGCAACTATGGACGGCATAACATTTGATGCCAATCAAAATTCTTTCACACAGGCCCTGGAAAAGGAGTATTGGTCAAGGTTTGGTGTTTCCAAGGAGTTCTTGGAACATTATTACAGTTTTGGAAGAAATTATAGGGTTATTAGTTCAGTTGCAATTGGTTATGCCGGAACACAAAAAACAAGTGGTGAACCTGGCACTTTGATTAACAATGGTGTAGTTTCAAAATTGATTTCAAATTTCATAATTGATGTTGATGGTCTTTATGTCATCAACTATAAGGGAGATGATTTTAATAAAAGGGGGCTTAATCCAACAGTGAATCAGGTACGTACGCAACAAATTGATGCTTCTTGTGGATTGGGTTTGAAGATAAATATTGGCCCTTCTGCTGAATTTTGTGGATTAATGTATGCTGGTGGAATATTGGTTCCGTCCATACCTAGAAAATTGAACAAGTTGGCAGCACATAGGTTCAAAAACCATGCACATTGGTGCAAATACCAAAATTCATTGAGAGACTGGACACAATTAATTAATGATTTGATTCCTTTGGTTGTGGTTGCACATAATGCTGGCCATTATAAAACAAGCTTTCAGGAGATGCAAGCAGCATTGGACACAATTATTAGTTTTTCACAAATTAATAAACAGCAATGGGAAAGTATCTTTAAATTAAGAATCGAGAAGGTAAGACGAAAACTGGTATGTATGAAGAACCCTAAGGCGCTCGATAAACTTGGATTGGAGAGTCCTATTTCCATGTGGGGAAAGAAATTTATTCCTTTAGTTTTCTGGAGGGAAAATAGGGATAATATTTGAATCCTTACTTTAGATTAGTTGGTGTGTGCTCAGGTTATTTTCTGAACGAGATATAGGCGGTATTTCCTACCGAGTTGGAATTTTCTGAAAGCCATGTATTCGTTCGGAAAATGAACCGGCAGCATTGTGTAGGATAAAGGCTAATCAGGAGGGCTCGCAAGTATTTATCGAGTGTCCTAAGCAGGGAAATACAAGTACCGTGCCTAGATTATATAACAATGTCAAACCACACCTCAGTATAGTTAAATTTTAAATTCATAGTTGCAGGGTTTCCTCTTAATAAAGGAGTAATTATAAGTTAATTAGACTACAAATTCTTTCAGTGTCCTTAAGCTGTACTATCAATCCCGCTGTATAATGTACTTATTCTTAGTTTTAATTTTCCTTTGTACATAACAATAAAAAAAAAATTCTTTTATAAAACTTAAGTTTTAAGGCATAATAAAAGGAAATATTGGATCCAAGATTTCTCTCAAGTGTGAAATTAATACATAACTAAAAATCCTGAGAAAATAATTTAAATTTCTATGAAGTTAAATCTTTGAAAACTCTTTCATTCCTAGTGGAAATTTAAATAAGAAATAGAGAGTTCACAATACGCAAACAAGGTTTACCGACTGGCATGCCTACGGAGGAAAGTTCATAGTTTTTAATTTTAGAAATGAAATTCCGACAATATCAAAAGTGATGGAAGCTATTAACGAAGATGAAGAATTGCCCAATATTTGTATGGAAACAGTACGAAATTTAATGAAGGATTTGGGATTCCAATATTGTAAAGTTGATCGTTCGTCTATGCTAATTGAGCGAGATGACATTCAACATTGGCATCGTCAGTAATTGCGAGACATCCGTCGTCATATTTATTATGTAGATGAAACATGGATAAACTTTGGCCACGCGAAGAGGAAGATATGATCTCCAGCCGAAACACATTTGCGCGAGGGTTATCCCCAGGTTTTAAGCCACCGTCTAGAAAAGGGGTCTCGCCTAATAATTATCCATGCAGGAAGTACGAAAGGATTTGTTTTTGGAGCATGTGATATAAAGTATTTAGGGCTCAACGAAATCACGAAGAAATGAACGGTGCTTATTTTGAGAAATGGTTTATCGATCAGCATTCAGCCAAGTAGATAATGCACTTTATCACAGTGTCCATATGGAAATAATTCCAAATCAATCAACGAGGAAGGCTGACATTCAAGACTGGCTAACTGAAAAACACATTCCGTGGAGAGAGGATATGTTGAAAACAGAACTTCCAGCCGCAGCAGATAGGATGCCTCCATTGCATCTCAATATGGTCACAAAATTATTCGCCTTCCTCCGTATCATTGCACCTAAAATCCAATCGAAATGTAAAAGGATTTGTGGCCCGAGAAAACCGCACTTTAAAAGTGCAGGAAGTAGAGATGTTAGCAAAGGAAGGAATTCGCCGGGTATCATCGGAACAGTGGAGAAATTGTGTTGATCATGTGATTAAAGAAGAAATTTATAAGTGGGAAGTAGACGGAATGGCAGAAAGTACAGTTGAAAGTCTTCAATTTACAATAGAAACATCTGACTCCTCACAAGACTGATTGTAGACCTAATGCCGACGCCGAGACACCTCTCAGACAAATTCATTGAGTCTGTTGAAAAATCATCGTATAAAAATTTAATATTTCATTCCACTTTTGAATCTTTTGAGCCTAATATTGAAGGAATGCTTTGACTTCGTTAGGCTTCTTTTCTTTCCTTCTGGGCCGTGGAACGACTAAAGTTCCTGTGGCTTTTTGATTTTGAAGTATATATCAAATAAAAATATATTGAAATTAGCTCTTTCTACTACTAATAACGACATTGCCAATTCAGATGCACTTAAATTGATCAAAGAAATGGATCCAGTGACTAACGATATTGCTAATTCGGACGAGTTCATCAGTCCCTTACCTAGAAATGGACAAGGGACTGATGTTTTAGTGTTTATTCCTCAAGAGGCTAGTGCTGGAAATATAAAGTGAAGTAAAGCTGAATTCCTGTTCTGTCTTGCTACTTGATCGGTTATTGTTCATTACAGATTTTAAAGGCTATGGCGCCTAGGGAAAAAAAAAAAAAAAAAATTAAGTAGAGAAGAAATTTTGAAAAAAAAAAAAAAAAAAAAAAGAACCTGAGAAGGCCCGTTTACTTAAAATAAAAAGTGATCCTATAAGATTAGTAGAACAAAGAAAAAGAAAGAATAAAATATCTGAAAAAGAAAGTAAAAGGATAAAGAAAAACTATAATTGAAATGACAAATACTGCGAAAAGTAATTGAAAGATTCTATGAAGACGACAGTAATAGTCGTCTACAGGAGGTGATATCACTAACCTAAAAGAATTTGTAGATGTTATTTGTGAAAGATGTCCTGCAATTCGAACTAGAAAGCGACATTGAAAGAATGAATAATGTGATTAACGAAAATCAAAAGTTCCTTTTAAAGGAAATTTCATTTTTCTAAAGGATTTCAATAACAATTTGCCTTTTTGTTTGGCAGAGAATAAATACTAATATTATTGTCAATCAAAATGCATTAATATCAATCAACGCTCGCCCAATACAAGCAAGATCTCTGTCTAAATGTTAAATGTACAATTGGTCAAAGAAATGGATCCAGTGACCAACGACATTGCCAATTCAGATGAATTGCAATTGGCCAAAGAAATGGATCCGGTGACTTCTATACCCTATTAATTTGCTGGTGGTATTTATTTCATCTAACGTTTTACCGTAATCATTGTTTTATCCGTAGTCATTTACCAATAACAGTAGGTAAATCAATTTTTTAATGCCACTGACTGGAAGACCTGTCGATCATAAGTTAGTAGCAATTGAAAACCCGGAAATCAGTAATACTAGACAAGAGTTGCATAACTTGTATGAAATGGAAAATGAAATAATATAGCGCATTCAGGTAAGAAGCTACCAAAATGCAAATATTGACACAGTAGTTTTGATGATTAAGTTTGCTATCTCCGATTGGTGCCAACTAGAATTTGACTGTGCTGATGCATCTTGTGAATCATCCAACAACATGGGCGTAAATAGTGAAATGTTTTACTCCCTTTTCTTTTGCTTGAGCAGTGACATCTTCAAATGCTTTAAGGCAAGTTCTACAATCTTCTCCAGAACTTAATGTGACAGCAAATGTTGAATGCTGAAGCTTATTCTTTCGTTGCATCTGTGCACTATTACGATACACACTGAAACATATGCCGTATTGAATGTCAGAATTCAGTTTCTGATTAGGTTTCTTTCCATCTTTGATTGAGCTATATTTCCACAATTACTCAGCAGTCGCTCCAATCCAAACAGCAGTTGGAATAGTCTAAAGTTATACGACAGTTTCTCTATCAGAAAGTACAAATTTACTTTTGATCTGTAATTTGTATTCACTGCCAAGTTAATTTCCGAAGCAAAATGAACTAATAATAATAAACTAAAAATTCGAAGCTTTAATGATTTTTTTATTTTCAAAAAAATTTAATATTTCGAGGTGCATTCAAGTTATAACACCTCCGATTTTTTTTCTCAGCAGTGGAAACAGATAGAAACATGCGGTTTGTTTTAAAATAAGCGGACACTCAGGTCTGTCATTGCGAGACAGAGATGGTAGCTTTGTATGGCAAAAAGAACCTTAGCGGCAGCGTTGAGAGTGCGCGACAGTTTGTGATACTGAAAATGGCGACGTTTTCATTACAAGATGAGCATGTTATCATTCGTTTTCTCCATTTGTGTGGTGTGACACCGATTGAAATTTATCGCCAGACGAGTGAGACATGTGGTGAAGGTATCATGGATGTGTCTCATGTGCGTGCATGGGTGCGACAGTTCAAAGAAGGCAGAACGTCGTGTGACGAGAAAACCATGACAATTTTGGCATCGCAGAAGCCTGTCTGGCGACATGATCGAGCGAGTGGAGAAATTGGTTCTGGAGGATCGTCGATCTGTTCCACACTCATTCTTAACATTGGTACACATTTAAAATTGGTACCTTTCCCAAAGAGAAACTTACTCGGAACTTTGAATAGAGACATTTCAATCCCTGAGAGAAAGTGGCAAAGAACTTTGTTATTGCAAAAGACATGTGAACTCTCGAATTCTCTATTCAGACTTTCTGCGGAATCATTCAAACATTGAAATGAAGTTTTCGGTTACAGGCCACTCATGCATTCAAGAAGTAGATAACATGTATAGCGTAATAGAACGGCAGTGTTTTTCTTTAGAGTGTTGAAAAGGGCAAAGCAACAGATGAAGCCTGCATATTTTAAAGGCCTCAACTACAATAGAAAAAGAATGGAGCACGCAATAGTTATGTTAGGTAATAGAAACTAAGTTCTACATGGAGTTGCCTTTTTACTTTTAACTGTAAGATTTATCTTTCAATCAATGTAGTATGAATGTAACTACAAAATAGGAAAAAAGTGACCCATACCTAACAGTGGTTATCAAAATTATTTTTTGATACCTACAGCTATTTTTTCTTTCTTCATCATCATCATCAAAGAATAATAACAATTTCTCAATTTACAAAAATAACACTATTGCAAGTTTTTATTAGATTTCAACTAAGTTTTGTACCTCTAACTTTCCCTTAAAACCTGAAATTTTATGCTTAGTTATCATTCCAAAATTTTTACAGTGTATAAGTAAATGATATTTTCATTTTTTGACAAGAGGATTTTTCTTAGTAGTTGCCATTGAAAAGTGTGAAAGAAAATCTTTTAAGTCTAAGAAGGAAGACGATCAAAAAAAGATCCTGAGAATAGGGCGTCAGCTCAACAATTCAATTGACATCAAAATGTTAGAAAATAAATTGGAACACTTAGGCATAAGAGTTCCACTGGCTCTCATCCTATCTCACCAAACGCAAAAATGCTGATGATTTGATGGCAGTTGATAAAAAAAAACTAAAATCGACTAAAGAACTGAAAAAAAAGCAAGTTTAATACAGTCAAACCTCGGTTAGCGAACGCCTCTGATAACGAACAATTCGGATAACGACCAAAAATTTCGCTAAAAATTTGCCTTGGATAGCGAACAGATGTGTAGCGGCCATGTTTGTGTTCGGTGCTGTGTGATCCCAAATGGATACAAAGTAAGCTGTCCGATCCCAAATGGCATGTCAAAGTCGACAATCTCGACGATTTTAAAGAAAAAAGCGCTGCTTGAAGAAGCTAATGTGTCAAAAGGAGTAAGTATTATAACAAAGCAAAGGCCTAAAATAATAGACGAAGTAGAAAAGTTGTTGCTTTTGTATATAAATGAAAAACAGTTAGAAGGTGCTAGCATTAGTGAAGCATTTATTAGTGAGAAGGCGCTGCAAATCTACGAAGATTTGAAGAAGAAAACCCCAGGGACAAGTGCTTCGAGTGATTTTGTTTTCAAAGCCAGTCGAGGCTGGTTTCAAAATTTTAAGCACAGAACAGGCATCCACAGCATCATAAGGCATGGGGAAGCAGCTAGTTCCGACAAGGCAGGGGCACAGAAGTTCCTCCTAGAATTAAAAAAAATCGTAGAAGAAGGAGAGTAAGTCCCGCAATAGGTATTTAATGCGGATGAAACAGGACTGTTTTGGAAGAAGATGCCGAATAAAACGTACATAACGAAGGAAGAGAAAGCATTGCCAGGGCACAAACCTATGAAAGATAGGCTAACTCTTCTATTGTGCGGTAACGCCAGCAGGGATTTTAAGCTTAAGCCACTGTTAGTCTACCATTCGGACAATCCAAGAGTATTCAAGAAGCACAATGTAATAAAACAGAAATTGCCTGTTATGTGGAGGTCTAATTCTAAGGCTTGGGTGACCTGCCAATTTTTCGTCGAGTGGGTGACCGAAGTGTTTGCCCCGACTGTGAAAGAATATCTACAGAAGAACAAACTTACCCTCAAATACCTTCTACTGCTGGATAATGCTCCAGCACACCCTCCAAACATCAGCGAGTACTTAGAAGAAGAGTTCGACTTTGTTCAAGTTTGTTATCTGCCACCGAACACAACCCCCTTGCTGCAGCCCATGGATCAACAGATCATTTCAAACTTCAAGAAATTGTACACGAAAGCCTTATTCAAAAAGTGTTTCGATATAACGAATGATACCAACTTAACTCTGAAGGAATTTTGGAAGAATCACTTCAACATTTTGAATTGTGTTCATCTTATAGATAATGCATGGAACCAAGTGACCTACCATACTATGAATGCAGGATGGAGGAAACTGTGGCCAGACTGTGTTCCAGAGCGAGATTTTGAAGGAATCGAACCAGAAATTGTTGATGAAATCGTTTCCTCGGCCAAAACATGGGGTTGGAAGTGGATAATGACGATGTTGAAGAGCTTGTGGAGAAGCACAGCAATGAACTCACTACTGAAGAGTTGCAGTACCTTCAGGCCGAAGAAGAAAAGAATTTGGCTGAGGATATGTCTTCGGATGGGGAGGGGGAAGGGAAAGAGGAAGTCACAAGTTCGGTGATTAAAGAAATGTGTGCTAAGTGGGGGGAATTGCAATTGTTTATAGAAAACTCTTTCCCAAACAGTGCGATAGGCAGTAGGAGCCTAAACATGTTCAATGACAATGTGATGTCGTATTATCGAAAAGTGTTACAAAAAAGGCAGAAGCAACAGACACTGGATAAGTTTTTTCCTTCAACCTCAAAGCGACAGAGGACATCCTACGAAGTTCTCATAGAGGGGGATTTCCCCCTCCAAGCAGTAATTCCACCCCTTCCTCCCCACACCTCCATCCACTCACGCCATCACATGGCAGTAAAAACGGTTAGTTTTCCTATGTTTCCTTATGTTGAAATGCTTTCTTTAATGTTTTTATTTATATTGAACTCAATTTGTACTGTATTATAACTATTCTCATTTAAAAGAGCATACCTATATAGCCTGTAACTTTCATATAATAGCGAGTCAATAGGAGCTAGGAACCAATTATTCCCATTTCCTTTATTTCTTATGGGGAAAATTGTTTCGGGTAGCGAACATTTCGGATAACGACCAGCTTTCTGGAACGGATTGTGATCGTTATCCGAGGTTCTACTGTATATAGATTTTTCTTGTATGTATGTTCCAATAAATATTAGGTTTATATGTTTATCCCTGCGCTGATTTACGTTTGTTAGATGTAAGTCCCCAATCAAGTAGTTATCCTAGACAAGTTAAAATTAAATATTTTATAAATTTTATTTTCGTCTGCATTTAAGTGCAGCTTTTAGGCCGCACTATTGTTAGGGGATAATCATTTAGGTCAAGTAGGGATTTTCACAGTTCGACCTGGGGCAGCGTGCGATTATACGTGAAAATGTGGAAAAATCTATTTTACTATGATGTATAAAAAAAGAAAAGAAGCCAATCCCCAGCCGATCATCGACCGCTGTACATCCTAGTCAATGGCCACACATGGAACACGACATTTTTAAAATCAACAAATGGGAAATACTTCACCGGAACATTATTTAAAATAGTTACGGCTGGTGTTTAATATGTCTCAAATAGAAAACAAAATTGTAGTTGTTTTTTTGTTTTTTTTTTATTTACAATACACGATTATTCATTAAAGACATTTTTCTCACAAGATATGAAACATAATGAAAATTTTGTAGGGATTGAAAGGGATGCTACATGGATGAGGATTTTTTTTTTCTTTTATAGCAGCAATAATTTTTTAAAAATATTAATTCATTTAAAACAAAATATTAATTGAAGTTAATTCCTACATGTTTGGAATTACACTGAAAACACTTGTTTTAATTGATAACCATTTCATGTCACCCATAATCACTGAAAAAAACAAAAAACAAAACAATAGTTGACAAAAAATTGCTCGTCATTGCTGAGGAGTTCATGTTTCACACAACTTTGCAGCGAAAACAGATGAATTACGGAAAAGCTTTATTTCCTTTTTCGAGTACAACTGACAAGGAGATAACCTACCCTGTATCTTTCAATCTGAGTGCCCTTTTGTGAGATGAACACCCACACGAAAGTAATTCAAAAATAAATATAGGTTTTGGAGCAAACGCCCTACAGATTTCAAGATATTCAGCATTATTTTTATTGATTTTCAAATATTGCCTTATTAACTCACTGCTGTTATAAGAAAGCAAATCTTACTGTGAACTAATGGGATTTCGCTGGCCTGCAATACTAAGGTTCCTAAGTTCAAATCCGCTGCAGAGCGAGATGTAATTTTTTTAAATTTCTTTTTTCTTTATTTTTGCCTTTTCTTTATGATAATTAGTTCTTCCGTTTGTGTTATGTATATCAGACAGAAAGCTAATATATATGATTAAAAGTAAATTTATAAATAACATTCCCGTTAAGTAACTAATTAATTAAAATCAAAGTTATTCGCTAAAACTTTATCATGTTTTGGTGATACTCTGACTGTTTTGTATTTGAAAATTTTGATTTTTCCTAAAATAAAAGTACAACAGAAATAATTAACTTTTTATGTAAGAGCTTTAAATGTAATACTTAACTAACTGAATTTTATTTTAACTGTATTACGCAGTTCAACAGTTGAACAATTAGGATAGTTTACATCTACCATGTTGGATTGTTTGGGAAAATCTTAGAAAAGTCCGGGAACCAATTTTTTCATTAGCGACTCAGTTTGCAATGACTTCAGCAAGTTCTCCTCTTTGTATTTTATATTAATATCTCTTTTTGGAAAGCTATTTAAGTAACTAATTAATTAAAAACCAAAGTTTACAAGATTATTATTCACTTCTAATCGTATATTAATTTCTGTCTAATATTCATAGCATAAACGGGAAAAAAATTACATCTTCATAAAGAAAGAAAGAAAGAAAAAAGGAAGTAAAAAGAAAAGAATGAAATTTAAAAATACATAAATAAATGTCATCCCGCAGCGGGAATTGATCTCGGGAACATTGTACCCACGGTCCAGCGAATAACCATTATGCTACGGTTACACATGCTAATGACAGCAGCGAGTAAATAAGAAAATACTTGAAAAATCAACGAAAACGCCATCGAATATCTCGAAATCTGTAGGGTTCCAAAACCTCTATATATTTCTGAAGTACTTCATGTGTACTTTCATCTCACAAAAGGGCACTCAGATTTGAAAGATACAGGGTGTGTCGTCTCCTTGTAATAGCAGTACAACAGACTTGAATGCGAGCCAAAAGCTATTTGCCGAATACTCTAAAATCTGTATTAAATTTCTTTAAAAGCTAAACAGCAGCAAATACTAATAACAATCTTTTTCATCTATCTTACATTACAGAATTCTGTTACAAGTTGAATTTGAGTCTTTTTGTAATTAATTAATTTGTAAGTAATTTTTATTATAACCTCCCTTAATATCCAAGTATAATGTACAATCTGTTAAAAATTCTTAAAACAATACCTGTAGGTTTTTTTTCTTTTACTTTATCATTATTTCAAATTTTAACAAATTATGAATTCAGTAGTGTTCATAACTTAAAATTAAATATGCCTCACAAAGCGACTGCTTTTTTTTAAGGCTCAAATTTAAATGATTTTATTAATAAAAAAATATCTTCTCCTTACTAATCTTTTCAAATTGTATTAATTATTGCTTGCAAACATCAAAACATCTGAATATGTTAGAAGATACTGAAAAGGCTTAATGGTTCAGGTTTTGTTTATTTCAGTATTTATTGTATACTATGGAGCTCTATTGTTGTTGATTGAAATAGAGTAGTACTGTTATAAAATGGGGATGTTCAAGGTCCTTGGGTTCGAGGCTGAAGAAGTCACGTGATGTAGGTACACTTCTAAAAACATGGCGAAGATTACCAAAGCACCTCTGTATATTAAAGATTTTTCAACTTTAAATTTATTGAATTATCGGTATACAATTAAGGAAGCATATGGAAATAATGTCTATACATAGTTATTCCTTTGGAATTTTCATCTAGAAATAACGTATCAAGAGAAATTTGTTTCTGATGTTACTTTTCATGACGACGACAATGGCGAGATACCTTTCTACAAAATCGTTTGTCGTGTGAATGCCGAAATGAAAAAAAAAAAGAAGAATTACAAAGTTCAAAGTTCAAGTGGATATTTCAAAAGACAAATGTAAATTAAGTTTACTTTTCTATTTTTTTATCCTGGCTTATATAATTTGCACATAATTTTAATAGTACAATCGCAATTTAGCAATATCTATTTTTTTCAGTATCGAGATGTTTAAAGCATGTTACTGTAAGAAAATTTTTTTGAATTGAATTTTATAATAGTAGTTGGGCTTATCAATCGAATTTAATGAACAAAAAAAAGTTAATACATAGGAAGAAAATATGTACTCTTTTTCTCTTTTCTAAGAAAATAGATTTCACAGAATTCGAATTCAATATATAAAATATAGAGCAATAATAATTTTAATATTTATAATACATAGATAAGTTACTATTTCAGAAGAATGTGTTATTAATTTTTTTCTTTTTTGCAAAATTACACCTGCCTTGAATTTAGAACTAGGTTGTATTACAATACACACTTTTTAAGTATGTTAAAAAAAAAAAAAAAATTAAAAAAAAAAAAGCTCAATTGTTAATTCTTTTTTTTTTTCTACTTTATTTATTTATTTATTTATTGATCAGCACTGCTGTTATATCATAAAGTCTCTTTAATTCTGATCGCAGTCAAGTCAAGTTTCATCGTTTGAAATAATTTACTAATCAAGAAAAAAAGACATTAGTTAATGTTAAAATTACATACATTTGAATAAGATGATTACTTAAACATTTGTCATCACTGGCAGGAAACATTTTCATTTTAAATCAACAATTAAAAAGTTAAATTTTTATTTTCTTTTTTTCCCCTTATTCTGCTTTTAAATTGTCATTCATAACAAGAAAACGTTTTTAACTTTAATATCTAGTGGAATGAAAAAAAAAAAAAATGCATTCTACGAAAGTCAGGCTTGGATTAGTTGCAATTTGTTTTTTCACTTTAGATAACAGGGATATTCTGTACAAACTTTCATCTAAACTAAATTGATGCAACCTATGAAGAGGATTTGAAGCTATCAAATCAAAACTTCTTCCCTGAGAAAATTGTTTTAAGTTCAGTGAATATAGAATTAATTGTTTGCAAATTATAATGTCGCTCCATAGTGAAACAACAATTAGTTTTTTACCTCAAAATTTTATTTCTTTTACATTTTAAGTACATATATGGATTAAAGGTTTCTCCATTTTTTTTTTTTTAAAGGCAATTGCCGCAGACAGGGAATATAATGCAAAAACAAGAGTATTAGTGGCCCTTTTCCCTCCTGGTCACTGTAGTATAATTTTTTTTTTCTTTGCTTTCTTACAATTTACTTAAAAAAAATCAAATTCAGATATGCAAATAAAATATATGTTTGCAGGCTGCTGGTGCAGCTCCTACAGAGCATTAAATTGCAATTTTGTTTATTTGGACAAATGATTAAACAACATATTTGCACTGCTGGCCCTTCTGGAGGACTACAGTAGGAAGGAGCTTTATTGCTGTCCTACTGAAAAACTTCAGGAGTGGCATCGGGCCTCAGAAGAAGACTATGTCACCAAAGAAATGTAGTGACATATTTAATTTTAAAAAAAAGAAGCCCAAGAGGAGAAAAGTAACACTGGATGTAAATTACAGCATCCTGGAAGCCATCCCTCAAACATTCCATTATTTAGTGTAATTCAACAATCTGAAGAAATTTTATATAAATAAAAAATTCCACTGCCTGCATTAGTTGAGTCAGGAAATAACAATATTTTTTCAGAAGACATTCTAGAGCTATCACTAATCATCTTTCTGCACCAAAACATATTTTTATCACTCGAAGAAAGTTGGGCTTTAGAAAAAGAGACATCTAACCAAGACAATGAAAAGTGGCACAATAGCAGAAAACTAAGACTAACTGTTTCAAACTTCCACAGAATTTGTGGAAGAAAAGCTAACTTTAAGCCACTCTGTGAGGAACTCTTGTGTGCAAAGAACATTGAACATTTGCCAGCTGTACAGTGGGGCCGAAGGATGGAACCTGTAATAGAAACAGAATTCGAAATCAATTTTTAAATTTCTGTTTAAGAAGAGTAGGAATTGTTGTTCATCCTAGATTTCCTTTTCTAGGAGCTTCTCCAGATGGACTTCTTTTTTCATCAATGGAAAATCCAAAACTTGTTGAAATCAAGTGTATTTACAATCCTCAAAATCTATCTTTTATTGAGCTTTGCAACTCAAGAAGCAATTTTTGCCTGGAGCACAATGAAAATCAAAAAACTTTTTCTTTGAAGAGCAACACATGCTTATTATAAACAAATACAAGGACAGTTGGCACTCACAAATTTAAATTGTTGTCTTTTTGTTCTTTTTTATAATGTAAATGATCAGTTGTTTATGGAAGACATTTTTTTTTAATAATCAAATCGATGGCTTAGCACAAAAGTAGCGAATATCCAGTAAAATTCAAAATTAGTTTTTTGTGGCAAATAGGTGTCTTGAAGAACCTTCTTGTAGGGCAAAACTAGCAAATCCTTCAAAATTGCATATTTCCTGTGATTTTAGGACCTAAACTAGTGAAAAAGTACCCCTTTTTTAAAACCTAAATGGCAATAGTAGCGAATATGCATATTCGCTACTCTGACAGTTTCATCTCTGCTGACTGAACACTTTTCTGTGATAAAACTAGCGAATGTGCCTGCATTCGCTAGTTTGTCCCTGGATGATGCCACGTGGTCATTGTCATTCGCTACTTTTCCAACAGAGGGCATCACGTGCGACCAGTGCAACACGTTGTGTCACGCCAAAACTCTGAAGACAACAATCATCATCTAAACTTGTTTCATGCTCAAAGGTAAGTTATTGGTTGTGTTTATATAAAACTTTACATTGATTGTTTTAAAACGCTATGGTTTTTCCTACTAATTTAGAATAATCACAAGTATCAAATTTCAACCAGAGCCGTGGCGTATTAGACCTAACAATGAATAGGCGAACGCTGCAAACACTAGAGGATGCAGAAGAAATAATGGTAGAACGAAAGCGTTTGGTATCTCAGGAAGTTGCCAAGAGAGATTTTGCGGACGGCCGGTAGGCTGTAAAAATAAAGTAACTCAAGACAGGAAAAAATTAAAAATGGATTTATTGACGGAAACAACTGATCGGAATATCATAAATTTGAAAGAAGATATTTTGGCAGATTTTGATGAAAAATATACAAAGACCATAACTACCTTGAACAAAAGAATTAACTATTTAGATAATCAAATTAAAACATTACAAACTCTTGTTCATGAAATAAAATATTTCACAGAACAAAATTTTCACATGTACTTGGGCATATTTCCAGAAAAACTAGAGCTAGCTGTTATAAAAGAAGCAATCCTTCAAGAAGACTTTTTAAAAATAAGAAACAAATCAACATGAAAAATAGTAGTCTTTTAGAAAAATGTATGGAGTCTGGGTGTTATATACCATTTCTAATTAACAGTAGTAATAATTTGATTTTGTTATTTGAAAATAAGATTTTAATACACCCTTTATTTATTTTTAGAACTACTGAAGATGTACAGAAACACGAACAGCAACTGTAATGATAAATCCGATTTTTACTTTGTTTTAAATTATACCTTTGGAAATAATTGCAGTAGTACTATTATAAAAAGTGATTAATTAGTGCTGACCCGTGTGAAACGGCGGTGACATTATACATCGTCAAGGCAGTAGCATTGGCAGACTTTAAAAGGAACTTTAAATCTCCTGAATGAAATATATTCTTTTTGTGAAGCTTGAATGCCAACCTGTCATTAGAAATTGATAAAAGGCAGCTAATCTAATACCTTCCTAAGAATATTCTTGATCGACAAAATCGCACCCCGCATAAGCTCAAAGTGTGTAAATATCATATCTAAGTCATACATTGTTAGTAGAAAAGGTTAGAAACTAAACAGATCAAATAAATGATATATTTTGTTTCAGTTGTGAACATAAAGTGTTTGTATCGTAATACGACATCATTTTTCAGGAGTGTCACGGGAATAGGGGAATCACTTTCTGTCCGGAGGAAGTTGACATAACCAAATCATTTGTGATTTAAGAAATGGTAAAAAGGGAAGAAGGGTACGAAATTGCTGGTGGTCAATGGCAACAAGTGC
>JAFIDM010000006.1:13984541-14026271 GCA_023159025.1 Thereuonema tuberculata
GGTGGTCAATGGCAACAAGTGCTCTAATTCAAAGGAATCGGTGAAGAAAGGCAGAAAATATAAGAAACACTGTTCACTATCTTACAACGGAAGGAAGGAAGGTTTGTTGAATGTCAACAGGATATTGGAGTGGATATTTGTTGCCTCAGAGAGGAACATGAACTGTATTTGTAAGTCAATAAATTCCCTTCCTAATTAAAGGGTAATGAAACAATATTAAAATTTCGTTGTTCTAACGAAGACAAGACTATTCCACACTAACTTTTCTCTACTAAAAAAGGAAAGTACCTACAGATGATCTACAAGTAGCTTTTTATGCCTTTACCATTAAAATCAGATAAAGTAAAAAAATATGCTTAATCTCAATTATGATATTATTTCAAACGAAAATGAGTTATAATAGATAAAAGCAAGAAAAGGACAAGAATTTTGATCAATGTAAAACATTTCGTCAATTCCCTCTTCTTGCTTCCAAAATAAAACTGAAAGTGTTGTAATTAATTTTCACTAATGAACTCAGGATTATTTTAATTTAGAAACACAACTGATGTTTATATTCATCGTCTGAGTATTTAATTAATTCTTACTGGAAGTACAGTAAATAAAATCTCAAAAGATCTCAAAAACAAAGTCACATTGAAATTCCAAGTTTCTATATTAAAAATTTAAAAATTAAATTTAATAGAAAAAAAACAATGTATATAATCGTTCAATAGCTTCATTTTCCTCAACAGGTTTAACAAAAAATGACCATTTCCTTTCATCATCATCTCAATATTGACTAAAGCTATAAAAATTATCAAGCTCCTTTTCTATCCATTTCTGATACGTCACACTTTTCAAACAGCACTTGATACGTCATCATCTTTCAAAAGCTTTTTATTGGCAAGATGTTTAGTTTACGCATGTTCCATTAATTGAAATATTCTTCCCTTTTCTATTCCAATCTTTAACAAAGACTTGGTTCACTGAGTTATATAAATTTTCAGAGCTAAGTCAGTATATTAATAAATCTTTCAATCATTTGTGAACGTAACTGCTCAGTGGTGTAACCTATTTTGACTCAGATACCACATGTTAGCATAGAGGTCTATCAGACTGTCAAGAAGATGATAGCTTAGGTAGTCAATAAATACCTCTCCAGGTTAATCTATTGACTCCCCTTTTGCAATTAAAAAAACATCTGAAACCTTGTCTTTGCTATCTTAAAATCACTATTCAATCAAGTAATCATATTAACAGAAAATCGTTTTTGGTGTATGTACGTCACCTGTTAATCAGAGGAACTAGATAATATCAGCTTCAGTTATTAAGAACAATAATAAGAAACATCGTGATGATAAAAGGAAAAGATTAAAAAAAAAAAAAAAATCAATTACGTTACTCATGAACTTCATTTGAAAATGAAATTTCAAAGTTCCAGTTGCTTCCTGATCTTTTAAGTTTCAAACAAAATAATCCCCACTCTTCCCTATCAAAAAAAAAAAAAAATATTATATACACAGACCAGCAATACTTTACCAGTTATGTATCTAAGTAAAATAATGTTATGAAGAAATAAATACATAATTATTCAGATTTTGAGTTCAGGTTTTAATTGCACTAAGTTTTGAAAGAAAAAAAAAAAAATCAAAAAATGGTTCTCATTGATTCCTAAAAAACCCTCAACTCATTTTTTATTTAAAATAATATCATTTGAAAAAGCTTAAAAACAAAAACAAAAATCCCAAGTAAACTTATAGAACTGAGTGGGAGAAAATTTAAATATTTTGTTTAGAAATTCTTGATTTTTATGGATATGTTTAGGAAGCTCAAATTCTATAGAAACCATCTGTTTCAATAACTTCTAGAAATGTATAAATTCTAGCTTTGATAAATCTTTTTTTTTTTTTTTTTTTTTTTGAGATTTTTAGATTAGTGAAGCGAATGATAACTTTGGTATCAACACAGAAGAGTGAAATATATTCTAAAATATCGTTTACAATTATACTATTAGAAATGAAAAAAAAAAAAAAAAAAAAAAAAAAAAAAAAAAACATTTGGATCGAATGGACAAGTAGTGTCTTCGTAAATTAGCATTTAACCCTATGGTTGCAGGTAAACCAAAAAGATGGAAACACAAAGAACATTTGTATTCAGCAACAGGAAACAGACCTTTAATGTTTATGATGGTTCAAAAAAAAGAGAAAAACAAGCCAACCTAATAATCTATAAATAACTTTAATAAATGAATCAATTAAAGAGTTTAAACTAAATATTCTAAAAACAGAAACTGGAGGGAGATAAACTACAACTCAGATTGTAAAAGTTTTGGAATTTTAGTTTTCACTCTGATCTAGAGTTTACTCTAACAATGACAATAAAACAAGGAGCTAACCAGCTGGAACTATATTTAAAGACCTTTTGATTTCAAACAAATATAAAATTAGACATGATTGCTAACATATATGTGGACTAAATCAAGTGATTAAACATTTTTAAGATGGTGAAATGGAGTTGTTATATATAAGCCTATAGGAAAATTAGGATATCAGTAAATAACCAGAGAACTTTTATCAAAAAAAAAAATCTGAATGGAAAATGGGTTTTATAAAAATGGAGTATCTTGGGAAATAATCTACATTCCGGAAGATAAAGACACATTTCTGAAAACAGTATCAGAACACATAGTTTTCTTCGAAAGCTGTTTTCTAGAAATCTTGATGTTATTGGACTAAGATTATTAGATTAAAAAATTGTAAGTTTTTTTTTGTTTTGTTTTTTTAAAATAGGCAACTGATGGTTCATTTTATAAAATGTATATTATGGACATAAGAATAAAGAAAAATAGATTATTTTCTTCTTCTTTTATTGACAACAGTTAACTTTGGACCACGAGCTAGCACTACCTGACAACGTCAGGGGGCGAGATTCACATCTCAGCCAGAAGTAACCCTGAGATTGTAAGTCCCAGGGAGAAACGGACGAAACACAAAAGAAAGAAACAGCCATGGCCATGCCAGAATTCGAACCTGGGTTCCGACACACAGACCACACGGCAGACCACCGTCTAGACCGCTTGGCCATGGCGGAACAGCATAGATTATTTTATTATACAAAAAAACAATTTAATAGTTTTAGAAGAAAATCTTTTAAGAATACCATTTGTTTAGTTTGGTCCTGAAGGAGGAGTGAGACATGAGAGACATATGCGCTCACCTTCCTGTGATTGACTTTTAAAACATCTCCCAAAGAAGGCCCGAGGCACGGGGCCGAAATATCGAGATCACATCTCATCCCGGAGTGAGGAAATCCCTCAAAAAACAGACCTACAGTACCATTTGTTTATTTATATCCTATGCTATATTTTGCTCCTGATATGTTCTGAGATTGACCCTTTTGTCAAAGTATCTGTTGCACTGTATTTTTTCACAATGAATTAAAATAAAATGAGTAAAGTTTGTAACTGAAAGAAGAGTTAATAAATAGAAATGAAGAGGAAAATTACTCAGAAGTACAGCAATTTCCTTAGTTTAATTGTTTATTTAATCCCTACTTTTTACAAGTCATGTAATTTGTAGAAAGATATCCCCCACTCAGAAGCACATTCAAGTATCACAAATATCGTAGTTTCTTTATTATATATTATCTTAAGTAACTGAGCTATCTTTTGGAAATTATTTTATAGTTAGTATCTTGTTTTTTAACAAAATTGCTTTACATTAAAATAACAAATTTAACATTATATTTTAATACATATAATGTTAATACATACTTAATTGTAATCTATAACGGAGATAATATAAATTTTATTATTTCTAATTTTATTAGAATAAAAAATGCAACACAGAAAATTAAAAAAAACATATTAATGAAACAAATTAAAAGAATATATCCTTATGATTAAAAGACTCAATTCAACTTGCTCTCAGAACTACTTTGCATTAGTGCTCCTTATTTCACTTAATGTAAGATGGCAAACCAAGTTTAAAGATCATCAATTATCTAACAATATTGTAATGCTAATATTGGACTTCCCCCCACCCCTATCTTTCCTATCCTATCTTTTACATATTGGGAATTGAAACAGCTGAACTCCTAATAAGATTAAAAAAATATAGGTTAAAGTCCTTTTTTTTTTTTTTTTAAAGCTAGAAACAGTAATTGTATTCAGAAACAAAATGACACAATTACTAAATAAAATTTAGAAATTAGGAATTTGTACTAATTTGTTTCCCCTCCTCTTCCATTACGAAAAGTAGCCAAATGCGAGGGAAGGTAAACTAGACAGCATTTCCAATTGTGTGTTTTTACTACTACTGTAGCGATTTAAGTAACTATTTAAAGAATACTGTTCATCTTTTTATAATTTTACCAGAGGGAAAACGAAGGCTAATTCTACAGCCATTCAATCTCACTGAGAAACATATGTTTATACTGAAAGCAGTTTTCCTTGTCTTAGTAGTCAACTGTTTTACAACAAAAACGATTTAATAGATAAGGTGAGAAAGACTAATAGGTTTCCACACACAAAGGGGATTTTTGTGAGTGTTGTCGCTGAAGAACAAATCGGATGAATCGGTTACATTCAGCATAAGAACAGGTTGAGATAGAATCATGCATCATTAATTCTCAACCACGTATGGAAAAAAAGATAAATTTGTAAAAGTTAGCGAAGTAGCGTTTGGATATTATAAAAATGCAGATGGAAAACAAAAGAAAACAATTGTGGCATCTTAATTTGAACAAAGTTTGTGTATTTCTAAATTTAAATAAAGGCAATTATTGTGACCTCATAGATTGAACTAAGACTGAGTGATTTGAGCTAAATTTGCGTAATTGGAACAAAGATTAAGAGAGCAATGTTTATTATTATTTGTTTTTGTTTTTTTTCTTTAAAAGATTAAATTTAACAGAGTTTTGTATTAATTAAGCATGACCAGACAAGAAAATGTAGTAATCGTAGAGTTCCTTTCTACCATTTGAAGTATAAGAAGGGTCTCTGCAAGTACTGGTATTCCTTGAACACGTGTATGCCATATAGGAGAGGGCAAGACGACGAGTCGGCTATGATGAAGAATTGTTAATTTTTATGGGACTGCCGAGAGATGGCACCACCTCCTTTACACTGCTGGCTGGAAACAGTGCTCCGAGCATGGTCACATGTAAACTTCCTCAAGAAGCTATCTTGTAATCAAGAAATAACGTGTTGTGTGTTCATACGCCTGCTGTTGTAAAGTTTCATTGTGGTAAAATAGTGTCTGCATTAAACTAGGTAAGTGTTCCTAATTAAATACCATTTGTTTCTTATTTTGTTATTTATTTTACCTCTGTGAATAATATCACAATGCTAATTGGCAACTGGACACTGGTGAAATGTTTGGATAAAAAAAATAACAAAATAAATAAAATATTCTTGTTTTAAGGCTGCTTATTATTATATTACATGTATTGGTTGGTGATTGAAAAGAGGTTGAAATTTGTGTTTTATTTGTACTTCATTATAGAATTATTTTTAAGGTTCGAAACTAATTTTTCAGAATTAAAAATTCTGAAAAAGAAAATGGGAGAAAAGACCTGTGCTTGATGTAATAAGATCACGTGATTTAATTTTGTGTTTCATTTCTCGTGGGAAAAAAGCGATTGATCAGAATACACGATGGGGAGATGATTCTGGTCAGGTGATAAATTTATAAGGTCCCTATTGGTTAATTAAAAGAAAAGTTGAAAGTGAGGCTGTAAGTGAAAGAAGAGAAGGGAACTGGCAGCCATCACGGATGGAAGCTGTCATGGCTTATCCACGAAAACGCGGTCTAACAGGTGGAATTACTCAGGCGTTAAGGTCGACAAAATCCATTATGAAGTACCGAAGCCATGGCCGGGAGGAAACTACGACCAACTAAAGAACCTTTCTGGATGAAAGCGATAGGAAAGGAAGAGAAGCTGAGACGAATTGATTGTAAGTAGAACTTTGTTTTCTTTAACAGGAAATCGTCCGACAAACGATGGCTGATGGTGCAGGCGAGACGGGCGAATGGCGAAAACGAAAGCAAAAGGATTGGGCCTTTCCCAAAGTATTGCTAAGGCATTAAAATTACGAACATACGTTTGTCAAAACCATGACAACTCTTCTCGGTACATAAAAATGAGATAAAATACCAGGAAATCGTTTTATTACCAGGAAATTTAAAAGCATTTCCTAGAACGTTTAACAATGAACAGGAACGAATCTTACGTGACTATGTAAAAAACCTTAACAGTCAGCTGATGCCATTGAACAAAACAGTTCTTAAAACTTAGTAAAAATTCTTACCGGCCATATTTTTGTTTATTAAACCTATGTTTATCTTAAGTTTTTCAGCAAATTGATAGCTATGATTTTATGACAAGACTGCAAACTTGTCGACTCAGCTGTCCTAAGCCGAAGATCTGCATGAGAGCAGCAGGCTTCAATAAGGAGCAAGTTGACAGATTTTATAGAATGCTTACCGATCTCTTGGTGAAGTACAATTTTGGAAGATCTTCAATGCAGACGAAACAGGTGTTTCAAGTGTCCACACCAACAGATAAAGTGATGTCAGTGAAAGGCAAGAAGCAGGTAGGAAGATTGACTTCTGCCAAAAGAGAAAGAAATGTGACAATTCTACTATCCATCAATGCTACTGGGGATGTGTTTATACCTCCTTTGTTTGTCTTCCCACGAGTGAGAATGGACAACGATCTTAAGAAAGACGCACCTGAAGGAAGTATTTTCGACGGCCAGCCAAGCGGTTGGATTACGAAGGATGGTTTCCTCAAGTGGCTTAATCTGTTCGTGGAAAGAGTAAACCCAACCGAAAAAGAACTTGTCCTTCTCATACTGGACAGCCTAGCAAGCCATAAGGACCTGGAAGTAATAACTTATGCAATTCGCACAGGCTTCAGCCCATTGACAAAACTGTGATGAAGCCTTTTAAAAATGCCTATCATAAGGCATGTTCTTTGTGGATGCGTCAATATCTCAACATCTTGTTGAAAGATATTTGGATTCAATGGGAAAATACCAGTACAAGCGTAGCCTGACTTCGCCAACTCCATCCTGCAAATTTTTGAGAAGGCTGTACCCACTAATCCAGCAATGTTTTCAGATTTGGATTTCGCCCCTTCAACTGACAACAGTCTTGATGCAGCAGATCTGGATGTGTCCAAGAATCCTCCTTCATCTGGATCCTCTTCTTCCATGCCCTTACCTGTCCCCTCACCTATCAGAATCTTATCTGGACCCACCATAACATAAGAGCCATCTCCTGCCAGGGTTTTACCTGAATCTTCCCCTGCCATTTCTTTACATGATCCTTCTTCTGCAGAGCCAATTATTGAGACATTGACCATTTCCATAGATTTCAATCCTGAGATTTTCCAGAATTCTGGGATTCATCAATTTCTCCACTGAATGGTTTTGGTGATTATATTCACCAAAAAAATAATGCAGAGTACTGCTTTTGTTGCTTACTGTTTATTACATCAAATTCCGCTACACAATCGTCTTTTGTAACAACACCTGGTTTTAATAAATGGAGGAAAAAAGATAAATTGATTAGCCATGAAAGAAGTCCAAATCCTCGAAAATCATTTACAACTTGGAAAGAACAGAAAGAAGATTAATTAATAAAAGGGGAATTGATGCATCATTAGAAGCAAATATACAGTCCGAAAAGGAATGGTGGCGAAATATATTGCAACGAATATTAGCTTGTATGAAGTATCCGATTATACAAAATCTCCCTCTACATGGTCATGTTGAAAATCTAGTGCTTCAAGATGGTACAAATGTCGGAAACCTATTATTTTTATTTAATCTTGTAGCTCAGTTTGATCCACTACTAGAAAATCCTCTTAAAAATGTCATGGAAACGTCAAGAACTGTCTCATACCTATCACAACAAATTCAAAAAGAATTTATTCATCTTCTGACATCCACAGCTCGAAATCAACTAATAAGTGATATCAAAAGAAATAAATATTATGGACTTATTTGATTTGACTCCTGATATCAATCATCAAGAACAAATGTCGCAAGTCTTTAGGTATGTAGAATCATCAAGTGATGAGGATGAAGCAGCAGTTGCTGATCATCTAATAATAATGAATTCCAACAATCTTCAGTCGTCAACATCGTGCAATGAACTACCTAATATAGGAGTCCCCTTGAACGGGATAAAACAGATTATGAATTTGATATTTAAGATTCAGAGTGTCATCAAGCGACATCAAACAGAAAACAAGGTAAAAAAAATTTACCGTGGACACATAGGGACATTCAAACTTGTGATGTCACTTACACGGAAAATTTCTCACCACCCCCTGAAGATATGACACCTTTACAGTATTTTAAGTTTGTCTGTGATGAACTGATGACAATATCTTCAAAGATTTTGCTGAACAGACTAACTTACACTCATATGAAACAGGGACACTAATAAAAACAGATGTTCATGAGATGGAACAGTTTGTGGTGACGCACTTACTGACAAGCTTGGTGCACATGCCATCCTACAGCCAGTACTGAGCACAGGAAACAAGGTATCCTCTCATAGCAGAAACCATGGCAAATACAAGATTTTGTTACTTAACGAGATATTTTCACCTAAGTGATAATTAAAAAATGGTTTCTAGTGGCAGTCCTGGTCACGATAAGATTTTCAAGATCCGTCCCCTTGTTGATGCATTGAAGAGCAATATGAAGAAAATCGATGGAGAAGAGCACACCTGAGTGTTGATGAATTTCTAATTCCTTTAAAGGCTGAAGTTATTTAAAACAATACGTGTTCCGTATTTAGATCATTTTTATTAAAGAAATATTTATTTTTTAAAACTTATCGAACTTTCTTGTAATAATTAATAATATACAGATTAAAGACATTGTGAGTCAACAATGAAACAGTGCGCGGCTGCAGACTGATTGTCCAAAGCTGTGAGCATTGTTGGCGTTTTTAGTTCCAGAACTGTCTGAACTTCCTATTAGAGAAAAAAATGAGCGTTTTCTCTTCGCTTCACGGCTTAATTTTCGAGAAGTTTTAAATCTTCATAGATTAAAATAGTAACTTTAATTTTAGTGCATCGAGTGATCAACAAAATACGTCAAAGAGGGGAAAAGAAATCTGGATTAATTAAGCCTTGCTCAACCTCATGAAATATTCAACGAAGACTATCACAAGATGGCAGGAAGTCAATTGGATGGAACCACGGCTAAGGCTTATGGAAAGAAGACTCGTGAGTGTTTGTTTGAGCTGTAAATCAATTTCCAGTGACTTGAAACTTTTTTTTATTGAATATAGTTGAAAACTTTGTTTAATTATAAGAATACCTACTTGAATTATATTAATTTTATTGTTAAATAAATCTTGAATCTAGAGCTAGTTCGATATTTATTTTTATAAAAATTTTTTTAGTAAGCCTCAGAAATGGGGATTCAAAGTCTTTGCGGTGGCTGGATCCAGCGGCATCATTTACGACTTTGAAATGTATGTCGGTAAGGATACTACTATTGAAAAATCGGTTTTAGGAATCAGTGGTGATATTGTGTTACGACTGACTGAAGATCTTCCTGAAGGACATAATTTCAAAATTTATACAGACAATTGGTTTTATTCTTATGCATTGGTAGTAGCCCTGAAGAAACATGATATTCTCACTCTGGGAACTGTGAGAAGTAATAGAGTACCAAACTGCTCTCTGAAGTCTGACAAAATGCTAAAGTTGGAAGGAAGAGGAAGTTTTGATTACAAAATAGATACACAGAACAACATTACTGTAACAAAGTGGTATGACAACAAATCTGTTTATATCATATCAACATTTGCTGGAGCGCTACCTATTGCAAATGTAAAACGCTGGTCAGTTGCAACCAAATCTTTTATTTAATTCCCACGACCTGTAATTGTGAGTCGGTATAATGAAGGGATTATTATATATGTTGTTCTAATTTTTCCTTTCAATTTTGAGTTAACTTTTCACATGTATTTGGTGACTATCTATTTTCTGTATGAGTTTTTAATTACATATCTCATAAAAGGATGAATTAATGTTATGTATATTTTTGGATTTCATGTGACATGATTACTTTTGTATGTTCCACTTTTTATCATTATTTTTTTATGCAAAGCCATTATTTCTTAAAATAAATTATTTGGTGACTAAGAATATTGAGTGCTTTATATCAACTAATTACTTATTTTAGCTCTCTTCAAATACTGTTTGAACTTAAAAAAAAATTATTTGTATCGGCATAATACAACTACGGAACACAGAACACTGAGCTTACTTAATCATATAAGCAAACTATTATTGTAGGTTATCCATAACAGAATTTATGCTAAAGTAAATAGTATGATTGGCAACACCCAGTGGCAGCGCCACAGAGCTTTTTTTTTTTATTGTTGATAATTCTTTAGAAGAAACGCTTTTGTTTTTGTGGTTTGTGGCGATTCCTGGCAGATGATTTTTTGCAATGCTAGGCAACGAAAAATAATTTTACTTTGAGCACATGGCAGATGAGAAGTTTTGTGTGCCAGATGGCCGGATTCAAAATCACTAATAATTTATATCCGCTTCCCTTGTTTTTTATATATATATAATGGAGACGTCTTTATATGCTTTATAAACAGCGCTATAATGGAGAGTTCAACAGTATTATTTTGATTGATTTATGACCGCATTCCACCAAACTACGAGAAATTGAAGACAATGCCAGGTAATGTCCGCCATATTTTTTTTCTCTTCTTTGTATTATCAACCGCTTTTTTTAAAAAAAAAAATGTGTGTGTTAATCAGCCATTGCACCCAGTTTGGATTCAGAAGTGGAGTTGGAACAAGGGAAGCAATCTTCTCCCCGACACAAATTGACCAAGCCAGCACGGCTAATACAAGCATAAGAAGGCTAAATATAATATAGCTAACCTTAGTAAAAACAATAACATTAACAAAAATAGCAATTACGCCATTATACCATACATAAGAAATATTTAGAAGGCTTTTTACAGAATGATTCATAGGTATAATATCCATACAATCAATAAAGCAAGTAAGAAACTAACATTTCGTAAATCAAATAATAAAAAAGATATCGCTGACTCTACAAAAATAGTAAAAGCCATCCCCTGAATAATTGTAGCAAAAAATATATAGGTTTTACTACTCAAACTCTCCAAAAAAAAAAAGTGTGAAACAGCATGAAACAAACTATAGAAATGAAGATGATTTCAGACCCATTTTATATCTTCACAATAAAGGCACTATCCACACACCTAATTTTAAGGAAACGCATGTAATAGACCTAGCACTTACTACAGTTCTCCCTCATTTTGAGAGAATCATGGCATATTGCCAATTCCTCTTCAATTAATAGTGACCTTTCAAACAACGCAGTCGGTCACAATATAGCCCACTCAGTCCAAAATAAGGTTGAAACGTTTTTGGCCTTTTTATTCTTTGACGTAAAATTACAGTAGTCATTTTGATTACTTCTGTAATTTTACGTCAGGAGAAAATTAAATAATTCAAAAATAATAATAAAAAAAAATAATTTTGATTACTTTTAAATTTTTAAACATCGGGATTTTAAATTACAGGATATATTTCATAATTTTCCTAATCGCAAATATTGAATTATTGAGAAATAGTTGAACGTTAGAATAATATCACGGGTTGAAAATTTAACACAAAATTTAAAACTAATAAATTCCTGATTAATCTTCTTTGTAATCTTCGATTGAAGAAAAATATTCAATAATATATTTCTCTTAAAATTAAGATTTAACTACGTAAACACATAATTGCAAATTTAAAAATAGAAACATATGCAATGATAATATCAAAAAGATCTACAAATTATAATAAGAACTGTGTGTAGATGTCTGCGAACACACCCAGAATTGTCATAACATCATCAAAATGAAAATGCTCCGAATGATGTGATGTAGTTTCTCTCCACCGCGAGCACTGCCTTCGAGACACAAAGCCGTATGGCTAGTTTTTGACGTCATCAGCACTAGGCGATGAAAATACGGAGTTGATGCACGAGCATCCGAATTGGATGAGAAAGGAGTAATGTCGAGGACAAATTTTAATGTAAAAAAAAATTGTTTCCCTTCCTCTAATTTTTTTTTTTTTTTTAAATAATAGTAGAATCGGTATTTTAATTAACTTAATGCTGCAACCAAGATGTGAAAAATTTTCAATTATGTACATAAAAAAAATAATTGAAAACAAAAAGTATCTTCCATTTTTATTTTCCAATATCTTAAGTATGGGAATTTCTTGTTTGAAATTAACAAAATATCAATTCCCTAGGTATATGTATATATGTGTGTATATTTGTTAGCATATTTTTTTTTTTAATATGAGTTTTCCATCTTACTTATTTTTTACAAGAATCATTTTCAAAAATTCGAGAAAAGTGATGTTTATTGTAACTGAATCTATTTTTCCTCTTATCAAAATAATATTTTTACAAAATAATCAGGAATATGAAAAAAATCATATGTAAGTCAAAATTTAATATAAATATATAAATATTTAATATAAAAAATAAAGTATCTCCCATTTTTTATTTCCCTATATTTAAGTATGAGAATTTTGTGTTTGAAACTTTTAAAATATAAAATATCCGGGTATTTATTTTTAAGGGTAAATACTCAAGTAATTATTTTCAATTAACTATATTCATATAAAATACCTGCATCGGTGTGTAATATGACATTGCTATGTATATCTTGAATATAAGATAAAATAACTTTTTAGTTTTTATAACAATTAAAAAATTTTGAAAGGTTAATATTTTTCTTAAACAAAAAAAAAAAAACAAAAAACACAAAGTACTTTATGTTGTGTTTTACATAAAGTATATGTTTTAAATATCAGCCCTTTTCCAATTACAATGAGTAATGATGTATTTGCTGATTATTATAAGAAATGAGTAAAAATGAGTTTTAAAATGATAATCGAAACTAAAATAAAAATATGCTGATACAATTAATAATTCTTGAAATCTCAGCAATTTAAATTATCATCTTCTATCTTATAATCTTCACTAGAAAATGATTGTACATTCTTATGTTCTATGTTTCCTTGTATGGTTAAATATTTCAATTAAAAATATTTTATTTTTTTAAAAAAGAACAGTACAGCTTAATGACTGGTATATTGTTATTATATATATAATTCTATGACTGTAAGGCTCATTGTCTAATATACAAATGTTATATAGAGAGAAAGAGAGTGAGTTTTTTTGTTTTTTTTTTAAACCCATTAAAATAAAAAAAAATCTTGATTTAAATTTTAAAAATCCGATTTTTTTAAAATCAAATAAATCGACAACCCTGATTATATTTCAAAAGTATATCAATCTTTATATTTAGTTCTGTAACGATGCTGTTTGTCACCCTAAAGTGAACAGACGAAATTTTTTTCATTTTTGAGGTTTACATTTGTGATAAGAAGAAATTTGTTATTCTGTATATATATATTTAAATTTTTAATAGTTAATAACGTATTACATGTCAGTTGTGTACGTATTTCGTAGGCCTACAGTGTAGATTTGTCTTTATTGTGAAGGGAAGGGGATAGTCGACGTCATTAAGTCTGGACGTCAGCTGTGTGAATTTTAAGGGTGCTTAATCCATTACGTTTATTATTTTCCTCAATTAAAAGGGAGTTATATGTTAGCTCAGGTGTTTGAGCAAATTGTTTGTGTGGTGCAAATGCATTACATTTTGAGTAAACATGTGTTATTTCTTAATTTGTCTATTAATATCTTATTTGTGTTAATATTTAAATAATTAATATTGTGTTGGTACTACATTGTTTAGAAGGCCAGTTTCTAAACATTGGTGGTTTATTTTATATCGTTTTAAGTGAGACAGTTGAATTAATAAATTCTCTGTTTTATTGAAAATTCCCAGGAAAATCAAGCGTGGGAAAGACTTCTCTATCATGAAGCGATCACGTGATCGAACCAAGAGTTTCGATTTCTGGCGGAAGTGGGGTAGATTAGTGCCGTGTGCAAACCAGGGTCAAGGAGGTCACGTGAACCCCTTGAACCATTCTCATTGGCGAATGAGGAGCAAAGGTCAAGTTTTTGATGGAAAGTTCGTCGAAACCGACAGTTGGAGAAAATACGCCAAAGAGAGCAATTCTTCCTGCGTGAGAGAACAGACGTGTTCGGTTACGCTGCGAGTTTTCCTTGGAACCTCCACTTCATGGCGGGAAGACGTTTTCCCGGTGGAACCTGCCTGTATCAACGACGGGGTTAGGAAGACTGACACGGAGAGCCGATTGCGAACGTTCGTGGACCGTCAGAAGGACGACGACTTGACCGAGTCCGAGCAGAGAGATGCGGAGCCGAAGGGAAGAGGGTCAATGGCCGACCAATGCAGCCGTCAAAGATCGTCTCGCTACGAGAACTTCGAACGTTTTGTAAGTAAAAAATACTTTACTTCACACTCTGTGGAACGGAGGTCAGTTTCACGAGTGTTAGTTAACCTGTTGGATGGAAAAAGAACAACAACATTAAAGGGGTATTTCTGCGGTTCAGGCGAACCGAGAAAGTCCGGAAGACTTCGAGAAAGCCAGCCGACGTTAGAATCAACGAGGCCGGGGAGAGACTACAATCGGCCGTCCATTGTTCGTACTAGGTGATGGCCATATTTTGACACGTGTTTAGTGAAAATACACGTGGAAGTAATCTTCTTCGATTATATATAGTTACATTAGTTTATTTTATCTTGTACAAGGTGTGTGGGGTTATTGAAGCAACAGGTGTCAATTAAAGACTGCGATGCAGCTGAAAAGGATGTGTAGTTGACCTGACTTTTGAACTTTATGAACTAAACCTTTAGACATCAAACAGACATTGAAAACTTTACTACTAACATTTTATGAGTGTTTTAATATTTCATAATTAAAAGGATTAGTTTCATATTCAATTTACAGAAAGGAGGATGTCACGATTTAACACAGTTTCATTTATTTTTAACTGATATGTGTAATGAAAGTTTTGAAAGGATATTATTACATTTTTCCTTGTATCATAAATATATGCAGCATTTATCTTATATTTAACAAGCTAACATTTGATTAGATGTTCCTTTTTAATTTGTTTAACATAAAGTGTTTGACTATTGTTTTAATGTTTGAACACTGGGGTTTTCAGTTGGTTGGTTATTTGATGAGACGTCTCTTCTTTTTTTTTAATCCGGATTTAGGATAAAGGGAGGGATTAACGTTTAGCTGAGAAGTGGGTGAAATCATTTGTTTGATCTATGTTGTTTTTTGGAAAGGTGATAATGCTAAGAGGTAGAAATTATTAGATGAATGAAAACTTAATGATCATTTATGGTTTTTCTTTACTTACTAAAAATTTTGTTTAATTTAATATTTGAATAAAGGTGTGCATTTCATTTTAACTAACAAAGTTGTCAGTTCACTTTATTTAACTCTAAGTTAAAGATATCGATAAATTTTAATATTTAATTACTAATTGATATTCTATGAAAACATCCAGAGGGAATTACGAACTCTAGTGGTTAATTTGGTATTATTTAGATTACAAGGTAATTACCATAGGGGAGTCTGTGTGGGATATGTTTGATTATTCATGTGGTTTTAGTTATTTATTTGATTTCAATATGGGCCCAGCATCAAATAAAAACAGAATCAGACCATAATATAGTCAATTCCCATTAAAAGACGTTTGGTGAGTGATTTACTAGACCAGATTTCGGCGATCGGGACGAAGGAGCGACGACCTGCCGAGGTGTAATAGTCCAGCCGGACCTAGGTAACTTGGTAGCAGGGCTTTGGTGCTCGCATTTTATGATATATATACATATATTATTTTTATTTATTTAAGTGATGAGACTACATGTCACAGTTCACAAATTTTTAAATAGTTGTTATATGTTTTAATTAAAATTTTTAATTTTTTTAAAAGAAAGTACAGCTTAATGACTGGTATGTTGTTGTATATACTATAATTCTATGATTGTAGGGCTCATTGTTTAATATACAAATGTTAAATACAGATATACATATGTATAGTTTAAAAAAAAATCATGATTTAAAATCAAATAAATCCGATTTAAATAAAAAAAAAAAAAATCAACAACCAGTGCATATATAGTAATACAAGAAAACATTTAAAGGTGATGTTGAGCATATACTTTCAAATTCTTTGCATTTCAGTTTTAAAAATTATAAAAGCTCGTGTTTTGTTGGCAGTATTTAACCGCCAGCAATTTAAAATTGGCGGTATTTTATCTATGACAAGGGACATATTAGCCATGTGCTTTACGGTACTCATGTTGATAAATAAATAATACATACATACAAATAATAATACCATATATAAATAAAATACTTGTTAATAAAATAAAATTATCGAATTTAAACTTACCTTTGAATTTTGTCACTCAAAAAGTCAACCTCATGTCCTCGTCGTGAGTGGCGGGCAACATCATAGGCTCTAGATAGATTCGGGGACCAGAGCCTCGTTAGCCATCTAGAGTAATCTATCTAGAACTATCACTAGTCTAAGGTGTAAGGTATCGTGCCGATGGATGTATGGCACTACGGGGTAAAATAGTGTCACGAACGATCCCTGTGGGTTGCCTGGCGACACCCACAGTATTTAAACTGCCTAAAGCAGTGCCTTCCAGGCAAATATGGGGATATGTGCCTGGCGACTGCTTTTTTCCCCAATTAAAAAAAAAAATCTTGAAAATTACAAAAGGAAAAAACCCCACGGTCGAGGACCCTCAGAGGAACTCGAACGGTATTGAAACTCAAGGGTATTTTAAACAATGAAGATTATTCAAGTAAATATACAGCACAGCAAGGCAGCAACCGCTACACTTTGCAAATTCATCTTAGAAGAAGCTGTAGACATCGTCCTCATCCAGGAACCTTGGTGTTACAAGGATAAGATTAGAGGATTAGGAAATATTGGGGGAACTATCATTGCATGTTTTAACAATAAACCACGTACTTGTATATTTATTAAAAAGAATATTAAGTATTTTACTCTAACTGAATATTGCACCACTGATTTGGTAGCAATTAAAGTTTAACGATAAGGAAAAACAGAGGGATGTTATAATTACCTCTGCATACTTTCCTTATGATTCGCCTAAACCTCCACCTGCTGAGGAGTTTGTTAAACTTGTTAACATGGTGAAGGATAAAAAGGAAGAACTCATCACTGGTATTGATGCCAACGCACACCACATTATATGGGGGAGTAAAGACATTAATATCAGAGGTGAAAAACTAATTAAGAATTTGTAAATCTGAAGTGATTATAAATTCTATAATGGTAACACTTTAATTTTATTAAAAAACGTAGGAGAGGAAGTTATCGACATGTATCTAATGATATGACCTTTTCAGATCATAAATACATTAGCTTTACCTTAGAATCAAGTTATTCTATAACTAATCTCTACAGAAATCCTAAAAATACTAACTGGGAATCTTATAAAGATGACCTTAAAAATAGTATTAGGTTTTGCCCACAACGGATTAAATGTGTTGAAGATATAGAGATAACTGTTGATTATATACAACATTCTATTATCTCTTCATATAATGCGAACTGTCCTGAGATAAAGCTCAGACTACCTAGACGAGTTTCTTGGTGGGATCAAGAGCTGACAAATCTCAGAACACGCACTAGAAGGCTGTTTAATACAACTAAGAGAAACGGTGAATGGGATGTTTATAAACAATCACTCACTGAATATAATAGAGCTTTGAGAAAAGCTAAACGTAAATCATGGAGGAAGTACTGTGAGGAAATCTCTGATGTTCCTAACAATTCTAGACTCTATAAAATTTTAACAAAGGATCCTAATCTTAGATTAGGGACTTTGTTACAAAAAGATGGAAGTTATACTACCAATGGGCAAGAAACACTTAAGGTTCTAACCAGTGTACATTTCCCAGATTCTATCGAGATCGATCGGGACGGAAACACAAACTCGCTAAATTTAAACTTGGGGTCTCATTTCACAGCACCCAAGGAAAATTGGCGGACTGCGCGACTGGCCATTAATCGATCAAAGGTAGAATGGGCAGTATCTACTTTCAAACCTTATAAATCAGCTGGATTAGATCAGATCTTTCCAGCCCTTATACAAAAAGGAATAAGCTTTCTAGCTACACCTCTTTGTAATATTTTTAGAGCAAGCCTAGCACTGGGTTATATTCCATCTCAATGGAGACCAGTTAAGGTTGTGTTTATTCCTAAGCCGGGTCGATCTAATGTCGATGCCAAAGCTTTCAGACCAATTAGCTTAACATCCTTTCTTCTGAAAACTATGGAAAAGCTAATTAATAAACATATTAGGGAGGGTGTACTCAGGACTTATTCAATACACCCAAACCAATATGCCTATCAAGTTGGGAAATCAACTGAGGCGGCTCTTCATAGCCTTGTCTCTATTGTCGAAACCACACTTGAAAATAAAGAAATAGCTCTTGCAGCTTTTCTGGACTTTGAAGGAGCATTTGATAATACATCCTTCCTTTCTATAGATAGGGCAGCACAAAAACATGGTATTGATCCGACCACGTGTGATTGGATAAATGCTATGTTGAAAAACAGAACTATTCATACTTCCATTTATGAAGATACCTTAAGAGTTTCGGTGACCAGGGGATGTCTGCAGGGAGGGGTTCTTTCACCTCTCCTGTGGAGCCTGGTGGTTGACGAGCTTATTGAGGGACTAATAAAGAAAGGTTTTTATACTCAGGGATTTGCGGACGACATTGTGATCATTGTAAGGGGTAAATTTCCTAACGTGATTTCAGGTCTTATGCAAAGTGCACTAAGTACTGTAGAAAATTGGTGTGATAATATTAAATTATCAGTAAATCCCAATAAAACGGTTCTTGTCCCTTTCACAAAGAAAAGGAATTTGGCAGGTCTTACAGAACCTATCCTATATAACAAGAACATTAAATTATCCAAGGAAGTTAAATATCTGGGCATTACCCTAGATTCAAAACTAAACTGGAATTCCCATATAAATAAAACTATCAATAAAGCATACATGGCCTTCTGGTCATGCAGAAATGCTATTGGAAAAACATGGGGATTAAAACCTAGTGTAATCTATTGGATTTACACAATGGTTATTAGTCCACCAAACTATGGCTGCATATAATATAATGGGTTTAAAGGTAAACTGATTACAACCAGGAACAAACTGAACACCTTACAAAGACGAGCATGTATGGGCATTACTGGGGCTATGAGAACAACCCCTACTGCCAGTATGGAGGTCCTTCTTGATCTACCCCCTCTTCACTTGGCACTTGAAGCAGAGGCAAGAGCGACCATACATAGACTTAAAATTAATAATCTTTGGAAACCACGTTATTGTAATGTGGGACATGCAGTCCTAACTAGGGACATTTCTAAAGAACCATTCTTACAAATGAATTCTGATAAAATGATACCTAGAATATCTTTTACAAAACTTTACCGCATTATCATTCCTTGCCAAGATGAATGGAATAATGACAACAAACCCACCAATGTCAATGGAATAATCTGGTTTACAGATGGTTCTAAACATAATGGGAAGACCGGAGCTGGAATCCGAGGAATGAAACCAAGGATGGACATAAGCCTAAGCCTAGGGATCTACTCAACAGTATTCCAAGCGGAAACATATGCCATTTTACAATGTGCCTATGAAAATATAAGACGTAATATAGAAATAGAAATATCTACATATTTACAGATAGTCAGGCAGCTCTTAAAGCCCTGACTTCTCCCAAAACCAATTCTAAATTAGTATGGGAATGTAAACAAACCCTTAATAGTCTTGCTGAACATAATTGGGTTAACCTAATATGGGTGCCAGGACACAAAGGGATTGAAGGTAATGAACTAGCAGACAAGCTAGCAAAAAAAGGAGCTGAAACCTTGTTCATTGGACCTGAACCAGTCTGTGGGATCTCTATTGAAACCACTAAAATTGCAATTCGGGACTGGGCAAGGAGACAGCAAAAGACCTATTGGAGTAATCTTCCAGGGCAGAAACACTCAAAGCTCTTTATTAAAGAGCCTTTAAGGAAAAGAGCCAGGGAACTTATTAGTTTAGATAAGAACCAGACTAGAATCTTGACAGGACTCTTTACAGGTCACTGTCACTTCATGAAACACCTTTTTAATATAAAAATAGTTTCAAATCCTACTTACATAGTATGTGTGCTGCTGTTTCATCAGCTTTTCCACATCGTCTGCGAGTGTGAAGCGCTTGCAAGCACTAGACACAAGGTGATAGGTATGGGTTTTCCCAATCCCTCAAACTATGTGACAATACCCCTGCATAAAACACTACAGATTGGTAAAATCCTAGGACTTATGCAGAATTAAGGACATTGGGATACACAATAGGCCTTTTGAGGCCGCAGTGTTAGGGACTTTATAGCACCTCCCATTTTATGTTATGTTATGTTACCTTTGAATTTTTAGTATACGTGAAGTTCTTCCTTGGAATCGCTCTCTCCCATGAACATCTTAAATCATCTTCTTTCGGAAAGCTAAAAACGTGTACTTTTTCCGATTCATCGTAGTTCCCTTTACAATTGGGAACACTACATTTAAACGGCATTCTGTTAAAACAAATTAATTTTAAAACAGAAATTCAAATAATAACATTTTGAGCACGTGCTCCAGCAAGAAACTTCAGCGTACATGTTACACATAAGAATCCCAGAATGCTTCGGAACAACAGACACGCACGCGCACCACAAATCGTTCGCCTAGTAGCTGTGACGTCACACCTCTTTCAGGAAGAAGCGCAGAGGCTTTGTGTCTCGAAGGCAGTGCCGCGAGACTATCAGCGTGGAGACTCGATCAACACAAAGCACGCTCCAAAACTTTGCCGATTTTTGTGTTTTATTTAATTTTCAGACATGCCAGTATTGTTAAGGGCAATTCAGGGAATTTACTGATGGTAGATTCCCTAATGATTGCCAGTTTTTTTGCTGGAAATGAAGATTTCATTTCCGCTGAAATCAAGGGCGTGAAAACTAAAAGGTAAACAATACTCTCTTAGAAAACAAAGATAAAGGCTTGTTGATTTTTAGATTATGAAAAATATAAATATATCATGCTGTTTACAAAAACTTAAAAAAATTTTATTTTAGATCTGAAAGAATTTCGTATGGCAATTCTGCTGTAGGATACATTCAGCTTCGAAGGCATTGCTTGATAAAAGCTCGCGTAACTCCTGAGCATAAAATCAGAAGCAAATGCTACACCATGAAACGGTGCAGTTTGTTACCCTCAAAAGTGAATGGACGAAATTTTTTTTTTCCTTTTAATGTTTTAATATTTATAATTGAAATGAATTTTAATATTATTATATAGGAGTATCATAACCACTGTCATTGATTATTATAGTTGTATTCAATTTAAATGTATACCTGTTTAGTAGGCCCACTGTGTGACTACTATATGACTATTATGTGACTACTGTGTGAATTGTGTGTCGACGGCACCATTAAGTCTAGACGTCGGTCGTACGTAAGGATAAGTGTGTTTACATTATTGTATAGTTATTGTCTTCAAATAATGATTAATTATATAGTACAATAGATAATCAAACGAATTATCTTGTGTAATGCAAAAGCATTATAATCAACAAAACTATATATTTTTGCTTAATTATATGTTAACATTTTATCGGTGTTAATATTCTGAAAGTGAATATTATTTTGGTACGAAGCTATTTGAAAAAACAGTGTTTCTAAATATTATTTATTTGGAATCATTTTGAGTGTGGGACAATTGAGTTTACTACATTCCCAGTTTCTACGAAAATTTACTTTGAGAATTTAGCGTGGGAACATTTTCTTTACCACAATGTGACAATAAAAGTTTCGTTTTAAGCGGAAATGGAAGTCATTAGTAACGTGTGCAAAGCTGGGGTAAAGGGGGGGTCAAGTGGACCCTTTGAACAGTTCTCATTGGTAAAAAGGTGTAAAGGTCAATATTTCGATGAAGAAATCCGTCGGGGCAAGCAGTTGAAGTCAGCCCACCAGGGAGAGCCATTCTGCCCGCTTAAACGAAAGGACATGTTTTAATATGCTGTGATGTCTTCGATATTTCTGATGCCGTGGTGAAAGACGTTATTTCCAACCCGGTAGAAACCCAAGGGAGATGACAGTGTGCTTAGGAAAACGTGTGTGGAGAAGTGGCCAAAGCTTTCCGTGACGAATTTTAGGAAGACGATTCTTACCGAAGCCCGTGCCTAGTGATGTGGGCCGAGGAAAAAGGAGGTCAATGGCTGCCCGTTCCAACAACAAAAGATCGTCCCGTACAACGAGAACTTCTTATTCGTAAGTAATGCAAACTTTATATCATACTCGAGGGAGCGAAAGTCAACACCTGAGTATTTAAAAGAAACAGTCGACAGGGGGAGAAAAGCATTCTGCGGTTCAGGCGAGCCGAGAAGTCCGAAGGCTACCCATCGAAGCTAGCCGACATTAGTGCCCGAGGGGGCCGGGAGAGGTCAAGACCGTATGACCGTTAAGCATACTAGATGATAGCTCCATCGATGAAACATCATAGTCGAGAGCATATGAACAGAAATAATTTGTGAAAGAAGTTAATTTGTTTGGGGATGAATGAATTTAACATGGTATTATGGTGTGTGTATTTTAACGTGCGCAGAGTGTGCAGTTAATTTTAAAGACAACGAACGTTACCGAAGGAACAATAGGGTGAATAATGCATTTGTGAACTTTGAAGTTCATAAACTTTAGGTGTTTAAGAATAAGACTGTCCTAAACGTTAATTATTAAAGATAATTTTCGATTTAATGCAAGGTCAAGATATCCGAAGGATAATTTTGTGTTAATTGTAAAGAAGAATGTTATATTAGTTATAATTGTTTCTTGATTAATGTGTTTGGTAATAATTTAACTCATAAGATGATTTTGTGTGCATGTATTACTGAAGTGTGTTTATTTTGTTAAGTTTTTTAGAACAAATAAATCAGCAGGAGAACTCTGCGACCTTGAAAAGAGGGAAGGGGAGATGAATCAGCTGGTCTGAAGGTCAGGCACTTAGACCGAGCGTTTTAGTGAACTACGGTTCACAAAGGTTGTTTTATAATTATATGGTTATAAGTATTTAAAGTTATTTTTATATTAGTCAAAGAGACGTCTCATTTAGCCTATAATCCAAAGGGGGTTAATGATAGTTACTCAGATATTAGATTTCGGGTCAACCTATTGTACAAAGAAGGGTGTGAAGGTTGTATACAATACATTAATTAAAAAAAGAAAAATTGGTAACCAACAAATGTATTATCAAAAGTGTTTGTTTTGTTTGTTTAAAGAAATAAATGTGTTTTTTATTAATTCAATCCATTTGTCTGTTCACTTACACATATTAGAGTAGAGTTTAATTGCAGGATTTCAAGCTTTCCATCATTTCTAAAATCAAATTAAGTTTCAACCTCTTAGTGATATTTATTATTAACTCATTAATTTCTCTAAAACATATCGAAGGGAAATTACGTCTTTTAATGATCATACTCAAGGTTAACATTTAATTTTAAGGTAATTTCTTGGGGAGTGTTTTTACACTTGGGTTGCTCTATCTATTCATGGCATTAGTTATTCGTTTTGGTATCAAATATGGGCCCAGCGACCAGACGGAAACAACATTAATCCATAGCATACACAACTCTTCATTAAAAGCACCAGTTAAGTGTTTTATTAAAATATTAGGTTTCGACGCAGAGACGTAGGAACGACAGTTCGCCGGAGGAAGGAGAGTCCCGCCGGGACCTTGGTAATTGGTAGCAGGGCTTAAAGCTCACACTTTTATTTATCTTTTTTGGTTTAACTGTAAGTTTATTGAAGTGATGCGACTACATGTCACAACCACTGTAGTTGAAATTAATGAAAGCAAAGAAAAGATCAACTTCGCAAAATGTGAATATTGTGCAGCATCATCAGGTAATTATTTTTTCCCCCATCAATGAGTTATACTATTTACTATCAGGATTTCTACATTTCCCCAGTATCAAACAAAGCCAAGATATAATATTTTTTGAAAAATTATTTCATTTAATTTTCTAAGCAATTAAAAACAACAATTTAGATAACTGGAGTAGTTGTATATTTCAAAAGACATCAAAATTAATTCTCCATTATGTTTAAGTTTTACCAGAAGCTAAGTTAGGTTGATGGAAAGATAGTATTTTGAATCAGTTGTCACAGACTTTGGCATCAGAGTTGTTAAAAAAAAAAAAAAAAAAAAATTAAAAAAAATTAAATACAATTTTTTTAAAGCAATTTTACATATATCCAGCTTTCAATTTGCAAAAAAATCATAAATCAAGAAAGCATTTAAAAATGCAAATAGTATCTGAAAAAAAAAAATTATTGTAGAAAATAAATCTCTCTTCTTAAATTAAAACTTAACATTCAGAATTTAAATATATATATGTATATAATAGAATTTCAAAAGACTGATTGCAAATTCTTTTATTGTAAAACTATTTACCTCAATTAAGTCAACTGAATTGTTTCTCTAAACCTTATTTACATTTTTCTTATTGATTATTACGTTTCATACACATTAAAACCCTTTTTTTCCAAATTTTGTAAAAAGAAAACTAAACCTTATTTCCTTGTTGTTGATTTTCTTTTTCTTTACAAGGATGTAATGTTTCACACAGTAAAACTGCAAAACAACATTGAAAGCTATTTCATTAACATTAATAAAGTACAATCATATCTAAGGCTTTCCTTCATTGTGTGAAAAATGTGTAATCTAATGTTTGTGGAATAAGTGATTTGTCTTATTAGAAGAAGTGAGGAACCAGCACCAACATCTGCAGAATGCTACTGGAACCGCTCCAAGCTTTCCAGTATTGGAACTGAATCAAATTTTGTATAGTCCACTGACTTAGTAAAAAACGCCTTCTGAAACTAGAGAGCCTACACCGAGAAATAGTTTTTTAGCTGACATTTTAACAGAGAGAGAGAAGTTTGGCTTAGAAGTGACAGTTATGAAAAATTTATCTGCTGCCTCCTCATTAGACAAGTTGTCTATACACAATTTGTGCAAGTGGTTTAATCACAGTAGTGGTGGCAACTGTAGATATTTTATTTAAAGCCTTCTGTAGAAGAACAATGGATGAAAAAGCATCTATAGATGCTTCACATTTAACTGTGGCACAATCAGATTCGTTACTGTGGCAGAAGCTGAGATTTGGGAGGATCACAGCTTCAAAGTTTCACGAAGCAGCCAACTGCAACACCTTGGATGGTTCCTTAGTAGAAACAATGTTAGGGGCCAGTACTTTTCAAACCGTGGCAATGAAGAGGGGGGAAAAAAACCCTAGAAAAACAGATTTTTGAAGTAGAGCGAAGAACTGAATGCAAGCTCTCAAAAATTGGACTTATATATGACAACAGATTTGCCACTTTTGGGGCTTCTCCAGATGCAGTTAGTGACGACTGCATTTATGAATTGCAATGTCCGTCAAAATCTACAACTTCATGCATGTATATAACAGAAACTGGCAACATTTCTGTGAAGTATTATGCACAGATGCACATGACACAGAAACCACAAGATCTATTTTGTGTAGCTGCACATGACAAGTTCAAAGTCAGTCTGTATTAAGTACAGTACAACAGGCGTTGAAGACTATCTCAACTGTGCTGAATTATTCTGGGAAAAGGCATTATTTCAGAAATTACTTTACTATATACATATTTATTATACATATATTTACATTACTGAAATTATAAGGAATGTAAATATATGTTACCACTTCCTAGTTTTATTGTCTTGCTTATTATTTTTCTTTGTTTCGATTGATTTGTTAGTATAATTAACTTTTTTTGTAAATCTCAACTACTTTATTTTCTTTCAATTGTTATTGTTCAGTTATTGGCTTGTCTGTTATGTTAATGAATATATTTATCAAATTTCTTACTAGAATTACATAACTCCTTACAATATCAATATATAAGCCAATATATTGTAACTCCTTACAATCACAATATATTGTTCTGTTTATGTGGATACTTATTAGGAATTAACATATTGTGACCTTTGCTGAGGGCACACTGAAAAATTGTTATTTATTTTTGTTGTATTTGCTGAAATGGAAGTGTTAATAATTGTTGCATGTAATTAATGTAAAATTTTTTAGTTTTATTTCTTTTTGATTGTATTTACTGAAGTGGAAGTATCGTAAAAATTGTTGCGTGTATAAATATTTTATTTTTTTATAAAAGTATACTATAAAAAGCTTAAAGGAAAAGGAGGAATTTGGTTTTGAAAATAGAATGTAAAGTTGTTTTTTTTTTTCCCCTAATGATTTTACCCTTATTTCTTGGTACTGATTTTTATCTGTGGGTTTTTTTCTTGGTTTTTTTTGGGGTGACACCTGTTGACCCTTCCTTTGTGCGTTAATTCCGGGCATCCCCTGTAGGTGCGCTTGTGTGGGGTTTTCCTTTTTTCCTCCAATGGGGATCTGTTAAATTTTCCCGCTTCGTTTTAGGGGTTGTTTATAAATAGAAGTATTTTGTTTGGAGTGGTGAGAAGAGATTCGGTTTTCGAGAGTGGAAAACAGCTCGTAGAACACCCTGGTTGAGCTCAAGTGGGTAGGAACTTTATGCTGCAGCGCCAACTAGTCCCGCGATAGTTTCCTTGTCGGAGGACAAGCGTCGAGGGACGAATGTGCGCTTTACTCTTATGAGGCTTATCTTGAAAATGCAGCTGATAGTAATAGGCCATTGCCAGGCTTGATTGGAGACGTTCAAGCAGCGACACCTCTTGCTAAAGACTTCATTTTCACTGAATCTATGATTTCTTGTTCTTTTTATGAGGAATGCATGAATTGTCATATGCTTCCTAGTTGTTACATAGATGCGGTGATTAGACATAACTAAGGGCAAGGCATGGATTTTTTTGTTAAGCATTCTATTTAAATAACTGAAGGAAGATTAAAATCTGATCTTCTTCAGTCTGCCCCAGTTATTGTACACTTGAATTTAGAGGGTTATGATCTTAAAATCAAAACAGCTTCAGTTTGACATCCTTGGACTGACACTATACTTTCAATTTTGGGACATTCTTGTCGCACAATGGCCACTATAATCATTACAGCCTTAAGTACTTGTTTGCCAGGGGAAGTTGCTATACACTTTGCAATGTAATTACTCTTGTTGATACAGATATTTTTTCAATCAGTTGTTAACGAATATACAATTCAATTCAGAGCTCAAACACGTACTAGAGACAAAATTTGTTTAATATCACGTACAGGAAAATCATGTGAATTGTTAGATTTTTGTTTATCAAATCCTGACATTGATATCAGACACCCAAACCTTAGTTTTGTTTCCTCTGAAGGCGGCTATGCACCTGGAGAACCCTTTAATTGTCCTTGATGGTGTCATTGTCCTTGCTGTTGTAATATTAGCATTTTTAATTTCAATGATTTTGTCCTGCTGTAGGAAAATGTTACCACAAATACCTATGTAAATAAGAAACGGAGCAGCTCTCCTGTTTAATATCATGATGCACTATGACGAATAAAATTTGATAATTCAGCTCATGATAAGAAACATTCAGAGTTTCTCGTCCTTTTGCTGACGATGAGCCATTCTTTATAATTGTTTTGTATAATAATTGTAGTGTTATCTGAGAGCAGACCCATTGACAGTGAGGTTTACCCGACTGCTTACCTGTAAGTTTTGTTCCTCTTATATAATAACATTAATATTTCAATACTAGTAGTTTGAATATTTATTTCTATATATATATATATATATATATTTCATTGTAGATTTAGATTTTGATTATTTTTTTTGTTAAAACTTTCACACGTCCACCTGTCTAAACCAAAGGTGTGCCTAGTTCAATCTACAAGGTGACACCGGATCTTCAAGAATCAACTGGGTCAAAGATGCTAGTCGGACCCCAGCAGTATCCATATCTAATATTATTCAAGCACCATCATCATCAAGCAACTGAACGGGTAACCTTTGTTTGTAAAAGATTTTTCTTTGGCAGGGAAGGAATGTGAAAGTTTCCATTATAACGATTTTATAAGTTTTTATTATAATGATTTTATTTCTATTAATGACTAATAAAGAATGATTAATTAATTTAAATGAATGGCTTATCAGCAAAAGGGTTAAATAGTGATTAAGAATTAATTGTTTGTGAGGTTATTTTATTTTTCTATTTAATGTTGACCTACATTTAAAAGAGGTGAAGTTAAATTGTTAGGACCAAAAGGGTTGAATCTATTGTTGTCTGATTTGTCTCCAGAACAAAGAAGGGAAGCTCATATCGAATTAATCCTTTGCAGCATTGGGTCACCAGTTGACAGAAAAACAGGATGTCAACCGAAAACCCGTAAGATGAGGTTGCAAAATCGTTCCCCTGTAGGAATAAAACTGACAAGGTATGTGTCATGTTTTGATCCTGCAGTTGCTGTTACATCAGTGGGAAAAGAAAGACATCAGCGACTGCTAATCCATCTGGCTGAGAAGAACAGAATTAGTAGCATCTTTGCCAACAAAGTTCAGCGCCAGTTCAACGAAATGTTGTCAACAACAAAAATTTGCGATGATTTAAAAAGCATATTCACGAAAGACCGAACGCCTAGATCACTTTTGGATGAAAGTGATGGAAATGAATACAAGGAAACTCTTTCTCTTTTGAAAATGATCCTTATTATGTCACATGGAAATGCAGCGGTAGAGAGAGGTTTCTCAATAAATAAGGAAGTGCTAATTGAAAATATGAGGGAAGAATCTTTGATTGGCTATCGCACTGTGTACGATGCAATTCATGCATATGGGGAGATTGATAAGGTACCGTTAACTAAAAGTTTGCTCTTTGATGTAAAAAAGGCATATAATAGATATAGTGTGGAACTTAAAGCAAGGAAAGAAGTAAAGAATAAAGCAGGTGAAGAACGAGAGAAAAGGAAGCTGAACGAACGGATTGTACGAGAGCTGGAAACAAAAAGAGCCAGAATTCTAGAAGAGGCTCAGACCATCAAAGACCAGATAGAAAAACTTGCTTAGGGCATCTCCTAAAATGCACTTATTGGTAGATATTCCTGGTGTTTTTTGTATTACTTTAAATTGTATTTTACTTAAATTTTTCTTACAACTACAGGGTTTATTATTTACTTGTTAGCAATTTATTAAAGCAAACTTATATTTTGGTCAAAATTGGATGTAATTTTTTTTTTTTTTTTAGTATTCATAACACATTTTCTTTTTGTGCTTGGAAAAATAGTTACTTTTCGTAGCTAGGGGGTAAGGGTCTTTTTGAAAAATATGGTGGAAATTGGTTATGCAAGGTCCTTGAAAAATTTAGAAATGAGCCTTGAAATCCTTACCAACAATTCTGCTGGACACCCTGACAGGGTAGGATCCTTTCTACTGATCTTATTTTTCACAATGGTAAATGTAAATTGATTAATGTCTATGCCCCAAACACCTCTTCCAGTTATGCTGAATTTCTATTTGAAATTCAAATGTTAATTGTTCCTTCTATGCCAATCATTATTTTGGGTGATTTAACAGGTTTGAATAGTTTAAACACTCAGGGAAAATTGCTGAGGGAGTTTTGCGAGTTTAATGAACTAAGACAAGTTCTTTCACCTTTGACTTTTACATATTCGTCATCAGTTGATAGATCCTCCTTAATTGATTATATTTTTTATACCCCACAAATTACAAAAATGTCCTCCTTTTGGTCTCCTTGTGCACTACAGATATCAGACCATGTTGGGTTGGCCTTTAGTTTTGGTCCCAGATGTCATCAACATTGGATTCCTTCTTCTGAATTTCTTTCAGATCACACTTGGCAAGATAAAATTCAACAGTGGATAACTAATAATCAGTACGTTTTATCTCAATCCTGGACAAATTTTAAGCAAAGATTATATAACTTTCTGAAGAGACTTCATAATAAACGTTCTGCTAAAATTACTGTTACACGTAAAAGAGAACACAAGGTGGCTCATTTGTTGAGCGATTGTTCCTCTGTGCAAGCTTTACAGGCAGAAGGGAAAGCTTTGCTTTCTCGACTTACAGCTATAGAGCTACAATGTTAAACTAATTCTTTTCCTAAAGCTCAAAATCTTTCAGAATCCTTAAAATTTATAGGTAAACGCATTAAAGCTGGTAAACGTGCAAATACAGCAAATAAGTTTCACCCTCAACTTGTTCAAAAAATATTGCTATCCTTTAAAGATAAATTCAGCAATGTACACAAGGTAGACAGCTTTATTGCTGAAGATTGGCAGTTTCCTACTTTACAACAAATTCCACCTTTTTCTTTCGATCCTTTTCCCCAGGTGGTGGCGAAGGCAATTTTGGAGACGTTGTTTTTGACAGCTCCAGGACCAAATCATTTACCATATACTGTTTTCAAACTGAATACCATAGTGTTTGCCAATTATTTAACAAGCCTTTTGCAACATAACACACTCCCATCTAAGGTGTCTAATATGGTACTCATTCCAAAATTAAAGGGAAACTTACAAATTCCCAAAAATTGGAGACCTTTAACTCTGTGTAATACAGACATCAAAATAATTTCCAAAGCTATGCTATCTTTTTACCAATTTGATCTTAAACAGTTATTGACTAAATTTCAATTTGGCTATTCCTTAGTTGCTACCATCCTGGATGCCGTCTTTGTACTAAGATCTATTTTTACTCTTATTCAAACATTTTATGTTCCCATCTTTATCTTTTCAATCGATTTCTCGGATGCATATTCTTCTGTCAATCATTGTTTATTGCTCAAACTGTTATCTCTATTTCAATGTCCAATCCAATTTGTAAAATTTTTTCAACATTTGTACACAACTTCACGCACTACAATAACAGTGCAAGATCAAACCATTTCCTTTGACATTTGTAAAGGGGTTGCTGAAGGCGATCCCTCATCCCCTCTTTGGTTTTCATTGTATATGGCAACATTCCTTCATACCATAGATAAAGACGAGTCCTTTTTGGGATTCCAACTTGGGAACATCAAATGTAAGTATTTGGCTTACTTGGATGATGTAGTGTTTTTTGCAAAGGAGCAAGATTCCGCCATAGCGCTGTCCGTCTTGTTGTGGGTGACGGAATCTAGTTTTGAACCAACCACAACCTATGAAGAAGCCTTTTAAAGGTGAAAACCGGTTCAGACTGTAAGGTAAAATTTTTTGATTTTACTTATAAATAAACCTAGTGCTGTGAGTCAGTGAAGTAATAGTAATATTTAGTTAAGTAACGGACACATCATGGACAACGAAATCCAAGAAAAAAAAAAAAACCCAAAGTTATTGTATTTACATGTATTGTTTCATGATCAGATTCACCAAATAAATACTTCAAATTTGTTTCAAGTGATGCAGCGAAAACGAAATAGAAAAATTTATGCGACTCTTATATGAGGATCAAGAAGACCTTAAAAGGTGAGACAGGGCAGGCCACAAAGTATTCCAAGTGGCCATGGATTAGAAAAATGTCATTTCTGGATGCGACACTTCAATATCATCTCCAGAGCAGCAATGTAACACAAGCGACAAGAGAAATTGAGGATGAAAGCCCCTCACCAGGGTATATGTCGCCTCTGGCAACCAACATGTCGCCTCTGGCAACCAACAATGATGAATCGAACCAACTCCATTCACCACCAGAAATGCTCCCTCCACATCAACCGAAGAAGAAAATGAAGTCACATCATGAAACAACAGTAAATATTTCTTCAGAGTCAGAGATTGACAAATTAATTACCTTTTTACAAACCAAGAAATCAAAGGAAAAAAAGATTGACGGGGTAGATCACTTGTTTCTGAGTTACGCTGAAACTTTTCGGCCAAGGATTAAATCAATGTTAAGTTAAAACTGGCAACTCTCTTCTAAGAAACCGAACTGAACAAGCTTCAAGAACAGGAGGTATCACAAACAACATCACCAGCATTTTCAACAAGTGGATTTGAGACGCAGGACATTACAACTTACAACTACTCTGAAGAAACACTGGATTATAGCATGGGATCACCTTCGACTATACAAAGTATCAATGCTTTTCTTTCTGCACGTGATGTACTTGAAAATTAGAATCCTAATAATTAATAACCATTTTTGAGTTTGTAATTTCCTTCACCTATTGTGTTTTTTCATAATATTAAAAATGACATTGTATCATATTACTTGTTATTAATATGTTTCATAACTTAACCAATTGAAACAAGGCGAAGACTAGCCATTTGCTTAAGGTTTCTCCAGTTCATTGTGCACTTTCCAATTCTGCATTTTATCAAATCATGCAATTCCTTGAAACATTCTCGCGTCATACAAAAATATTTAAGAAACCTATCTTCATGTGACTCCAGTTCGATACACAAGCGGTGGTATTCCCCTAATAAATTGTTCTCTTCTTATTGATTTCATGCACCCAACATCACCCAATGTTATGCCAGAAATCTTAAGCTTGATTGTAATTTACAGGAAGAGACCAAGAAGTTGTTGGATCTTGGAGTGAAACCAAAAGAAGTAGCTCAACATTGTCAAGCACAAAAAGAGTATTCTCTCAAAAGATAACAGGAATTTAAAAGAAAAGTGAATTTACTGCTAAGTGTGACAAACGATTAATTAAGCCTATTATCAAGCTTTTAGAAGAGGACAACAATGCTAAGATTCAGATAGAATACAATCAACATTCTGGTTCTTTGGAATATGTATTTATTAAAACATACATTATGAAAGAAACTTTTTTAAAATTTTCATGATGAAGGTTCCATCGATTAACAATACATGTTGAAAGGTATGCTTTTGTGTTTTTCTTGTGCAGGGTAATTGTAGTGAAGGTTTGCCTGTGCATTTGTTGAAAATGAGCATCACAACATTCTTTTCAAAATCTATTCACTGTTGTTTAGTTCTAATTTTTCATAAAGAAACACTCAAGTTGTGGTTCTTGATAAGGAGCTGACAGAAATTTCACTTGTATACCAATTCTTTCCTCATACATAAAATGATAATATTAGCCTATTTCATGCGTTGAAGGTTTCCATTCAAAAGTAGCAGAGATATTGCTTCTTCGTTACACTAAAAATTTAATTCGCAACTTATTGCACAGGTTAACTTATTCAACATGTGAAGAGGATTATTCTAAGTATTATGAAGAACTTCAAATAAATGTTCCTTCAAATTTTGATTACTTCAATAAAAATTGGCATACCTGCAAGGAATTGTAGGTGTTTTATTATCGCAAGAACTTAAGAACATCAGGTAATTATACAAACAATAGGATTGAGAGCCATTATCAAAAAATTAAAATTGGCATTAATTCAAAACTGCACAGCAGTGAAAGTATAGACAAGCTGTTAAATTGAAAGGGCGAGTTGAAAAAGGTACATGTTCCAAAAATATGGCAAACTAAACTGAGATACTACTTTCTTCTTTGCCTGTATACACACCCATTGAGCAGAAAAGAGATATATTTCTCAATCAGAGCTTTTACATGGCTCTGGTAAGCACATTTAAAATTAAGTTGAAGAAAGGACATATTCCAGGAATATGTTCTTTTTTTCAACTGAAAGCCGCGCTAGTGTTCAATCCCCAAAACATGTTGTTGTGATGTAGCAGATGAGCTTCTTATAGGTTATGTTTGATTTGTAAAGTGAAAATATATTGTGCTTATTGTCAGTTATATTCGTTTAGTGAAGTTTAATAGCTTTTGTTTTTATTCACAATGTCAGAATCAGATTGTGTCAGTAGTGAACAAAGACGTAAAAAGGGGAGAGTGAATAAAGAAGAACATGTACGGGAGAAGGAAAAGTTAACAAGACTTCGAGGTGAGGAGTTCGTAACTTCAGCAGGGGTGCTTGTCCTAGCCAAAACTACCGGACCAAACTGTAACTGCAGGCAAAAATGCATGGATAGTTTTTGTAATGAGGAAAAGGAGAATATTATTAATATTATACACAATGGCAGACCTAAGAATGAGCAGGACACTTTTTTAATGAGCCTGATTGAGAGGTTTGATGTTGCGAGGCCATCGAATGAAAACTCAAAACAACTCGGAGTCCTCTTTCAAATACTTTGCCATGAAAGGGACAAGCAGGGTTGAAGTTTGCCGCAATGCTTACATCAGCCTTCATGCAGTTTTGCATGAAGTTGTCATTAGGTTGACAAATATTTTGGCCTCTGGAAAATCTCCCATTGACATGAGAGGTAAACAACAACTGTGGTAATACTATTCCAGCCCCAATCCTGGTTAAAATAAATTAACAGGAATAGTGGGAAAGCTTTTCGTAGAGAAATATCCTAATATGGAAGAAGTAGTAAAGTATGAGTTTTACTTGGAGTATTGTAAGAAAAACTTTGGTTATGGATTAGGCACACTGTAAGTCAATGTATGTAGTACTTGTGAGGATCTCAACCAAAATGAAATCAAACACAATTAACGACAATGCAAAACGTGCAGCTTGCGCTGAGTTCATGGTCCATCAAAGGCTTGCTAAGCGGTTTTGTAAGATGCAAGAGGTCAGAGAACTATCAAAATCCAGGCCCGACGTCATGGGAATCGCTTTTGATTATGTGCAAAACCTGCCTTTGCCATTTCTACCTGTACAAGAAATGTTTTACCTTAGAAAATTATGGTTCTACATGTTCAATGTTTGTGATATAAAAAATAACAAAGCTTATTTTGACACTTCTCCAGAGGGTGAGGGAAACAAAGGACCTAATGATGAATCTTCAATGGTTTTGGATTTTATTGAAAATAAAGTTTCCAAAGAAGTAAAGGAACTCCATGTGTTCAGTGATGCATGTGGAGGCCAGAATCGCATTCACACCCTTTGTAGGCTTATGTGCACCTTGACCATGAACAATAAATTCAAGGTTATACACCAGTACTATCCTGCAAGAGGGCATAGTTTTATGCCATGACCGTTTGTTTGGCACTGTGAAGCATGAAGTCTGGCAACATGATAGTGTCTCCTCACCTAAATAGTACATCTCCATGATTGAAAGTGCCAAGGAAACAGAGCCTACTTTCAAAGTGAATGTAGCGCAATGTGACTCACTTTTGGAGTTCAAGAAATAGTGGCCACAATATTTTGTGAAACAACCAAAAAGCATAGAAAATACGTTAGTAACTTTCAAAATCAACAGATGCTTCATCTTCAAGTGAAGCTAAAGGGTTCGTTGAAACATCATCTTACATTAACAATCCCGTAAAATCTACTTTCAAACTAAAAAAAAAACCAACACTGTTGTACTTCTGAGACGAAGGCGTAACCAATAGGAAAAGTTCCCATAAAGAAAGAAACTGAAAGATCTTCAGTAAGTGAGTCACATTGTATTTCGTACATTAAAAGATGAACTGCAGTTCGACATAAAAAAAAATAATGATAAACTTTCAAAACTGAAAACTTATGTTCAAGCTAACATTTTGTCACAGACTTTTCCTGTATCCTCTGTTCTGAAGAAGTTTTAACAAATTCCCACTAGATGGCAATAGTATTCACAAAGAGTTGTTGAAGGAGGAAAAGAAGCCATTTTGTTTTAGCTCTGTCTTGTGCTTGGAGAAAAATAGTGTGGTTTATCTACATTCTATTTAAGTTTCTTCAGGATTGTCAAGACGGTTCTCATCTTTGTGTACTCTCCGTTCTAAACTTAAGACAGGTAAATAACATTGAGAAAATTTATTGAATCGTATTTAAGATAATTTCAACTACATTTTAACGGATGTTCATGAGCTAACCTCACAATAAGCATGACAAATTAGGGAAATTTTGCAGTGTACTCTGTTACATTAGCATTGTTATGGAGGATATTAATTTCATAATGGAGGGTACAAAATCGTTTATTTAAATACTGTGAGTTTCAATAATTGATTTAGTATATGTATTATAATGGAATATATGTTTATTATCATTATCATCAATAATTTAATATATTTATAATATTGGAATATTTGTTTATTATTATAAATTTCCTTTCTGCTAATTTGTGATAAGTTGATGTTCTAAACCACTCAGTTTCAGAATAAATTAAAATTTCAACCCTTGTTTTGCTTAAATTATGAGTTATGCATTTAAAATATTGGTAGGGGAGACCGTCACATGAACACAGCTCGTGAAATCTCGGGAGGAATCCGCAAACAAAGGGGGGGGGGGGGGCCTGTAGCACGTGCCTAATGAGAAGCAGTCAGACGTATGTTCTTGGGCGAGTGGAACAAAGATAAGTTGCAATTCCGTTTTTTCATTTTTTGGGTGGTCAAACCAACAAAAAATTTTCCGAAACTTACATTTTTCTCATGTTTGTAGTTAGTGTGAAGGAGGAAAGTCATGCTCACTTCTGTTTGGTATGAATTAAGTGTTTTATTCCTGATTTTTAATTTGCCTTATCCACGCAGCAGAAGTTCCAACAATCGTAAAAAGTCAAAATGGCGTACAGTTGAACACGTGCAGTGGTGTGTTGGTAGGTACAACAGGACTTTGTATATACTTAAGTGAGTTTGTAGGTACATATGTTTGTCAATTTGAATGTTATTTCTGAGTGGACTACTTCTACGTCTTTAAAGTATAGTAATTAAAGGCCTTGGTAGTCCTGAAAATATTTTAATCACTTAAAATGTAGAAAAAATTGACAATTTTTGTCAATTTTTTTTACATTTTAAATAATTTATTTTACAGAAATTGATGAAACATGCCTCGTTGCAAGGTGGGGAAGAAAAGGACCAACCCTTCAGCCCAGGCTTTTGAAAACGCTGTTTCTGAAGTTTGGATAAAGGCGTATCAATTCGGCAAGCTGCTGCGAATCACAACCTCCGCTTCAGTGCTCTTATTGTGAGGATCGCCAAGTTCGAAGCATCAGGTAATAAACATTATAAGTATGAAACCAAGTACAATAATAAAAAGATTTTTTCAGAAAGTGAAGAGATTTTACTCGTAGATTATATCAAACAATGTGCATATTTTCATTACAAGAATAAGTGTGTGTTAGTAAAAAAGGTCTGACCTTACACAGCCAATCCAGAGGTATAATTTGGAATGTTTTCCAATATTTTAAGAGTGAGGGCGATGGAATGTCTATTATAATGAATTAATAAAAAAAACTACTATCGCAACAAATTTGTCAAGTTCGATGGTTTGCAGAGTTGTCAACGAGGGAAAAACAAAGACCGATGGTGGCATTTCATTTTCAACGCCAAGGAAGAAAAGACCACATCCTAGGCCAATTTTGGAGTTAGATGAATTTGGTTTATCTGTTGTCAGAGCCACCGTGAGTGAAATTTTTCAAGAGAATGATTATCCAACAATTCGTAAAATTCTTTCAAAATTATAATCAAGATTGGATTCACGGGAGACAAAACATCGTGAAAAATTCTTCATGTGAAACTAGGACTGAAGTACGGAAGAATTGACATGAGGCAATTTTACATCGAAAAGCCTTATATTGTAGCCTATCGATACAAATATTTAAGGCAAATCAAACAGGAACATTCGGAAGGGAAAACAGTTATTTATCTGGATGAGACTTGGGTTAATGCTCACACAGGCAAAGAGCTACAATGGCACAGCGATTAGTGCAGTATCTGTGGACGGAAAATACCATTCGGCAAAGGGCAGCGACTTATTTTATGCCATGCTGGAAGCAGCAGTGAATTTGTTTCTGAGAGTATGCTTTTGTTTCGATCTCGGACAAATTCAGTAAATTACCATTATGAGATGAATGGCGACTGCTTCAAAGAGTGGTTTGAGAAACAATTACTACCAAATATTCCTTTCAATTGTGTTATTGTAATGGATAATGCGTCAAATCACTCCGTGGAAATTGAAAAGGCCCCAACAAGCAACAGCAGAAAAGCAGAAATGATTGGATGGTTAGCTCGTCAAGGAATCCCTCATGATTAAATATGTTGAAAGCAGAGCAATCGACATTGTAAAGCATTACAAAATAGGCAGAAAGCAGTATGTGATCGATACCTTAGCATCAGTCACAGACACACAGTATTACAATTACCACCGTACCATTGTGATCTCAATCCAATCGAGTTGATTTGGGCACAAGTAAAGGAATATGTACGTAAGTACAATACAACCTTCAAACTCAGTGATATTGAAAATCTCACCGCAGCAGCTGTACAAAATGTATCGTCAGATAATTGGATGGCAGCTTACAATCATGTATTGCAGGTAGAAGACGCCTACTGGCAATCAGATCATATCATTGAGAATTGAGTGGAGCAGATAAATCAAGGGACAGAGGAGTTACAACAGCAAAAGGAGATGACAAAAGAAAGGAAACTGGTTGAAAGAGAAGGAAATGAAATCTAAGGCTTTGAAAAATAAAATGAATTTAATGGAAACGAAACTACAAGAAAAGCAGCTAAATTTCGCCAGAAGTATTACAGAATGTTTAAACATGATGACAACAGAAATTATCAAGATAGTCCAAGGAAAGGTGTTAAGAAATTGTTAAAAGGACATAACGTCACACAGTGATTAAAAGAAAACTACTGTGTGCTGCTGTGATGGAAAAACAGATTAAAGAGAACTTTTAAGATGAAAAGAGTTTAAAGAAAAGAAGGGAATTCATGTCAAAACTTTCTGGAGGTATAGTAAAAAAAGTATAGATGCCTTAATGAAAACAATGACTTCACACAAAGCTTTTGCCCAGAAAAAGCCAATATTGGAGAAAAAAAAAAGTAACTTGTGCAGCAGACTTGCTCCAGGAAAGAAAGATACCATAACCGTGAAAGGAGATAAAAGACAGAAGAGATATTTGAATGACACCATAAAGAATTTACATATAACATTTCAAGGAAAAAAATATTCGCATTTAAAAGTATCTTACTGTCCAACCGTCAGGAGAAAAGCTTCGGACTGCAAAGGGGTGGCGGCGGTCGTTATGGAAACGGGTTATTCCATTCTATTTTAAGGGGGAGGGTTTTCCCGTTTGGCGAATTCTGTGGCATTAAAACTGGAAACGTTGCATTTCGCTTTGTACTTCGGTCAATGCAATACGCTCTCTCAATTTGATTTTCTCATCGAGTTTTATTTCTGTTTCTGTTTTGTTTCTTAAAACTTAGTTTTAATCTGTGTGAAGTGACTTGTCATTGTGTTGCACAAGATTTTGATTTGTAAAATGACTACATTTAAAAGTGGAAAGACTTTACATTCTCAAGCACGTGCAGTAGTCCACAATGTTACGGCGTTTTTTGAAGAGGAAAAAAAACTGCAAATTCACTAAAAATACCTATTTCAAATGCAATTAAGAGGACTGCCATAGCGACTGGAGTTTCAGTGTCGTCTGTTAAAAAGATAAAACGGGAGGTGAAATCGCTTAATGACAGTGAGATGAGTATTTTATCAACCCCTGGAAAGCATAGAAAAGACCATCATATCGAAACTGCAATGTTGATGATTTTGACAAATGTGTCATAACACAAACTATTCAGGATTTTTATATAAAGGAGAAATGTGTTCCTTCTATTGGAAAACTGCTCCCAGTGCTTGAAGAAAAAAATAATTTTGCATGGAAAAGAGAGTCCCTGAGAAGAATACTACATTCCATGAATTTTCGATGGAAGAAGTGCATCAGTTCACGTAAGATTTTACTCGAAAGGCCAGACATGAGTGTTTTGGAGGTATAAATATTTGAGAGCTATGAAAAAATTCAGAGAGGAGCAACGTTGTTTAGTTTATATCGACGAAACTTGGGTAGACGGAAATTTTAACATATGGCAAATGTTGGCAGGATGTCTACTGAAGGTATTCGCACGAATACCAGCTCTAAAAACAGTCTCATTGTCGTTCACGCAGGCACAAGTAATGGATTCATTGACGGAGCGGAGCTTATTTACAAAGCTTCTTCAAGTACTGGTGATTATCACGGACAAATGAATGGAGAGCAATTTGAAAAATGAATTACTGAGAAACTATTACCTAATTTGCAACCTCATAGTGTGATCTGCATGGACAATGTTCCCTACCATTCAGTAAAAGCAGATCGCGTTCCTACAAAGTACTCAACTAAAGGAACAATGCTTGAATGGTTGGAAAAAAGAAAATTTCCCATGACACAACTATGCGAAAAGCAAAACTATTTGATATCATTACAAAACATATTATTGGAAAAAAGACGGACTTATGGAAGAGATTGTGGACAAATTAGTGATAACTCTGTCGGATGGTGATTCAGATTTAAGTGATTCAGATTCAAGCGAAGACGGCAATCAAACAACTGAAAAGTAGAAAAGCACCTGGTATTGATGCCATACCAGCAGAAGCATTGAAGGCGGGCGGTGAGATCATAGTTAACCGGCTGAGGAGCTTAATATCTAACACTGTTATGTGGAACAAGGCCAAGGTGCCTCAAGATTTTAAGGATGCAATTATCGTGCCTATACACAAGAAAGGCGATGCAGCCGATTGCAAAAACTACAGAGGCATAAGTTTATTGTCTACCTCAGCGAAACTTTTAACCTCCATCATTCGTTCCCGACTACTCAAGAATAGAGAAATGAACTGTAGAGAAGAACAGGCTGGATTCCGACCAAGGAGAGGATGCATGGATCAAATTTTTACACTACGACAGATAGTCAAATCGCGACTTCGGTGCAAAATAGAAACCTGTTTGGTCTTTGTTGATTTTTCCTGTGCCTTTGATATCATATCACCAATGTTACTTAACATTGTCGTTGACTGGATTCTTCGAAAAACGTTCAAAGATAGACCGGGTGTACCAGTGGGGAATAATTTCACAGTCACCAACATCTACTTTGTAGATACTGATCTCCTTGTCCTTTCTTATCAGTCTAAAGTCACCGACCTGGTACATGCTGATGACATTATCTTTCCAGCAGAGACAACTCAACAGGCGCAATACATCCTGAACGATTTGGAAGCAAACTTGACCTAAATATCAACGCTGAAAAGACTAAATATATTTTTATCGGCAACCAACAGATGCAACTCTTATTGAATGGTGACCCGATTGAACGAGTAGATGCATTCAAATACCTAGCGTCCATCATTGATAGTCAATGTGTGGTAGCCACTAAGGACATCAAGAGCCGAATCGGTTCTGCTTCTGCTGCCTTTGCCTCCTTACGGAAGTGTCTATGGAACCAATCAGACGTGTCAACTACAACTAAGATGTGAATCTTCAATGCCTCTATAAGCACCATCTTACAGTATGGATCTGAATTTTGGACATTGCAGGCATCTCAGTTGGAAATGCTCAAGCAGGTTAAGTCACTATTAAGCATAGTATACTCCACCTTATGCTACGAGATCACTAGAAAAATGATGTTCGGCAGGCCTGCACTAGTCAATGCAATAACCTTAGTTCCCACATCAATATGGAGGTATTACGGCTGTTCAAACAGAACAACAAAGTTTTTAGCACTTCCGCCGAATGCTACTCATCTCCTGCAGCCACTGGATGTGGCCTAATTTCGCTCAATGAAAGTTGCCTGGCGAAAGGTGTTGAAAGACTGGAAGAAGACGGCCGCTGGAAGTCGGTGAAAGACTGGAAGAAGACGGCCGCTGGAAGTCGGTGCACATCTGTACCCAAGGACCAATTTCCAACCCTTCTGAAAAACCTCTGGGATGGCCTGATCAATGGTCCAGAAAAGTTGATCTCTGGGTTCCGCAAGTCGGGGATTTATCCTATTGACAGACA
>JAFIDM010000006.1:14026281-14084600 GCA_023159025.1 Thereuonema tuberculata
ACTAACTGCTTTCTTTTTCTTTTCCATAAATTGCACAAATAAAACATTGATTTCATTCTTGTAAAGATTTAAAACAAATCAATAACCTGTTATTCTGCTGCTGTAATCAGAAATTTCTTGAAGGGGCAGCATCCAATTTACATAATAATAACAGATTTAATATATGCCTTAAAAAGTTGATACACATGACATTTTTTCTGAATGTTTAGAAAAACTTATTATTAAACAGTTATTGATCAAAAAAATTATCAAAATGAACATAAATTATCTTATTGCCAAAGAGATTAAATTGATTTTTTTTAACACTACTTAATTGTTTGGGGGCAATGGATGGGAAACATCACTATCGTGCTCCTGCCAATTCTGGATCTCTTTACGTCAATTATAAAAAGACGTTCAAGTATTGTTTTACTGGCAGTGAGTGATGCCAGGTATGGATATTAATTTACTCTTCCAATTAGAAATTAGGTAGTTTCAAGAACCAGATTTGAATCTGACATCTCCTTTTCATTGCTTTCTCACTTATTAAAATGCTTTAATATATAATGTAATGAAAAGTTGTACAAGTCTAAATACATTTCATGAAGTAATTATTAATCTTGTTTTCCTGAGAATTTAATGCTGGTTACAAGACTTTTCTGGTAACATTGATGATTTTAATTTCAGGAAGTATTTTTAAATATGTGAAAGTTTTAATGTCTGAATGTAAGTAATGTTTTCACTTTGTGTTCTTTTTAGGTACTGCTTTACATTAGCTGATGTTGGTGCCTATGGAAGAGATTCAGATGGGGAATATTTGCTCGTTCAGAGTTTGGTAGAGCTTTGAAGAGCAATCAGGTGCCTATACCTCCTTCTAAACATCTTCCCGGAACCAATACCAACCAGCTATTTGTTTTTCTGGGTGATGCAGCATCTCTTAAAAACAAACCTGATGAGACCATACCATGGCACCCACATACTACAAGAGAAGGCAATTTTTAATTATAGATTGTCATGTGCCAGAAGGACAGTTGAAAATGCCTTTGGGATATTGGCTTCCAGGTAACTTATAATGAAGAACTGCTTTTGTTATGATTAAAAAATAGTTACCAAACTATCTACTAACATTATTATGAGGGGCGTTCAAAAAGAAACGAGCCGGAGTGTGGAATGGACAAACCGGTGACAGAAGGGTAATATTGTTGCATGTGTAACCAAGATTGGTTCCGACACGTGAGTGCGGAAGTTCACAGTCCGCCGCTAGAGGGTCAATGGGTGCAAGTCACATGACTAAAAGCTAGCAAAAGCATGCGTCAATCGTCCAACACAGTCATTCGCGTTGTAAGCAGTGAAACAGTGCAATGGAGGCGTCCAAAGAAGAGCAAAGAGGTGTTGTTCGTTTCCTGACAGCAGAAGGAGTAGGGGGGGAACGGACATTCATCGAAGAATGTCACAAGTGTACGGTGAACACTGCATGTCCCTTGCAAGGGTCAAGGCGTGGCACAAGCACTTCAAGGAAGGATGGGTGTCGTAGGCCGATGATGCACGGCCTGGAACACCACATCGCATTACCGATGACATCGTCCAGCTGATTGATGGACTCGTTTCCCAGGACCGCCGAGGTACAGTGAAAGCCATCGCGGACGAGGTCGGATTGAGCGTCGGAAGTGTTCACATCATCATTACAAAATAATTGAACTGGCGCAAAGTGTGTGCCATTGGATGCCCCACAGTCTTCAACCTCAACAGAAAGCATGTTGAATGACCAACTGTATTGATCATCTGCAGCGCTATGCCAGGGAAGGGAATGAGTTCCTGGCACGAGTGGTGGCTGGATTGAGTCTTTGTGTCATCACTTCGAACCAGAATCGAAACGACAAAGTCTCCAGTGAAGCATTCAGGGTCACCACCACCAAAAAAATCCAAGGCCATCCACACAACTGCAGAAAAGGTTATGCTGACATTCTTCTTTGACCAAGACGGTTCCTTCTGATAGACTTCCTGCAGTACGGGACAACAGTGAATACCCAGCGTTACTCGCAAACTTTGACCAGCCTTCACCAAGCGATAAAATCGAAACGACCAGGTAAGCTCACCCGAGGGGGCATTCTGCTCCACGACAATGTAAGGCCCCATGCGGCCAACACAATCACGGCACTCTGGCAGAAATTCAAGTGGGAGGTTCTCGACACCCTCCATACAGTGCAGACCTTTCTCCCTGCGATTACTCCATTTTTGGTCCCCTAAAAAAGGCTCTGAGGGGCAAACGATTCACCTTGGACGACGATGTCAAGCAGTACGTGCAGAATTGGTTCACAATGCAGCCCCGGTAATTTTTTACGAGACAGCCATTCATCGCCTTGTATCGCAGTGGGACAAGTGCCTCAACAGCCAGGGCCAATACTTCTGACATACAGGTACTGGTTTCTGTTCCTAGGCCTCTGGCTCGTTTCTTTTTGAATGCCCCTTATATAATAGAATTACTACATAATTAACAAATTCTAACATCAATTATTTTCTTATGTATATGTCATTTTAATTAATATACTAATGTTTTTTTTCTTCTTCATTAAACATTGGTGTATTTAATGTGTGTGGTAAAACTAAGGATAATGAACAACCTTTGCCAATGTTCCACCCACACCAACGTTATGAAACAAAAAAAAAAATAAAAATAACAAACAATGCACAACAACGATATTAAGCAATCCCAAACAAAATATCAAATGAACAATTCAAGAACCCAACCAGGAAAAGGACAACACCCCAAGGATGAACGCAAGGACACCCTCAACATGTGCAGTTTCGGAGAGATCCACCAACAACACCCCCACCTCAAGACCACCAGTGAAGCCCCTGCGTCATCTGGCAACACCACCAATGACCACCACGGCTCCCAAGAACAACCACATGATTGGACAATCAATATTTTGAAATTTGTTCGTTCCCCTTTTTAAACTATTACCTACCTATTCTTTGTAATCTTGCTGACAATGGAGAACTTGATGCCTCTGAAACTGTTCAAGGATCCCCTTTTTATTATGTAATGTATGTTTTTTTATTGTTTCTTAAATATATAACAAAATGTTTTTTAGTGTGTTTATTGAGTATTTCTTTCACTTCTTCATTAAAGGTGGGGAGTTTTCCAGAAGCTTTCGGGTGGCAAGTGGATCACACCTTAGACATTGTCCTTAGTTGTCTACTGTTGCGTAACTTAAGTGATGAAAAAGTGGCAGCTTCCATTAGGCAGTACTGTCCCTCCACTATATGGTGATTATGTCGACAGACATGGCATTATTAGGGACGGTAACTGACAAGATAGAATCCAAGCAATTACCACAGGAACTGGGAAATTTGGAACCTCTGTATCATCATACAGAGCTTTTGTGGTCTGAGACTCTTTCTTCCCGTACTTCATCAGCCCTAATGGTTTAGTATCATGGCAAAATAGTAAATGTATTAACCTCCTGAGACCTGGAGTCCTTCTGGAAGGACTTTTGTAAAATGATTATTGCTCTTGGTAAACTTGAAGTTAAGAACTTCAGTCACTACGACTTATAGAAGGAATTTCAACCTTAATTTTCGTTTTTGAATGATTGTCGGTCGTGCCACACTTTAGTGACAACTGGTTTTTGAACATGGCCGCTCCCAGTACAAGCACTAACGACATGTAGTTCTCAGGTATGAACTTTGTTCGGCTACCAAAATATGCTTAAAGTTTCATTCTGTTTACGTGTTTTTGTAGTTTGTAACGATGTAATTTGTTTCCCTAAATCAACAGACGAAATTTTGAATTTTTGGGGGTTATTGTTTTGAGAGAGAATATGTTGTCCTTATAAGGAAACTTTAATGAGAGTGAAGGATAGTTATTGGGTGTTTGATTATTGTTATTTGGAAGGAAGGATAAGTAATTGTTTAAGCTTAATCTTATTTTTAATTAACATTAAAATTGTAGGCCTACAGAATAATTTTTTAATCTACTGTGATTATTTAATAAGATATTAATCCTAAGAAATGATTCATTAATTCTATTATAATCACTTGTTTGTGTATTATAATTAAATAAAGAATTATTTCGCAGAAATAAGAGTTTGTTGTGTGTGTTTATTGAAGGAGATGATAATATTTAAATGTTGGTGTATATTTTGAATTATTTTGTGTGTATATTATCTGTGTTTCCTTAACATTTTGTTGTGCCTGAGAATTTATATTGAGAGAAGTTACCGTGGGAAACTCAGGTCTATTTCATGTGTTGATCACGTGTCTTTTCTCATTAGAAAGTTGCGATTTCACAGGAAATGCGAATTATTGTGCCGTATGCAAAAATGAGAGAACGGGGGTCATATGATCATTTTATGAGTTTTTCATTGGCTTATTCTAGTATTAGTCAGTTTTTGGCAGGAAAACAGGGAGAGAAGGGGCAAAAGGTTACTGCCCAGGAGAGAGTTGTTGGTCAGCTGCCATGCCGAAAGGTCATGCACCCTTTGGAAGTGGGGTTAGCATTTCCTTCTGCCCATAATGTGTAAAGTGCTCCGGGATACGGCATTGGAACACTAAAAAAGGTGTGCTCTGTGTTTTGGTTAGTTTCTTCTGTGACAAATTCCACGAACGTGTGCTCGTTTGAACCGAAAACATCGACCACCAGCGTAATGGACCACTGCGGGAAAACCCCAATCGAGAAGGCCGAAGGTCAGCGCTCGACAAGTAAGACGAGAGAATTGTAAGTAATAACTTTATTTTCTACGTCGACGATTAAAAAGTAAACTCAAAGTCCACAAAGTAAAAGTTTCGTCGAAAACTAGAAGAATATTGAAATCCTGTGAGAGCCAAAAGGAACAATTTCAGGTTTTCGTTATCCCGTAATCCAAGGCAAAAATAAAACCGGAAGTTAGACGGAAAGAAGAAAGAAGGAAAAGCTACTTTAATATGATGATAAAGATATATATATATAATATAATGATAAGCTTACTTAATCGTAACAGGATTGGTGGTTTAAGGACAATTTCTAATCCTAAAGAAGGGGATATAAGGAGTAATTTTGAATTAGTGTGCGAAAGACGAATGAATTAAACATAAGGTGAGGAGCCATTGTTGCATTTTGAAGGGAAGACGCTGGTAATTTGTGTGTGTTGTTGTTTCATGGATTTCTTAAGCCTAAAGTTAAGTTTGATCATTAATCTTTCTATAGGCTAATTCAAAAAGAAGACGGCTTTATACTTTCGTCCGAAGATTTCAAGTCATGGCCGGTAAACAAACCCCAACAAAACTACTTAAGTTACTGAGAAAAAGGACTTCATTATGCAGAAAACAACAAAAACACATGAAGCTTCTGAGAAGACTTCTTACAAAGCTGACAAACAAAAACAGCTTATTAAAAGAAGAATTGAAGAAGAAAAATCAGGAAATTACAGAAAAAAATAATCAAGTGAAACAGTATGCCAGTCACATTCAACGACTGGCTAAATCTCTTTTACAGGACACAGATGTCAAAGATTCAGTTTCTTCTTCTAGCGATGGAAAAAGCATTCAAGAAAGACACCTTCAAGGATTTGACCAAATGATCGAGCTTATTGGAGTAAGTTCTGAAGAAGGCACATTTCTAGAAGAGCCAGAATGAAAGAAAATGGAAGAAATAAGTTTCAGTGAAATTCTTCAAAATGAAGAAAGAAAAAAGTTTGAGAGTTTGGCAGGAAAAAAAGACATCCAATATGAAGAAGAAACCTTAAAAAAAGATACACCAGAAGTCAAAATATCTGACGAGAAAAATGATGGTGCAAATTGTCACAAACGTAGTTCGTGCCTCGACGCTTCCGCTAATCCTTTCTCTCCCCTCCTTCCGTCCACATCTCGTTCCTTGCTTATTTCTCTACATATTCCCATCATTTTTACATTTCTGCCTTATTATCAATTCCTGGTGCTGCAAGGGTTCTCCTTCCCTTATTCCCCGCCAACACGGCGCCCTTGTGCCTATTGCGCCCTTGTGCCTGTTTTTTTTTCCCGACTTTAGGAGTGACCACTAAGTGTTTTTATGGCTGGTACACAAAGGCAACCAGCCCGTGAAAACTGTTTGTTTCCTACGTTAAAAGCCAATTCCCCTGTCCCCCCGTTAGGCATTGCATCAGAGTCCTGCTCTGAATAGGGAGAAACAAAAGGAAAGGCCAACTGGGACTTTGTAAGTGGTGCCACCCCTTTTTGACCAGAGGCGACGAAGGGGATCAACACCCCTCTCCTTGGGAGGAAAAACAAAACAACAAGGACAGTCGGCGAATGAGAATGTCAGGGAGCAGGTTCAAAAAAGGCCCATCGCAATCTCCCTCGCTTCTCGGAACCCCACCGCCCTCCTGATCTGTGAGTCCCTAATCAGAGGTCGGAATAATCGCAAAGCTGAGCACCGGGATACTTGGTGCAATTCTGGATTCCCGCTGCGTCTTCTCCGACAAGAAGTCTAGCGGAGCTTCCTGAGTACCCGCTCGCATCTGGACTTCCTGTTCCCCAGTCGGCTGACTCCCACGAATTGACGACAGCAGCGAACGTCCCCCCGCCGGAAACCGCTGGTGATCTCCAGCTTCTCCAGACCTGCCTGTGCCCTGCCTAGTCCGGCACCGTGAGTCTTCCCGATTACCTTCATTTGTATTTTCCAATCTTTCCTTCCCTGTATCCGCAATAAAGCCTTCTTTTCACTCTACGAAGCCAATCTGTCTTTCATCTTTGAGAAGGCGCGTGCCATCGGCGAATTCCCGTCACTAGGCTAGCGTTCCTTGGCACCTCCCTTTTTTTTCCCGTCCAATCTCTTCATTCACCCCCTTATTTACCTTTTCCCCTTTTGTCCCGTAACCGTGGCTTGCTTGGGAGAGCACTCGATGGCGTGCGCCTAAAACAACACGTGACAAAATAAAAACACACCAGAAGTCCACACACCAGACACACCATTTGTGAAGCCAGAAAATGATGGTGCAAATAAAACCACACCAGAAGTCCACACACCATTTCTGAAGCCAGAAAATGATGGTGTTCTATGAGATTGACTCAGTGCTAGATTAATAATATTGTTTGCTGTTGGTCTATTACTGAGTGGTGTAGCTGGATCTGAATCAAACTTAGTTTTCAGCTTCCTATAGTTCCTAAATGGTCTTCTTCATATTGATCCAGTCAAAACAATTTCACTGCTAGTGTTTACAGTATACTTTGTAAAAGAATGTCAAATGTTCAATAAAGATACCAATTGTTCAATATCCCTAAAAAAAAAAAAAAAAAAAAAAAAAAAAAAAAAAAAAAAAAAAAAAAACCCAATCTAGAAGGCCGAAGGTCAGCGCTCGACAAATAAGACGAGAGAATTGTAAGTAATAACTTTATTTTCTACGTCAACGATTAAAAAGTAAACTCAAAGTCCACAAAGTAAAAGTTTTGTCGAAAACTAGAAGAATATTGAAATCCAGTGAGAGCCAAAAGGAACAATTTCAGGTTTTCGTTATCCCGTAATCCAAGGCAAAAAATAAAACCGGAAGTTAAGACAGAAAGAAGAAAGAAGGAAAAGCTACTTTAATATGATGATAAAGATAAGCTTATTTAATCGGAACAGGATTGGTGGTTTAAGGATAATTTCTAATCCTAAAGAAGGGGATATAAGGTGTAATTTTGAATTAGTGTGCGAAAGACGGATGAATTAAACATAAGGTGGGGAGCCATTGTTGCATTTTGAAGGGAAGACGCCGGTAATTTATGTGTGTTGTTTCATGGATTTCTTAAGCCAAAAGTTAAGTTAATCATCTAGTGCAGCGTTTCCCAACCGGTGGGTCGCGACCCACTAGTGGGTCGTGAAAGGCTTACAGGTGGGTCCCGACTTGATACTAAAACTATCAGAAGCCATCGAATAAACCATCAGAAAAGATCAGAAAAATCGAAAATCGATCATATATAAGGAAGGAATACGATATAAATATGGTTTTATTCTATATTCTTCTATTCCTATATATGTGGAGGCTTTCCGATAAGGAAAGTTGGGTCGCCAGCTGAAAAACGATAAGGAAAGGTGGGTCGCCAGCTAAAAAAGGTTGGGAACCGCTGATCTAGTGTTTTAGGCAAAAATAACCCCAAGAACAATTTAAGGGTTAAAGTGACATTTGTCTGACGAACATTATCAATCACGTTTTCGATATAAACTGAAGAACTTTCGTTTAAACGTTAACTGTGAAATTTCTTAAGATTTATATTTGTTATAGTGTTGATAAAGAGAAAACTGAGTAACTTTCAATTAAAAGAATTTCGTGTTTAAATTATCTTTTGAAAACAAACTGTGTTTTGAGGAGAAAAGGGAAAAGACAAAGTGTTTAACATTATCTATATGGTTTATTTAGTGTTTAAGGTATATTTTATTAGCATACAAAAATAATAAGTGTGTTTATTGTCTTAAATTGGTTCTTAAGATATAATTGATTATGTTTTGGGTGAGTTCATGAATCATTGAGGGAGAAGGTTTTCAGATAATAAAGGAAGGCAAAGTCGAATCTACTAGTGAGGGAAGAAAGGGTTGTAAGTCAGCTGACTGAGAGGGGCTTGGAATCTTATATAAAGTTGTAATTCTGGGGAGAAGGTTTGAGAAAGTTGAAGTGGTTTGTTTTAGAAACAAAGTGTAATTTTAAGAGAAGAAAAGTTATAATAAATGTTCATTTTTTTTTCTCATTAAAATAAAAGGTTTTGTCTGTTTATCATTATTCATTACAGGTGTTTACTAGCATTAATAAAATTTAACATTGTTTACGAAATAAGGTTGCTACATCATATATTTAATTTTAATTGAGTATACGATCTGGTGGGAACAAACTTTGTAGTTTTAGTGGATTTCTATAAAAAGGATACATGGGAACCCGAGGATTATCTTAGTGAATGTTAAGTGGATTTATCATCAGATTTAGGGTTGTTCTTTGGAGTTTATCCTCTTCTCTGCGATTTACTCTTGGGCCCAGCAATCAGCAGATAGGATTAAACTATTACTCCATTATCTCTGAATCCATCACTAAGGGTAAGTTTAAGTGCGGAAACCAGCGTGTCAACATTTCATCGAGCAGTGATCGGCAGATCGTCTCCAGAAGGAAATTACAGGTGTTTTGGTTTTGATTTTATGGTAGCAGGACTAAGGCTCTTTCATTACTTTTACTTTATTTTTTTTTATAGTGTTGCAACCACACGTTACAAAGTTGGTAGCTGAATAGTTTTTTTTTTTATTATTTTTCGGCAGTGTGAGTTAACCCAATTCGCAAGTGTCAAGTTAAAGGTCTAATTTCATTATAAAAAGCAGTCATTAGTTGTAAATGAGTTTGTTATTATTTGAAATAGCACAAAACATTGAAGTCCTTCTGGAAGGACCATTGGGACTTAATGCCATGACTCAAGCAAAATGAAGACTGGAAACATTTTATTTCTTTTTTACAAATGCCCCTAAATTATGAAAATTTAAATTTGAACTTATAAGGGGATTTCATTTTTCTTGTTTTTAATTTTCAAAAAATTCTGCAAATAATTAAAATAAAATTCACTAACACTCAAATTTTTTTTGGTAATTTTTTTTAGATTTAGTACTCTGTATTTTCAACTAAAAAAAAAAAAAAAAAATTCACGAAAACCTGAACTGTTAAAATTTTTGTAAATTAATGATTTGTATTTAAAAACTTTTATTATTAATGCAATAGGTAATTTTAAAAAAATAATTTAATTTCACACTATTTAAAAAAGAAACCTTTTTTTTTTTTTTGTAAATTGACTGTTGCACTAATAATAGATATTTTAAATACAAATCATTATTTTAAGTATTTTTTATCATTTCATGTATTTGTCAATTTTTTTTATGTTGAAAATATCTAGTAATATCTCGAAAAAAACCAAAAAAATTGACTGTTTTTGAATTTTATTTTAATTAATTACAAAATATCTTGAAAATTAAAACAAGAAAATAGAAAACCCACATGCTTCACAAGTTCATATTTAAATTTTCAGAATTTTAGGTGCATTGGAAAAGAAATAAAAGGTTTGCAGTCGCCTGAATTGCTGGAGTCAGGACCTTAAGTAACGGTGTGTCCTTCAAGTAGAATAGCTGGGACTAAATAAGGTTTTGTTATTTTTTGTTTTTGTAGGAGAAAAACGAAATAGAAAGCGAAGAAACCCTCTTACTTCTGAAGAAATATTTAAATATCTCGAAATGCCTGTTTCAGATATTGACTTGTCAGATGAAGATGATGAATTTGAAGATTGGCTGGAAGGCGTAGAAAGTAACTCATTTGAAGCTATGAATGATAAAAGATGGTTTTGAAGCAAACTTGTTAGATGATTCAACCAGTGAGTCAAAGAGTAATGAAAATGAAATTTATCCAGAAAAAAATGAGAAGGAAAAACAAATGCTGTAAGACATCCCAGACAAAAAACAATGACTACAAGTAGGATCAGAAAAAAAGCTTTCTTTTATTAGAAAGCGAATATATTACGGACACTGACAATTTGTATGCAAGGCAATCTTGGACTCCAGGAAAATATTTCGAACATTTCATTGAGGAAGCCATTTTTCTGCGTTTTGCAGACTGCACTAATCAACGGATAGTTAAAGAAACTGGGAAATCCCCTTCTCTAATACGTATTAAGATGCAGCAATTTTTCAGAATGACTTTATTGATGGGCATCTTTAAGTTTCCAAAGCTGCGGATGTATTGGGAAAAGAAAAGTAATCTGCCATCTTTTGCCACCGTGATGACTCGAGATAGTTTTTTCAAAATCAGAAGTAATCTGAAAATTGTCGATGACGAGTTAGAAAGCAGTACAACAGACACACTTTGGAAAGTCAGACCTCTAATTGAAAGAATACGTAAAGCATGCTTAACTCTACCAATGGAGCAGCGAGTTTGCATTGATGAACAAATGATTCCATTCAGCAGCAGGTGCAACCTCAAACAGTATGTGCCAAATAAACCTAACCCAGTAGGTTTAAAAAATTTCATTCTTGCAAACTCTATTGGCACGATACTCAATTTCGAAGTTTATCAAGGAAAGGGAACTTTTTTGAACTCGAACACAATTTGGAATTGGCGATTCAGCTGTTTGTCGACTGATGCAACATTTGAAACCAGGAAATATCCTGTATTTTGACAGATATTTTACATCATTGCCTTTGTTGCAGCAACTGAAAAACAATGACATTCTTGCTACTGGAACAATTATGCAGAACAGAGTTCCAAAAAATCTGTCCTTTACCCACAGATGCCACTTTTAAAGGGGAAACCACGGGGTAATAGCCAAGCTATTGTTTCAAAATCACATAACCTAGCTCTTACTGTGTGGTTTGACAACAAGCCAGTCTTAATGGCATCCACTGAAAGCTCTACAGAGCCACAACAAAAGTGTAGAAGATGGTCAAAAAAAGATAAAGATGGTCTCTTTCATTGAAGTTCCACAGGCAAATGTTGTTGTACAATGAAAATATGGTGTGGACTTGGGAGACCGAATGACGAGTTACTACCGAAGTATTAGTAGAACGAAAAAATGGACTGTTAGAACAATTTTCCACTTTTTTGACTTGGCAGTAGCAAATGCATGGATGTGGTATCGAAGGGACAGGCTCGTGCTAAAAGATCCTCCAAAATCAATTTTGAAGATCACGGAGTTCAAATTATTTGTTTGGCCAAAACATGATCAGTCAATGTGTGAAAATGAAAGTGACAGTGAATATGATCAAACAGCTGATAGAAAGTCTCTCTCTTCATCCAGTGCATGTAAGGAGAGATAAGTCCAAACACATGCCAGCCATTCACGTGTTCAAGAAAGGTGGTGCTCCAAATTGCCGTAACGAAGGATGTAAAATGAAGACTAGCGCATAACATCTAATGTTAGTTGTAAAACATACCTATGTTTAACCAGTACTCTGAATTGCTTTACTGCATTTCATAAATAACAATGATGACTACCGTATTTTTTGAAATTAAACAGGAACATTTGACTTTTATAACTCACTTTTTTTTTTCATGATGCAATGTTGTTTTGGCGGTTGGCAGTTCATAAAACTGTAGGTCATATAGAAGTGTGCAGATTCAAATTTTACGGTTGTAAGTGAAACTGCCGGCCTGAAGTTGGACCTTACGTTCAGGATATTTGCGAGGACGGACGAATTGCCAGAAGGAGCTTCAGTGATGGATAGTGTGAAACCCCCTATGTAGAAATCCAGAGGACAGTTACAACCAACGTGTGATAAGATTTCACTACTACAAAAGTAAATTGCCGGACTGAAGTTGGACACTACTTTCAGAACGTTTGCGAGGACGTTTAAAAAATAAGCATTTTTTTTTGTTTTTGTTTTTTTCATTATGTAATAAAAAATACTCAAAAAGAAATTCTTCTGCCTGAGTGCACAACTTTCAAAATCTAAAAATATTATTTATCAATAATTAAAGTTAAAAAAAAAAATTATCTAAAAACATTCAGTATATAAAACACTAGTATATAAAAATAACTAAAATAAAAGGAGAAAAATAAAATAAGAACCACAAATTTCAAAATCTAAAAACATTATTTATCTTTATTCATAGATAAAAATAAGAAAAACATGCAGGAATAAGAAGACCTTCAAAACATTAGTGATGCATATTGCCAGGCAGAAAAAGATACGAGAGCTAATAGGCTGGCTCAATTGACAGAATTTCAAACGGTACGCGGAATATTAATACAATTAATTCAACCAACCGTTTACGACACAATCACCACCCTTTTCACAATTTATCCAAGAACATAAATTTCATGAAGAGGATGAAGACACTCATTCCTCCTTGAAAAAACGACTTAGACACGATTTTGAATTTGACACAACGGACAGTTCAGGAGATGGAATCTATGTTTTACAAGTCCTAAAATAAAAAATGTAACCATGTTAGAATATATATGTGTAATCTCTTTTTATATTGTAATAAAAACAAAAAAAAGATTCTTAAATCTGTATGTGTTTCTTTCCTCACCAAAAAAAAATCAATATAAGACTAATAAATAAATAAATAAATAAATAAATAAAATAAGAAACATTCAATGAATAAAAATAAATTATTTTGCTGCGTCACGTGCTGCTTTTGCAATTGCAGATTTTGCTGCCAGTGTCAGCTTAAACCTAGTGCTGGAACCTTCTCCCCCTGCGTGCTGCACTAGCCCTTTCATGATGGCTCTCTTCAAGTATGATCCTATATTCTGTGGAGTTTTAATAGGATCCACGTTGTACTTGTTTCTCAAGTACTGATGAATACTCTCCACTGTTGAACCCTTTGGTTCCTTCAGCTGCAGGATGGCTTCATTGGCCAAATCACTGATCTTTGGAAGAGACTGATCAGGGAAGGAGGAGCTGACTTCTGGCTCTTCATTTTGAGGTCCGTCCTCTTGTCCATTTTCTTCTTAACACACAGATCCTTCTTCTTCCTCTTGTTCTTCAGAAGGAGAAGGATCTTCTTCAAGGTCAGAACCATCAACATTCCCTGGATTGTCCATTTCAAACTATCAGTTCAGTGAAGATTCTGTTCCAATTTTGTTGCCTTAGTTAAAGTAAAACTTCTACGAAAATTAATTAATAAAAACATTATTAGGAAAATTAATGAATAAAAACATCATGAAGACACATCCTCTTTTCATTAGACTAAAAGTAAGCTAATTTCTCCCTTCATCTTAAAATTATGTAAAAGAAGATTGGAAACCATCACCATTCTATTCTAGACAATGTAAGAAGATTGATATATTAAAATGGTTATTTCATAACAATATGCAAATGAAGGATTAAAAATATCGTCATTAAATTTTACAAACCAATGCAAGAACTTTGATATATATTTCACGGTCATTTAACCCTTTGGGTACCAATAACCCTTTATTTCTTAATGAACTAATGAAGGGTTAAAAATGTCACCATTATGTTATCTACGGAAATCATGAAATTCGATATATTACTCGACCAATTAATCCTTTGATCACTGATCATATGCAAATTAAAAATTACTAATTATATTCATTAAATTTTATCTTTAACCCTTTGAATACTAATAACCCCTCGTTCACCTGATCTTTATACAAATGATATGCAATTCTTTTCGAATATGCAAATGGGATATGCAAATATGCTAATGATATGCATCATCTATATAACCCTCAAATGAGGCTCTATTTCGCCCCCTCTAGGACTCTTGTGCCACTTCCTCCTATCCCCACCCACCCAGACTTTTTTTTATTTGAATTGGACAATACCAACCGACTTGTTTTTTTTTGGTTGGTTTGAGTTCTTTTTTCATTCTTCCTCCCCCTTGTATATGTCACAGGGAAATGATGAAAACGGAGATTTGATCAAATCCCTAAGGGAGATTATCAATTCACGGAAGATGTTAAAATTACAACTCTGTGGGGTCATTTCCCTAAAGAAGGTAAGTGATTTGATCAAATCCCTGAACTGTTTTAGTGAAAAGATGAAATAAACTCCTTTACCTCACCGCTCCCCTCCGGCGTCAGTGCCCGCCAGCTCTGCACTTCTGATGTGACACACACAGTAGCGCAGAAACATTATGCGAGGAAGGTTGCGCGCATTTTTATTATTGTTTTCTACATTTCGAATTTTATCAAGTACCTACTGTAGAAAAATGGGTTCAGATATAGAAAAATCAAACTTTGAATTTGTATCTGAAGAACAATTAATGAAACTATCAGGACGTTTTTGAACAAGCGGCATGATAAAGAAAAACCTTTGTGGACTCGCGAAAGAACAGAAGAAGCTATCACAGTCATTGAACAATTTAAATTAGCACCAATAATTAAACTGCAACGGACACAAACAGTATTACGGAAAAAAAATATGATGTTATTGAAGTAGGTATCTTTGATTTTGAAGAGAAAGTCTGACTCCGATCCAGTGGTGAAAATACTGCCAATGGAAAATTTTTACCACATACTTCGGGAAACCCATTAGTCGACTGGCCACGGAGGACAAGATAAAATGCTGTTTAGTTTGAAATCAAAATACATAATATCTACTTCAGTTATACTGGAGTTTTTAAAAGCTGTGCACGGTATGTCATTCTAAAAAAAAATTTCCAAGAAAAGGAATCGTTGTTTGCTCAATTGTATCTAGCGACTTCAATCATCGTGGCCAAGTCGATTTAGTTGACTTACAGTCGACCCCAGACAGAAATTGAAAATGGCTATTACACTACCAGGACCGTGCGACAAAATTCAGCTTTCTTCGAACGTTGACTTCAAAAAGAGCTGCTGAAGTAGCAATGGAGCTATTAAAAATATTTTGGGAAGTAGGTTGTCCTCATACTACAAAGCGACAACGGCCGTGAGTTTACAGCTGCTGTCATACAAGAATTAACAAGCCTGTGGCCAATGTGCAAAATTGTAAATGAAAGGTCTAGACATCCAGCTAGTCAAGGATCTGTTGAGCGATCAAATAAAGATGTTGAAGCTATATTACGTGCTTGGCTAATTGACAATGACACAAACAATTGGGCTATAGGTTGTTACTTTGCTCAATTCCAAAAGAATTCCTCTTTTCATCTAACTATTAAACGATCATCCTACAAAGCTTTATTTGGAACAGAACCAAAAACAGGACTCCAATCTAAGTCATATTTCGAAAGAGTTGCTTGAAAAACTTGTTACTGAAGAGGACTTGGATCTACTTCTTAATCAGCAGGATCTATCTTTACTGAGGAATTGTTCGAGTTGCTGCTTTTCCAAACAAATCTGTTTGTTGAGCATGTAACGGGGTGGATGTATCCCCTTGGAAGAATAAACAGGCGAAATTTTGAATTTTTGATTTTATTATTTTTTTTCCCCAATATATTCCCCGAGAGTGTAACGTTATCCCTAAAAGGAAGTCCATTAGAAATGAAGTGTAATCGTTGAGTGTTTGAATTGTTATCTGATTAATCTTTTTGCAATCAAATTTTGATTAATATTTTAATGGTTGTTTAAAATTGTAGGCCTACTTAATTATTTGTCAATTTATTGTAAGTGTTGGTTTTCAATATTTAATTGTAGAAGATAAATTTCATTTTTAATTGTAAGTGTTTGTAATATATTGTTGTATTGAGAGAAATGTAATGTTCTTTCAAACCCTGGTTCGTTTTAAGATAATTTCGATATATATGTATTCCTGTGTTAACCGTCGGAATCCGTAAATCTAGAAATTCTGTGGGAAGCTCGACTGTGTTGTCGCAGCTGGTCACGTGTTTCCTGGACACTTGGTTGCGATTCGGACGGAAATGGTTGTGTCTTATAGTGTACGAACAGGAAATGTATTTATACGTAACTTGTACGAAAGTGAAACGAGGTGGTCATATGATTGTAAATGAGTATTTCTATTGGTGTTAATTTTGGCGGGAAGAAAGCTCGAGAGAAAGGGAGAGTAGGGTCGCTGACCGCTAGGAGAGACCCCGGTGAACTTTCGGTGTGGAAGGTTGTGGGCTCCTGAAGCTGAAGGACAGCATAGACTAACCTTCGATGTGCAATATACCTCGAACCGTTACTTCGGAGACTCCGAGACGATGAATGGTGTTGCAGAATGGCGGGATCTACAACCGTGCTTCGTGTCCCAGTGATGAATTTGGCCGAAAGTCCCGAGCGGACCGAAAGCGTTTCCCATATGGGCGAGACAGAAGCAAGCGAGGACCACCGGATTAAGGCCGGAGGCCGCCGTTCCGAGGCGAAAGTCAAGAAGTTGTAAATAACCTTAAATGTATATATATCGGCGTCGTTAGGCGAGATATAACCAACGTCGGCGGGGTAATTACTTTAAATTTGAACCAAAGAAGAAAGTGCGGACTGTTAGAACTATCTTATAATACGATAATCAAGTGTTAACTAACTGTCCGGGAGAAGACAACTATTTACGCAGGGAGAAGATAAAAGAAATGGTTAATTCGAACAATGAAGTCAGCAACAAGTGTTAACATTCTTTCTGATGGAAAAGCCGTAGGCGTAGAAATGCTTTATTGGGTGTAGAATTATTGAGTAAATTTATCATAAGGTGAAAAAGCCGCCGGCGAAGTATCAATAACAATTTTGCAGTTGAGGTGAACTTAAATCTTGTGTTTAAAACCCAAGATGAACATTTTCCAAAGTAAATTGAAACGTCTTGGAAAATTAAGTTCCAGTGGCCAAAATGGCGTCGTTAATGAACTGTCTGAATAACGTTTATTCACATAAGGTTGAAAATGTCAATAATATTCAAAGAGTATTGTTTTGAATATAAAAGGTGTGGAAAATATATATATATATTGTGTTTATTTAGCAGGCTGGCCTAGCAAGCCGAAGAAAAGAACTTATTTTAGAAAAGAACTTTCATTAAAGGTTTTTGGTACCTAAAAATATTATATAACTGGTTTAATCTATTCATGTTAATTTGTGTGTAAGAAACGAAAAGAAGTGTTTTAATACATTGATCTATATTCAATTAGTTAAAAGTATTCTATTATTATTCCCTTACAAAACAACATTTTTGTTATTTCAAAATACACACTTGAATATATAGTTATATTAAAATCAATTACGTTATTATTTTTGGGTCAGTGGTAGTTCTCGTTAAAGAAAGGGAGAAGGTTTAACTCATTCTGAAAACAAGGGGTGACAGTGTTCAAGTCAGCTGACGGGGTAGGAAATCAAGGGTTTTAAGAAGGAACAGGGTTATAGATAGAAGGTTTAATTCAGAGGAAAATTTGGTGTTATTTTCAATTCAGTGTAATTTAAGAAGGAGAAAGAAATCATTTTAAATAAAAATAAATAATTTTTCATCTGTATTTAATTTTTGTTTGTTTATTCATTAAATAATATAAATATTACTTATATATAAATGCATTAAACATTGTTTCTGTAGAGATAATAATGTAAAATTATTATTTAATAAGTTTTTTGATTTGTGCTTATAATGTGAATTCAAAATAATTAACGAAAATTAAAAGGAGAAATCTATTTTAAAGTAAAAGAACGGGTCGATTATCATCAGACCGTTTTTGTTTTTTTTTAATTCAGAAGCAAGTTATGACACTAGAGTAGGTTAAATCATGACATCAGTTTTTTTTTTTATGACAAGTTGCGGAACGAGGCGAATGTGTGACTGGTGAGTTGGAAGGCAAAAATGGAGGTAAAGTTAAACGGTTGAAGTGACGAATGCCGGACCAAGTGACGATTTTAATTATGGAGGATCAAAATGAGGAAGTCCAAATGTGAGGGTCTTAACCGATTAGTTAAAGGACAAGAACTGTAAGTTACATCTTTCCTCTATTTATTTTGGAGCGGGATTATGGAAATGAAGACAGTTGGCAACTTTACAATACGAAGATAGAAATCGAACGAAGTATAAAAACTGTAACATGGAATTAATTTAGAATAAATTAATCCGGGAGTTTTAAAGACAAATAGAATATTAAAGACATTAAACAAAAGGGAAATTATAAGATATGAATATCACGTCAAATTATATGTTCATCAAAGACTTAATGACACATGTGTTAACATGTGGGCAAGATGCCATTAAACTTTATTTGATGTATCGCAATAAGTGTGTAATTAACTAAAGCAAATAATTCAAGTTGATATTATTTAAGGATGAATCATGATAACTAAATATAAATAACTGAAGTGAATATTTCTGAAGAAATATTATGATTATCTGCGACAATGAAATATTAAAGGAATTTTGAATGGAAGCCTAGTGATTAACTTTATTAGACAGATTATTACAGTGCTTAATGTATAGAATTTGTATAAATGTGAATAATTATTTATTGTATTTTTTTTTGGGGGGGGGGTTTCCCCTGGTGAAATTTCATGTTAAAAAGATTTATTGTAATTTAGAAATAAGGACAGATTGTCAATATGCTTAAGCGCCGTGATGTTGAATTATCACGACAGGTGTCGCTTCAGCGGAAATAGTTTTTCGTACATTATGCGTTTTGTTTTTCAGTCGAAATGAAAACTTTATGATGTCGATTATGGTTCTGGAGATTTTTCGGCGGAAAGAGATGGATGGTTTTCCATCTCTTTATATGGCGGGGCCTAACGTTTGTTGATCGATAAAGACGAGGCGAAGAATTTGGCTTAACACTTGAGACGTAGGACTAAAGGCAGATTATAACTGGAGGAAATACTTGGCGTTTTAGTAAATTATTTTTGCTGGGATTATGAAAAGATTAAATGATTGGAGCAGGATCGACAAATGATTATGCAAATCGATTTGATTCCTCAAAGATTAATCGTTTCTGTAGATGTTTTGTAATCCAATGACATTTTCAGTTGCCAACGTTCCATAGGATAGGCGTAATTATGTTATGATTATCAACTGGGCTTGATAATTATGGGCGATATGTTTGGAAGAACGCAGTTTAAGCAAAGGCCTTTTATTTTATAATCAAGTTTTCAAGGCATTGAACATTTTCGTTAATTGATCGCCGTAAGATAGATTCGTGTTCGACAAGGAACATTTTCTGTGAGCCGATTCGACAGTTAGCAAAGAACGTTATTCGATTGAATATTTGAATTACAGAGAATTGGAGTAATTCTATGTATGCAATGGATGTTATTGTATAATTAATTAAAGATGATTCAATAGAGTTAAGATTAAGATACATTGACTAGATTTACAAAATATAGGATATTTTGGGGACGTTCGATTTTGTGTTTGGCTTTAAGGACATTTGCTTATGTTGAATTAATTTGCCGACTGTAACAATTTTCTTGTGTTGTACATAATGTTGCATTGGGGAATTTTTGTTCTATGAACTTTCGAACGTAGGCTTAAGAGTCAATGTTGGTTTAAAGCATTACTTTTAGATATTAATCATGAGTAATTATTTTGAATTAAGATATATAGAATCATGAATACTTAATTGCTTATTTTAGCTCAGCAATATGATTTTTATTCTTGGATGATTATATCTTAGATTTAGTTTGATATAATCTTGAATACTTAATCGTATGTTCATGTAATTAGTATTTAAACTTATCTTGATTATTAAACCTTATTAATTCCTTGTTAAATAATTTGCTATTTCTTTTGCATTTTTTAATTCTGTAATTTGACATTTATTTTTTAAAGACCTGACTATTCAAGTTCTAGGCTGTCACTACGGAAATTAAGATTGCTTTAGAAGAACATATTATTAAGACTCTTAGCACGTTAGAGAGTTTTACACTTAATTTTAGGAGGAACAGTTATCATTCTCAAGTGATAAAGTGTTTTGATATGTAATGACTCATGCATATCTTAAATATTATAGATCATAAGTGAGAAACCATTTTTCGAATCAAAAGTGTGATAGGCATAGCAGTATAAATATTTATGGAAGTGTACTGAATTTTATTTGAACTTTACAAGAACTAATTTCATTTGAAATGAACATTAAATAAATTTTACTCTATTTTCATTTATCATTAGTCGTTTACATCGACTATGTTATACTCTCATCTGCTAATTATAAAAAAAAAAGAAATTTTTGACTATTAATTATATATAAAGTTTCAGTTTCATCTGGAGTTATTCACTTGCAGCTTGGTGGAACTTATTTAATGGGATTTGGGGGTGTTGTCAAAACTAGAGAATTTAATGTGTTTACTTTCAGACAAGGTTGAATGATACTAGTTCATTGTTTCAAGGTTTCATTTCTTCGGAGGGTTTCTTGATCTGTAGTTTAATTATGGGCCCAGCGACTATAGGTAAGGACATCTATAAACTCCGTTAGAAGGAATCCATTGAAGGTAAACTTGGTGTGGTTAAAGGGTAACTTTTTTGCACATTTTTTGTGATTTTCAATAATATATTTTCAGGAGAGTGGAGTCTGGAGTTTCGTTTATTGGTAGCAGGGCGAATGCTCTTATTTCTTATTTTGTTTGGTTTATTATTTAAATAAAGTGATGCGACTATACGTCACAAGCAGGAGAATGCTTCCAAATCCCGCAAGAGTGTGAATCAAGTTTCAAAGGCTGAACTTTATAACTTCATGGGATGCCTGTTCTACATGTCTATTGTAAAGCTCCAAGCATTGCGCATGTACTGGGCACAGGGAACAGCATAAACCAAAATCTCCAACTGCATGTCGCGCAACAGATTTGTAAAAATCCTGCACCATTAGCACTTCAGTGACAACACAGTTAAACCAAAGCAAGGTGAGCAAGACTACGATCGCCTCTACAAAATCCAGTAGAGGATTCACTTCTGAATCGGATGAGAAAATTATTTTTCGAGACGGTAGATCGCGAAGACAGAATTCTAATGACGAGATGATGGTGCTGTTCAAGGGCCGGCACAAGCCTAAGCAATTTACGCCAAACAAACCTATCAAGTCGGATTATAAGTTCTGGGTGCACTCTGGAATCTCTGGATACATTTATGATTTCGAAGTAGTGTCCGGCCCAGATCCTGGACTCCCAGAAACAGCAACAGCTGCACCTCGTGACTAATCAAGCCATCCTACGTTGTCGTGAGACTGACTGAAAATCTCAGTCTGGGCCACATTGTCAGCTTCGACAACTTTAGTTCCCTGGATCTTTTTGTATACCTGAAGACTAGGAAGTCGAGAGCCATTGGGACAATGCGACGGAATCGCCTTCAGCAGTGCCCTCTGAAATCCGAAAAGATCTGAAGGCCAAGGGAAGAGGTTCATACGACTACCAAACTAATGCCAGCGGTGATGTCATCATGTGCCAGTGGTATGACAACCGCATTGTCTTTGTTGCAAGCAACTATGCGAATGTATTTCCACTCTGGTAGTACAACAGGAGGTCGGAAAAAACCCAGAATGGCAACAAGTATGATCGTCCCTTTCTTGTAGAGGAATACAACAGAACCATGGGCGGAACTGTTATGACGGACATGTTTTTATCCCTTTACCGGACTTTCCTGAAGACCCGCAAATGGTACTTACGTCTTTTCATGCACCTGATGGACTGCACAGTGTTGTACCGGGGTATTGGCGGATCAATGGGCCTGCTCAATTTCAAGATTAGCCTCGCCGAATGTTTGATCCAATGCAAAACTATCCGTCAAGGTGTGTTTTTGTTGCCCAAGGAACTGATCACATCCATCGACGAGGACCTACCCAGAAAGAAATAACGTCAAGAAACTACCTCCCCCCCCTGAATGTGGGCGATTTTATACCAAGAACCACTGGCCCATTATTGATGGACGTAGAACAACAGTCGTTGTAAGATGGACAGGTGTTTGTCTAAAACCAAATTTCAGTGCACAAAATGTGATGTTTGTCAAGACTGCTCTTGCAGGTGCAGTAGATTAACTGATGGTGGTATAGGCTATGAAGCAGTTGATGACCTCAATGTAATACCTAACAACTGTACAATGCTTTTTTTCATAATTTACTTTGATTTTAAAGATTTGTATTGTAAATCCAAAAATAAATTATTTTTCCTTGTTTCTAAATCTCGAATGCCCAAAGGACAATTGCAATCTCTTGCAAAGGACAATTAATTGAATTTTACCTAGTTTAATAAAAAAAATAAAGAAAAACACCTGAAAATAAAAGTTCAAAATATATTATATTTTCTCACACAAATGCCCAATATCCCTTCTAGTGGACAGTCTAGGACTCAAAACCCAGAAAAGATAGAGACCTGGAAATTTTTTTATTCTAATATGCGCAATAGAAATAGCTGGATTTCAAAAAATCAAATCTATACTTCTATGGGAACTTACCATGGACTATAAAGGGTTAAAAGAAAAACCCAAAAACGAGATCAACTATGGTCAAAGATAAAAAAAGCAAAATTTTATCAAATAATGAGGAAATTTGTAACAGGTGGAAAGAGTATATAGAAGAATTATATGATGATAACATGGAACATGGGCCCACTGTAGCTCTGTGGATTCGGTACTTCCGTATGTGTACCCTGATGAAAGACTTCATAAAGCCGAACAGATGGGTGATTGGAAACTGCATCTTGATGTGTCAAAGAAATGATACCCTTCTTTCTTGCAGCAGGTCATTTAAATTATGCAAAAAGTGCGCAGTACCAAGACATGATCAACCTATAAGACAAAATGGACTCGAGGGAATTTCACAAGTTCACGACACAAGGCTACTTAACTATTCGTCGAAATGAAAAATTCTGGTCTGGAATTTGGTCTGATGTGAGTATTGAACAGGTATTAATGAGGACAATGAAAAGTTATAGAGGGCTAACGCGTGGTCTTGGGGTCAGTGACAGTGTGCTTTCTAGGTGGACTTTGGGTATGTTGTGCATCCAACACATCTGCAAACAAGTAGAGATGTTCACTGAGGTAAGTTCAGGCACTTCAGAACAACATGTAGATACGAGGCCTTCGCATGTCACCAGTGATAACCTGGACATGGAGAAGCTGCGTGGCTGGTTTGCTGAACACCCACCATTCCTTGAGAATAAGGAGATAGTCTTTAAGCACAGGCAAAATCGGTCATGAAGATGTGAATTGTCACACCATGCGAGGAAATTGGTATCATCTATCTGCATGAAGAAAATTGTGGGAAAACCGTTAAAAATTGTGAAGCTGAAACAAAAGGATAAGGTGATAACCCTTGCATCCATTTCCTGTTCGCTGACAATTCCAGACAAGAAAGTTACAGTCGATCCACTGACACTGTTCAAGCTAGTTTGCATTGCCAAGCAGTCTGACGAAGACCTCAAGGAATTGTTCACATATGAACTTGCACCCTTCCCAATGTCGCTCTTTACTGAGGAAGGAATGCATCAGCATTGTATGTTGCAGTATTCACCCCTCCGCAAGGAAAAGCATGGCTACAGAAAATATGCGGTAATTGATGGAGGGTAAGATTGTATGAAGTAAGACCACAACACTCACGTTCCAGTCAGCGTGCCAGATCTATGTGGACTATGTGCAAAAACACTTAGGATATCCATCAAAAATTGCAGCCAAATGACACCTCTTATCAAAGCCGCGGAAAGATCTCGCGGGGCTCGTCCACCTCCACCACATTTGTTTTTTCAGCAACAACTGCAGTGACAATGACTCAAGAGATGTTTTTATCAAACGATACTAACAAAAGAAACTATCTCAATGCTGAAGACAGAAATGACAGCGAAGGGGATTGAGGTGAAACAGGCTACTAAAGATGCAGATGTGATGATTGTAGACACAGCAATATTGAAGGCTGCTGAATATGACAGTGTAATCATCACAGGTAAAGATGTAGATCTCGTGTTACTGACAGCCCTAGCCTCCACTTCCCATAAAAATATATTTCGAGAAGAATGCAGAGGCACTAGCCCATCGTTATGTAACGTTGCGTTACCTTTTAAATTTTAAGGTTCAATTTTTTTTCCTCTTTTTTTCTTTTTCCTTTCCCATTTTTTTGTCTCCTTAGGATTCGATGATCATACCTTTCCTTTTGAGGGGATTTCGTTTGTTTGTGATCTAGAATTTTACCTACTGCATGTGAATATATGTATTGCTATAATAATGTAGTGAACTGGGTTGTAAGTGTAACGTTTGCTAATTTTTGAATTTACATGTATGTGTTTTGAAAGCAGAGTGCTTTATTGTTGTTAATAAAGGAGTAATTGTATTTAGTTGAATATGGTAATATATTCGGTATTTGGTGAATGAAACATGGGGCTGATGGGTCCGTTCGGTGTTTCAGGTATTTTATTTTGTATTAAGGAGTATCTCGATTTTGAGTACTTGTAGTGATTTCACTGTTTATTTGATCGTGGAAAATTCCCAGGGAATATGGAGGACGTGACGATGGAAGGGATGAACTTTGAACCCGTCACGTGACCCAAGCAGATAAAGTTGCAATTTCTGATCGTGGTGTGGAGCTCAAAACGGACATGTGATCAGGTCAGATGGTGAACTTTTAGATTTTTTATTGGTTTTTCGTAGAATGACGTAACTTTTTCGAGTGATGGAGCAAGTGAAGTAGGCAGTTTATACTTCGGAGTCCGGGGAGAGACGAACATTGGCCGTGGTGCGAGAAGGTCATGCTGCAGGCGGGTCTGCCCAGTCAGCATTTGTGGAGAAACTGGCGGGATACTTTGCCAGGATTGAAAAACTTCGAGCGGTCAAGTCATTACGAGGCCGGATACTTTGCCTCCGATGCGGGAGCTGAATTGTGGTCCCGTACTCTACCAGAGCCGACGAGTTAATTTCTACTCAGGCCATCCAAGCCGGAGTAAGGACGAAAAATAATGCCTTTTCGGAACGGGCGTTGCAGGGAACCTACCCGTGAAGCAAGGCGGAGAAACGTCGAGTGTGTGCGGTAGAGAAGCCATCCTGTCCGGTCAACGAACTTCATAAGTTGTGAGTACAAACTTTAAGTGGGGAAGTATATCTTCGGAGTGTTTCTGGGGAAATCGAAGGGAGAGTGAAGACCGGGTTTAAACCGTTGGTTTCACATAAGGTCAGATTAACCTAACTATTTAATACTTGGGGTGTATTAGAAGTGGCGTAGTGGACTGACGTTAAAACGCTCGCCACGTACCTGAGACATCGGTGTGAAAACGTGCACGGGGAAAGCACGTTAATTTTCTGAACTTTATTCCAAGAAGTAAACAGAACTTAAAGAAATGTGGTTTAGGATTACGTTAGTTGTTATAAGACTGGGAATGATATTGTTTAGGGAAGGTTACTTCTCGAGAGCCAACCCAGAGAACTCAATCCACGACGCCGAAGTGGAGAACTCGATGAATCGTAATAGCCTCTTACGGGGAGCTTGAACTTTATTGTTTGGCTGAAGGTTTAAATTTTATAGATTAAAATCTGTTCTCCAAACTTATCTTTAAAAAAAAAAAAAGTGATTATATATATATATATATATATATATATATATGGTATTAAAGGTTTTCTTTGTCATATACAGTTCTACACAGATGTTCAAGGAAAAGATTAGTCGTGTAAACTAACTTTTATGTAAGGTCATAGCCAAGGCTAGACTGTGATTAGTGATTATATAACTCAAGTAAACATGATTGATATCTTTCTAATGTTTGCTATATGTTTTTTGGTATTTTATTATGGGTTTGTTTGTATTAGTGGTTGTCTCAGGTACCTAGAGCAAGGGGAAAGGATTGTGGGTGGGGGATGACGTCAAAGCGCTGCGAGGGGATTTATCAATATGTCGTTTGAAAAAAAAAAAACAACCTATTTTCATTGTTAAATTTACATGTATTAGAGTTTCTATGGAAACCCAGTTCAGTCACAGGTTAATGTTCGAAATGCGAACACTGTTCTAATTGATGTGTTTATTTGTTTTGCATTTAATAAAGTGTTTTTGTCAACTTTATACTCTAGTTGGTTTACTTCTTTTAAAATTACTGGGAAAGATAGTATCCGCCACCCATTAATGTTTTTTTTAATCATAAAGAGGGGAAGTGAATCTAAAGGAAAGGTAGGAGTTTTTTTTTTGTCCGTTTCCAGCCGGTCGTGAATTCCGTCGGATTGGACGGAATTGATTGTTGTGTAAGCAGGTGTTTTTGGGGTCGGGAAGAGGGGGTGTTCGACTGCCGTGAACTCATACGGGCCCAGCCACGACAGGAGAGCCTCTCCCGACTTATTTTTAGGTTTTAATTCACCTGTAGAGAAGGTTGGTATATCTTTGTTTTGTAATTGTTTAGCAGAGTTTGGATTTTTTTTATTTTTTCATTTTTGTTTTTATGTAGCGCTCAGCACGTTACAGTTATATTCAGCAGCTTCATGCAAGATCGACACACACAAAATATTCTCTTTCTGTATGCAGTCAGTGGGTGTGCCCCACGTCAACCGCCTTCAAACAAGGGAAGAAAAAGGTCTGCAGAATTTACGAGAAGAACACTTCCTTACATGTCAAAGACCCAGAAGACACCCCCTCCCAGATTTCCAAGGCCGGCCTGAAGTTTCTGGTGGCACTGTATTGGGGGGGGGGGGGAAACATGGAAACAGATTCCAACTGGCCAGACAGCCACCTATCAAAGACATAGCCACCCACCATGTTCTTCGAACTTACCTCCAGGTCCAGTTGGGGCTGGGTAACGACATTGTACCGTCAGTTTGGGGGTGACCGCTGACGAGACAAGGGGTCGTCCCCATTAGGACCACATGTAATGCAGCCCCAGACAACATACTTAATATCTCTTGTAAATGCAAGAAAGGGTGCAGCACTGTAGCCTGCAGCTGCAAGCAGGACTGAGGTGCTCCACCCTTTGCAAGAACTGCTCGGGGCATGCTTGCGAAAATTTAACAGAGCCTGATCTCCAGGACGAAGATGCAGAAGGAGAGTTTGAAGAAGAAAGTGTAATGGATGCACTGCTTGACGATAAAGAGTGAGAAGAGGAAACTCCCTGTACCAAATGCCTAAAATATTAAATTTACTTTGTTTAATGCTTCATGTTTTATTGTAAGAAACAATAAAACATGTGTACAATACTGTACACATTAGACAATAAAAATTATAATAAACTACATAGAGTGGAAAAACGCATTTACAATCACCAATATGCCTTTAATACCTACAATACCGATTCCTCCATGATTTCCAACCATGCAATTACCAACCACCATCTGCCAAACTTCAAAGGAGCTGCAATTATTCAATATGAAAAAGACTTAAGAGGAAAGTCAAAGAATCAATTATTATACATCTATCTAATTCCTATAATACAAAATTGTCCTATAATAATATAAAACCATATTGTTTAAATCCTTTTTTGCAGAAAAACTTACAATCAAAGTTAAGAAAATTATGAGTACAACCAATGCAGATACATCTCAGGGAAACGACAACAACAATAACTGCTGACAACAGGATGACAAAGAAACGACCACACCTCCAATTTCCAATTAGACTCCCCCAGATCTCCAATCAACAAGTCTACCAACTGCGTCACAGCTCTGACGAAAACCCGTGAATAGGACTCTACTACCACACCTTCAATTTCCAGTTAGACTCTCCCAAATCTCCAATCAACAAGTCTGCCAACTGCGTCACAGACAACGTCACCTCTAAAGGCAACCCGTGAATAAGTCTTTACAGTTTAATTGGCTAATAAATTGTTGCGTAATTAAAATTCGCCTAAAAAATGTCAGCCCCGTCCATAAATTAACCATCTTGCTGATGATGGGGTTCGTGTAACCTTGAAACCGTCCATGGACTTCTTCATATGTATTGTATTTTTATTATTATTTTGTTTTTTAACCTTTAGTGTGAATAACTGTATAAAATTTAAATAAACTACATAAAAAAGTCCCTAAACTTAAAGACGAATTGAGTTATTTGCTCTTTCATTTCCATACATTCAAGCCCCCACTACCACCTCCTCTGTAGGATGTTCATACTATACAGTTTACGTGTAAGGTTTGAAAGTAGATACCATAACTCCATTAAATATATTGCAAAATGGAAACTACGTAGCAAAAACAAGCCTTTTTAGCAGCTTTTTACGATTTTGAGATATTTTGCACTTTTTCAAAGCCCCTGTATCTTGGTACCTGTGGGGTCAAAACATAAGTTTGACCAGTGAAAATTGAAGGAAATTTAATCCTCTACAAATTACTATTTTAAGTTTTCTGCTAAAATATTAGCAGAAAAATTTCAAAAAAACTGCAAAAAGTGCAAAAATTTTGCGGTCCCCCCCCCCCCCCCCCAGTTTCCACAGGGTTTTTTTTTTTGTTTGAAAAATTGGTGTAGTACTACTGGATCCCCACAAACAACATCCCGAAGTTTCGTTAAATTCGGAATTTTTTAAAGGTAAAAAGTAAGTATATGGCAACTGGACTATAACTGTCGAAGACTTTTTTTTTTTTATGTTAATATTAATTGTAGGATTAAGATAAATAAATCCCCAGAGCTAATCTCCAAAGACACCTTTGCAAGGTTTTCACCTGTCTTGACCTCCAGTGAAATGTAAAGTCCAAGATATATCTCCAAAAAAACTGGATGGCTCTTCCCCTACCGAATAAAAAAAAAAAAAAACCAAGAGGGATCGAAAATTTTAAAAAGAAAGATCTTCAGCTAACATAAGTACTTAAAAACTCATCTCATTAATTTCTTTCGTAAATTTTAATAAATTAATGAATTTCAATATTATTGATTTAACATTCCTAAATGTTTTCAGCATAGTCATCCAACAGAACGAAGACTTACCAGAGTTAAATATTGAGATAAGAGCAACAAACATTTAGAAAAATTAAAATCAAGAAGGATTGTGGATCTCGGGCATTTCATTGGAAATATTCAAGATCTTGAAAAACACATGTAAAGAAACTACAAAATTTTTCAAAAATACTGATTAAATGAACCATCACGAACAAAATGTATTTCTCCAAGAAACATGCTTTCTTTTTTCGTTACTTTTTGATTCCCATGCGAATGATTTAACTATGCATATCTTATATTTAAAATACTTTTTTTTTTATCTTTCCCAAACGAATTCCTTTTGTAAGCTTCTTGTAAATGGACAGTGATTGTTTCATCAACTCGCCTATTATTTTTTTTATTTATTATTATTTTTCTTGGTTAGGTTTTTGCTATGAAAATATAATCCTGATTTTAAATATATTAGTACACATTCCAACTTATTTACTAATTTTGGGAATGGTTTCAATTGTTTAAGACTTCCTTTTTCTTTCTTTTCAGATGTCCCAATGGATCCATCTGTAAAATGGAATTTAATTATGAAGTGCGGCAGGATTTGAAATCCAACCTGCTTTTCAAATGCACTAACTGCTGTAAGCAGGAATGGATTTCAAACCTAAAAGAAGAAGAATCCGACGAGAGAACGTTGGATATTAATTCTGCAGCCGTATGGGGTTCTACAGCTTCTGGTTGTGGTCACACACAACTGGAAAGAATTCTAACATTGGTTGGTGTACCATCAATGTCCCATGTCACTTATATTAAAAAAGAACAGCATATCTAGGCAAGGTAAACACATCCGATAATTTTCAGAATCACAGACAGAGAAACAATGAAAACCAAAAGAAACTAGAATTTGATTATTTAGTTTGATTTCTTTATACAGTTTTGGAGCAAATCTTGCTTGTTGCAGTTATAAAGAACAGTGTAGAAAAAGAATTCTCGCAATTTCAGAGGGTCGGGTAAGTAAGGATGGCATTCTTTTCTGCAGTGAAATTGTTGATGGCGGATGAAGTCAACAATGTTACGGCCACAGGGTTTTCTACATTGCACTGATGACTGGCGAACACACAACATAATTTATTTTTAATTCCTACATACAAAAATGTTTTGGTACACTCTCCAATTATCATAGCACATCCAGACAAACTCCTCAGAAATGTTGGAAAAACTGGGATGGTCCATCAACAGCCATGGGGGCAGAGATCATTGTTGAAGGCTTTAAAAGCAGCATGAAAATGCATGGTGTCCAATTCACGACTATAGTTGGTGATGAGACTCCTCTGTAACAATCCAGTATAGAAAGGATTGACTATGGAAAAGTTGTTAAAAAGGTGGAATGTGCTAATCATGCTGTGAAGTGTTTCACATCTGCACTCTTCAAATTAGCAAAAGGAAATGCAGAAGAAAATTTCTAACAAGATCACGTATTGTGAAGATGAAGAAAACAGCTCGAAGATTCTTAACTCAAGAGTACAAGAAATGAAGAAACTGCAGAAGAATTGAGGACGGCTTTTAAGAGTGTTCCACATCATATTTTTGGTTACCATTCTCAATGTCAGTCCAAGTACTGTAATGAAACTTAGAATGGGGATCTTTGGAATCAAATTGTTTTGATTTGTGTGATCAGCTGTTATGAAACTCTTAGCTTTATCATAAAAACTGGGAGTCTTGCTACTAATGCAACAATCAATTGTGCTAAATTGTCTATGCATTGAGTGGCCAAGTTCAATGCGGGAAAAGCAATTTAGCAGATCTCAGCGCGGATCTCATTCTCACAGAACCATTGGTGTCGGGCTTTCATACCAATTTGGCGTGTTGTGGCACTCAATAGCATAGAAAGCAAACCCCACCAAAAATCCTAATTGTGTTTTACAACGATTCCTTGCACGCAGACACAGTCACCTTCTCCAGTGCAGGAAGCGTCTCCAGTTTATTCTTGCCACCAAATGATACAAGCAATCCAAGTCATGTCTTGGTGGTGATAAGGATTATGGACCAAATGTTCAAGCGTATCACCAAAAGATCTAAAGAGTGGCTGTGAGGCAAAACTGCTAGAGCTGCAGCTCTCTCCCAGATGAAAAAGCACCAATATGGATTTATGCAGCAACGATGAGAGATTTTTTATAATCGGTTATTTATATTTAAAAGCGAAGAACGAAGAAAAACTGAATAAAAGAAAAATGTGGGTTCGAGATATTTTAAAGAAAAGAAGCAATTTAGGAGAACATAATCTGCTAGTGAATGAAATGAGTCTTCAGACAAGTCAATTGAATATCGGCCTATCTTAATAAAAAGAACAGCAGAGTTCGATTTTCAACTTTTGATTTGTCATAATAATTTTTTTTTTTTTTTGGCTACCTAAGGATCCTTGCTGATATTTTGAAGCTTTTCGTATGCCGAAACAAAAGGTTGACCAACTCTTACAATGGGTTGAACCTTTAATTATCAAACAGGACACAAATTATCGGGAATCATTAATCCTGGGTTGAGATTACATTTGACTTTAAGGTAAGGTGGCCTAGAGAATTTTCTTTTCTTTTTTTGGTTAAAAAAAATTACTATTTTCTGAATGGAATTAATAAAATATTTGTTTGAAAAGATGGAATATGACAGTAATTGGGACAAAAAAAAAAAAAAAGGATAAGAATCGGTAATTGTTAAAGAGGGAAGAAAAGCAGAAATTTTTAAAAAAAAAATCATCACTACAAATAAAAACAAAATGGTGATGACGCTACAAAACAAAAGCTCAAAATTAAATTTTAATTTCTAATGGAACAAGTTAGCATTCAGTCCAGAATACCAAAAGTTGTTGGACTGGAAGGTAGAAAACAAATAGCCAGTTTGACATCTGCAGAACAAGGCACATTGGTAACAGTGGTATGTTATATAAATGCAGCAGGAAAAATGAAAACAAAATTCCTATGAAGGGGGCACCGCTGGTTCGGTTAGTGCTTATCATCCATCTGGTTGGATACAAGCACCAATCTTCACAAAGTGGTTTGAGCATTTTTTTAAATTATGCAAAACCTTCAGAAGACTTCCAAGTCCTACTAATATTGGATGGTCACTACAGCAATACAAGAAATGGTGATGTAATTGAGCTGGCCAGAATGAAATTTGTATCAATTGTGTCCCTCCCACCATATTCCACCCAAAACTTCAGCCTCTACACAAAAAAAATTCATTGAAGCCCCATTATAGCGACGAGGTTCGTCTGTTCTTCTATCAAGAACAAAAACCACCGAGTGCGTTTGACATGTCAGGCCTTTTAGGGAAAGCCTATGTTAAAGTGAAGAGAGCCGACATAGCTATGAATGGTTTCTGAGTGACCGGAATATACCTATTTAATAGATATATATTTCCCGAATCTGATTTTCTTGTTGCACGCCAGAAGCAGAATCCCTGACAGAGCAACGATTGCCGTCAGCATCTGAAAATGAGACAACCATCAGCCCAGTTCCAACCACGTCGGCAGCTGATGCAGAACCACAGAGTTTAGTCACAAGCCGAACTTCAGAGAAGTAGCCATCATTAAAAATCCTTATATTTCTTCAGTACTTTCAATTAAACCTAGAGCTACAAATCGGGGACACAGATCTAGAGGATCCGCTGTGATTACATCATCCACATACAAAAATGATCTTATTCGAGTACTCCCAAAAGACCTTATCCATGGGGAAAAGAAAACACCAGTTCGAAGTAAGAGAACTAAAAAGGAAACTGATGATTCATCCACCAACTCCAGTGCCTCAATTGAGTCAGACAGTGACGAAGATATCGATCTAACTGAACCAACAAGAATCGGAAGATGCGGCTTGCATATTCTGTGAAAGCAAATTGTGAGATGATTCTAAAGGTGAATTGTGGATCCAGTGCTTCTCATGCAAGTTATGGGCTGATGGTAATTGCGCAGGTCTAGAGTGAGAGAACTACATATGTGACTATTGTAAAACTAAGTGAAGAAGGACCCTACTGAGTCTTTAAACTACTGGTATGCCTACAAAACTTATTTTTCTGTGAAACATACCAGCTTCATTTCATTACATTGTATTTAAATAGTACTGTCTCATATTATTACCCGCCTTACAGATTCTCAGATATTGCCACTTTTCAGAAAAAATATTAAAAATTCATAATTCTGTAAAGTCCATACTGTTTATAGGCATCATATTTGCTCAATACACTTTTTATCAAGGTAATTAGTTTTTATTTGTATCAATTCTGAGATTCTGGGACTAAAAAACAAAATAGGTATAAATATTATAAATATTTATTAATAATAAACGTAAAATATTACGTTTAATTGTGAGATGTTGAAGGTCTTTTATTAACAAAATAGGTATCTCATATTCCTACCTTCACCTCTACAATAATCATGCACGCATCGCAGCTTTGGAGGAAATATCCAAAGCTGTCAGCATTCATAGGCCGGAGATGACTGCAACAGACTGCAAAGCGAAGTTCAATGGGATGTGAGCACAGTTTGTTGTAGAACTCCACAAGTACGCGAAGTCAATTCAGAGTGGAAAATCTGCTGATGACGTAAGTGATTTAAACTATTTATTTTAAATAAGAAATATTTTTCAGATTAAATTAAATTATTTAAAAATGGAATGTTTCAAATAATTCGTCAAGTACATGTCATTTCATTACACGTAAAACATTTAATGATCGAAAACAAATTTAACTTTAATTAAAACATCAAATTAAAGTAAATAAACAAAAAGAAAAAAGGAAATGTGCTAGATAAAAAAATAATAATAAAATGAATTGAGATAAAGAAAAATGGAAGGGAAAAGATCTCTATACAGAAACAATAGTAAAATCATTGAATTGTATTTAATCGTACAAATAACATGCTTTAATATATTTAATTATTATGTTTGTAAATTGTAAAACTGTTTTGTGCTAAACTTGAACATCAAAGTGAAATCAGCAGTGCTTTTTGGATACATTTAAGGTCAAAGGGCAAAGGTTGTAAGGTCGAGAACTTGGGTGCTAAAATTTTGATCTCATGGACTGGAACCTACTTTTTCCTCCTTGGACAACAAAAAGAAAGTTTTACGTTCACTAAAATTTAAAATACACAGAATAATTTAAGAATTTCAATCGACTAGTTTCAATCAGATAGCTTTCATTACAACATCAACTGATGATAATACCTGCCGATATGCTGCTATTATTTCGAGATGAAAAATAATATTACATTATCATTTTTCTCATATAGTTACGTTTTTGTTTTATTGTAGCTATCCTCTATATCCGTGGATTATACAAAGCTCTTGCCGCCAACCTGTGGGATGTTATTCCCGGTTGCAGTCCCTTCATCAGTGGCGGAAGAGAACACAGCTTTTCATATAAGTAACTTGGATAGCAACAACGACAACAACCTCTTACCTGTAACCCCAACCACTTTATTACCCAGTTTTCAAGAGATATTCTTATCACTATACGAGAGAAAACAATCCACTCTGGATTTTATGAGTGAACAAGAAGCCTTAAGGGCATTGCACAAGGATGCGAAAGTTGGACGAAAATCTGATGACGAATCCCCGAATCTGACGCACCCGATTCCGCATGGACACAAAACTCCCCCCGACGTCATCGCTGCAAACGATTTGAATGTAAAAATGTTGTCGCAGCTGCGTCCAAATGAAACAGTCATCGATGTGAACGACTGTTTTTTCAACCAATCAGTGACGAGCTGTTCCTGTAGTCCCATGATCCTCTGCGAACGCAAAAGGCAGGAAACCTAGATGAAAAACATGGCGTCCAGCAATCGCATGCTTTTCAACGAGGAGCCGATATCACAAATAGAAAGATTTCCAGCTATTTGGGATATTGGCCACCCCGACCACAAGGATGTGAAGATTGTAAATGCGTTGTGGAAAACAATTTCGTTCAGTCTGGAAGTTTCTGGTTAGTATATTTTTTTTTTTCAATTTGCAAATTTGCTTTTATCCATTAATCGTCGTTAGGAAATTTGCAAATCAGTTATTAGATATGCAATTGTAATACATAAAATTTATTTTTCAGTGAAGGATGCCCAAGCTAGATGGCGTAATCTACAGGATACCTATATTAAGAATGTAAAGAAAAATATGTTCAGAAGTGGATCCGCCACCACTTCAAGACCAAAGTGGGTGCACTTTGAACAAATGTGTTTCTTACAACCCACAGTAACGCCACGAAGCTAAATTTAAATTTATGTAGTTGCATGAAATGTTAACTGTATTTGGATGTAATGCTTGACATTAATGGCATAGATTTCGTAGCAATTCGCGTAGAAATGTGCAAACAAGGAAACGTGACATATTCATCCTGTTTGTAAGAATGTCAAAGTCAATGTAGACAATTATTTTGGTAGAATTCACTGAACATATTTCGATTGTGGATAATAACAGGAACTTCACAGATGCTATAATATATATATATATATGAGGGGGCTAGAATCAAAGGCAGCTATATATATGTTCTCAATAGTAATTTGCTTCCAATTAGAACAGACGTAACAGTAGTGAAAAGTTTATATTGCACTATAATCGTTATTGCTCAATAACAATCAATAATATTTAACGAAGAAAACATTGCATTTTCAGGTTGTGTTAGAAGTAGTTAGAAAAAAAAAAAATGTGTTGGGAAATGGGAAATTTTTCTGTTCAGTGCACACAGAAAGTTTAGTAATGTTGCATGTAACAGGAATATGTATGTGTTTGTGTTAACGTAAGAGTTTTCATGCCAGTAATGATGGGATGAATTTGCAATCCACAAATCAAAATAGCAGTTACTTTTATTTTCTAATTGAATATAATCTATACTATGAGAGGATTGTTCCCTACAGTAATGAAAATACTAAATGAACTGATACGACTTGCAATTAATTATATTTCATTATTCAAAATTACATATTAAGTACAGAAGGTATTGTAAGTTTGTTTTTTCTTTCTAGTACCTCTGGGAACATGATGGAGGAGACTGAGGAGACGTGTCCTGTTTTGGAACAGCCAACTAACTGCAGCAGTAGTGGACCGTCAAGTTATTATGGGAGTGCATCAGTCACTCCCAAACCAAAAAGGAAACGGTGCCAGGACGAGAAGTCCGATGATGTAGCAGATGTAATTCTGCAAGAACTTAGCTCTGCAGTTACGCAGAGGGAACAGAAGATCAATGTGAACACCCTGGATGAATGCGAAATGTTTCTGCTTTCGTTAAGACATTACTTCACTGGAATGAATTATCAAGAAGCCACAAAACTAAAGATATCTTTGATGTATGCAGCCCAAAAAGTGAAGGAAGGGAAGAATGTTCTCTGGCTTCATGATTTCATGGACACGGAGAAAGCAGAGATATAAATCCACATTGAAAACATCTCTTGCCATAGTTACAGTTTTTATATAAAACACAGAAACTCCTTACAAACCAACACATTGTATACGAGTAGTGCACACGCCGACTTATTAAGACCTTTTGTAAAATATAAGTATAATTATCATTACAAAGAGGTGACAGTAAATAAAACGCACCAACTTAAAAAATGTTGAGAGAATTGTAAACATGGTGATAAACCGACAGTTTCGGAATCATGCGTGTATTGTTTCATAAGGGATGGCACAATCATACAACACATTACAACAACATTTACGACAACATGAGGTTGGAAGGCATAGCGACAGTGAGAAGTAAGAGGATTAGACTCTTCCCAGTTTCCGAACAATAACAACAGCAACATTCTCACAACCAAACTTCCAGTTCATAAATAATTGCATTTGTGTATCGTTTGTGGTGATAAAATACTCTTTTTAAGCACTTGGGTGTTTATGTTTGCAGCGCTTGCAATTCATTTTTTAAGGCTAGTTGTGTTAGAGTCGAATCAAAAATTACACAATTCAAAAATATCAGTTAGTATAATTGATATTAAGATTTTTTTTCATTTTTTTTAGAGATCAGTGATGAACAACATCAAATATGACTGTTTAACCGATAAGAAAGATTGCCGTATTGACAAGCAACTAAGAAACAGTCAGTTTTGTCGATGTCAGAAATATAAAAAAGTTGGCATAATGAAAGAAGGTCAGCAGTGATGACGTTTTTTAGAAAACTAGTAACTGGAAATCCCCTGGGCCAGACCAACTGCAAAATTTCTGGATTAAGCACCATATAGTAACACATGATGCTCTTGCCAAACACTTAAATGGACTAATCGAATCTCCCACTGATTTTCCAAGATTCCTTACACTTGGTGTAACATATCTAATTCCAAAAGGAAAGAAAAGTTCTGATCCCTCTCTATACCGCCCAATAACCTACCTTCACACTGTATAAACTCTTAACATCTGTCATACCTAATAAAATCTCTGGACATTTTTTAGCCAATAATATAATGACTCAAGAACAGAAAGACCGCAACTCAAAAGGATGCAAGGACCAAATTGTAATTGACGAGATCTGCATGAGACAAGTCACAAAGACGAAGAGAAACCCAAGTGTGGCCTATATCAATTACAGAAAGGCTTTTGACTCAGTCCCACAGTTATCTGATCGACATTCTAAGAACTTACAAATTACACCCTAAACTCATCACTGTCCTCGAGCATGCCATGGGAATGTGGTCCACCACACTTCAAGTTAACAGTGATACTTCAACACTACACTCAAGGACTATCAACATACGAAGGGGGATTTTCCAGGGTGATGCACTCAGTGCACTGTGGTTCTGCATCTGCCTTAACCCACTGAGTCATCTACTAAATAATACCAAGTATGGATTTAACATCAAAGCCTCCAAAACAGAAACTCACATACTCAGCCATCTACCATATATGGAAGACTTGAAAATCTATGCCAGCTCAGAAGAACAACTTCACAAGCTCTTGGATCTCACCCGAAAGTTTTCCACTTCTGTCCGTTTGGAATTTGGATTAGAAAAATGTAAAAAGATGCATCTGAAGAGAGGGAAATTAATGCAGACAGACGACAGCTAGTTTCAAGATGACGACCTTAACATCGAATGCCTCACGGAAGGTCAGATGTACAAGTACCTTGGCTTTCATCAACTTCGAGGTGTCAACCATACTGCCATAAAGGAAGCAACAAAGAGAAGGTTTAGCGAACGCCTAAATGCTATATTCAAGACTCTTCTGAAGACGCGCAACAAAATAAAAGCGCTCAACACCTTTGCTATCCCTGTAGTATCTTACACTTTTGGCATTGTCAACTGGTCCAAAACTGAGCTTGAAGAACTGGATTGCATGGTAAGCATACAAATGACTAAACATCGACTGTTACATCCAAACTCAGCAGTACGTGTGAATCTCCCAACTGATGAGGGAGAGCTTGGTGTCACTTCACTTCGACATCTTTGCCATCAACAAATATCAAGCCTGCGAGAATACTTTCATATGAAATCTCAGGAACATTACTTGTTTGCTGTGGTTTGTAAAGCCGATGTGGGTTCAGCTCTACACCTCCGAAGTCAAGAGGCCATTAACAAACAGTATTACACGACAGCGAATTCTCAAATTGAGGAATGGAAAGAAATAGTTCTACATGGAACCCATCCTGCCCATCTCAACTGCAAAAAAAATAAGAAAGCCTCTAATATCTGGCTGCAGTATGGAGAGTTGTTTCCGGAGATTTGTGGCTTCATGATTGCCATTCGGGATAGGATCATCACAACAAGAAATTACCGCAAATGCATCCTTAAAGAACATAATGTAATTAATCGATGCAGACAATGCAGAGAAGAACATGTTCTTGGAGCATGTAGCACTCTGGCTGGAACCGACTACAAAGTAAGGCACAACAATGTGGCCAAGATACTGTATCTTGAGCTTCCCATGGCAGAGGTCTCATTCAGGGTAGAATACCTTACTACAAGTACCAACCAGAGGATATCATTGACGGCATCCAACACAAGATCTACTGGGATATGGAAATTCGCACTGATAAGAAGATTGAAGCAAATCGACCTGATATCATCCTCGTAGATAAGGAGAAAAGAGGCCACAATGTTTGTGTATTTATTAATCTTTCTGGCATATACTTTATGAAGGTTGTGGTTCAGTGGCACAGCTATATCAGAGTTGGCCATCGAAATAAAGCAGAAGTGGAAACTCATAGCAGTTCACATTAGGCCAATAGTTATATCGGCAACTGGAGTTTTCCCAGTAAACACAATAATACGTCTTGCTTCTAGAAATTCCAGTTATGTGGCAAAGGAAATGCAGAAATCTGTAATTTTAGACCCGTGTCACATTGTCCGAAGATTCCTTAGTTTGGAATAACTTGGATGCACTTGACAACTGTCCGTGCATTCATTGATATCCATTAGATTTAAATGAGAAAAGAGAAAAATAATAATAATTGATATCTCTATGGAATTTGGACTAGAAAAATGTGCAAGTGTAGCAATAAAAAAAGGAAAAACTTTGCACAGTGATGCAATTGAAATGCCAAATGGTCAAATTATTATGAGGGGCGTTCAAAAAGAAACGAGCCGGAGTGTGTAATGGGCAAACCGGTGACAGAAGGATAATATCGTTGCATGTGTAACCAAGATTGGTTCGGACAAGAGTGAGTGCGGAAGTTCACAGCCCGCCACTAGAGGGTCACGGGTGCAAGTCACGTGACTAAAAGCTAGCAGAAGCATACATCAATCGTCCAACGAGGTCATTCACGTTGTAAGCAGTGAAACAGAGCAATGGAGGCGTCTAAAGAAGAGCAAAGAGGTGTTGTTTGTTTTCTGACAGCAGAAGGAGTAGGGGGAACGGAAATTCATTGAAGAATGTCACAAGTGTACGGTGAACACTGCATGTCCCTTGCAAGGGTCAAGGCGTGGCACAAGCGCTTCAGGGAAGGACGGGTGTCGTTAGCCGATGACATTGTCCAGCTGATTGATGGACTCGTTACCCAGGACCGCCGAGTTACAGTGAAACACGTTGCCGACGAGGTCGGATTGAGCATCGGAAGTGTTCACACCATCATTACAAAAAGATTGAACTGGCGCAAAGTGTGCCCCACAGTCTTCAACCTCAACAGAAAGCATGTCGAATGGCCCACTGTATTGATCATCTGCAGCGCTATGCCTGGGAAGGGAATGAGTTCCTGGCACGAGTGGTGGCTGGAGAAGAGTCTTGGTGTCATCACTTCGAACCAGAATCGAAATGACAAAGTCTCCAGTGGAAGCATCCAGGGTCACCACCCCCCAAAAAATCCAAGGCCATCCACACAAGTGCAAGAAAGGTTATGCTGACGTTCTTCTTTGACCAAGACGGCCCACTTCTGATAGACTTCCTGCAGAACGGGACAACAGTGAATGCCCAGCGTTACTCGCAAACCTTAACCACCCTTCGTCAAGTGATCAAATCAAAACGACCAGGCAAGCTCACCCGTGGGGTCATTTGTTCCACGACAATGCAAGGCCCCATACAGCCAACACAATCACGGCACTCTTGCAGAAATTCAAGTGGGAGGTTCTCGATCACCCTCCTTACAGTTCAGACCTCTCTCCCTGCGATTACGCCATTTTTGGTCCCCCTAAAAAAAGGCTCTGAGGGGGAAACGATTCACCTCGGACGACGACGTCAAGCAGTACGTGCGGAACTGGTTCAAAACGCAGCCCCGGGAATTTTACGAGACAGCCATTCATCGCCTTGTATCGCAGTGGGACAAGTGCCTCAACAGCCAGGGCCAATACTTCTGACATACCGTAAACCGGGGCTACTTTGCACCAATGTTGGAAAAAGACTTTAGTCCATCTGGCAGATAAACTTGAATAAATATTCTTTTATTTTCGGTGTTGTCCAATAGATGGCACTATCTGTCATGGCATGAATGATAGTTACAGCTTTAGCAGCCATTTTCATTTGTGCTTTCGAACCGTCGCTGAGCTTCTGGATTTTTAGTTAAAATTTTCACCAGAAAAAGTTGTATTTTACACCAAGGAATAGATTTTTGTGAAAGGTAAGTGTTATCTATTTCTTTATTGAAACTTATTATCTTTCAAATCATAACGTTTTAATCTTGTATAACTAAATATTTAACGATCTATGATCGATAATGTTTTTTAAGGTAGCTTTCGAGCAAAAGGGGGGCTATTTTGCACCAGCTTATTAATAATCATATTATTGTTTAAATTTTTTGCCTTTTGCTAATCTTTTTTTATTGTTTCAGGATGGTCCGAAATTATAAGCGGAAACTTATAGCCCGCAATTTCGCAAACTATACAAAAGAAACGCTTGAAGAGTGTCTGCAGTCGATACGAAATGGAACCTTCTCTCAACGCAAAGCTGCATCACATTTTAAAATACCGAGGCGAACTATTAATTATAAGCTAAAACAACAACATGTTAATGTGCCTGGTAAGAAGTCAGCATTTTCTAGAAAAGAAGAGGAATCTTTTGTTTCTTATATTGAAGCTATGAGTGACTTCGGTTTTCCATTAATGCAGCAAGATCTTTGTTTTATTATAAAGACTTATTTAAATAAAACTGATAGAGTTGTGAGACAATTTAAAAACAATGTTCCAGGAAAAGACTGGATAAAATCTTTTTTGTCACGTTACCCCAGAGTGAAGGAACGTTTTGCCTCAAACATTAAACGCAGCAGAGCTGCTGTGGATGAGGCCACTTTGCGAGATTATATCACTAATTTGAAGGATGTTGTGAAAGACGTGCCTGCGGAGAATATATGGAATCTGGATGAAACCAATCTAACCGATGACCCTGGAAAGAGCCGAGTCATATGTCGCCGTGGGACTAAATATCCAGAAAAAGTTTGCAATTTTTCCAAGTCTACTACTTCGTTGATGATGTGTGGTAATGCTGCTGGAGAAGTCTTACCACCGTTTGTTGTGTACAAATCCTCTCAACTGTGGAATACCTGGATAGAAGGAGGTCCGAAAAATTGCCGCTACCAAAGCACCCAATCAGGTTGGTTTGATGCAGTCGCATTCAATGAGTGGTTTGAAAGCCTCATGTTTCCTAAGCTGAAGAAATTACCAGGGAAAAAAGTTCTCATTGCTGACAATTTGTCTACTCACCTCAATATGAGCATTTTTCAGAAGTGTAAAGATGAAGACATCCATTTTATCTGCTTGCCGCCTAATAGTACCCACCTGACGCAACCCCTGGATGTTGCGTTTTTCCGTCCTATGAAAATAGAATGGAGAAAAGTCCTAAGGGATTGGAAAGCAACTCCTGAGGGCATGAGCTATTCAGTTCTACAGAAACAGCATTTCCACTACTGAAACGTGTCCTGGAGAATCTACAGCCTCACTTTAAAAAAAATCTTGAAAGTGGCTTCCGGAAATGCGGAATTTATCCGTGTGACGTACAGCCTTTGCTAGAAAGAATAGTTAGGGACAAACAAGTTGAGCCTTCAGCTGTTAGCTCAGCTTTCTTAGAGGCTTTAAAATCGACAAGAGATGCATGTTCCGTAAAGCCGAGGCTTACGAAGAAGAAAAAAATTGATGTACCAGCAGGAAAAAGTATATCTCATGATGAATCTCTTAAAATGCAACATAATCTATCAATGGAAAAAGAAAATGAACCACAACCCGGTACCAGTAAACCAACAAAATGTGTTAAATCATCAAACAAGAGGAAGAGCCGTAAAACATGTGATAGTAATGATGAGAGTTCCTTTGATGGTTATGAACCTATTCTAAATGACAGCAGTACAGACGATGACGACTGGGAAACTTTCAGAAAAAAGAAGAGGGAAGAGATAAATAGATCCACACAGGCGGAACTGACACCATCCGAAAATCAGCTGAAACCAATCAAAAAAACAGACTGATTCATTTGTAGTTGTAGTGAATAAAAACCAATATTATCCAGGTGTAATTGAAAGTTTTGACGAGAATGGAGCGTTTGTGAGTGTAATGATGAAGTCCTTATATAACTGGAAGTGGCCTGTTAATAGAGATGTCCTTTATTATAAATGGGAAGAAATAGTTGGAGGTATAAATCCCCCCAAAATGTTTAGCAAAAGAGGTGTGTTTTCAGTCCCAGAGTTGACTGATGGTTAAGGAGATTTGCGTATTTTCGATCACCTAGTAAGGAACATGCGATTAGTTAATGTTGTTGAGGGGCGTATTTCAACATGCCAGCCTCCTTCTAAATACTTCAAAAGTAATTGCAAAAGGTAAATCGATTCACAGCAGTGCGAAACAAATAATTTTAAATGCTTATTCCATGTTGAGAGAATTGGAACAGCATTTGACAGTTGATGAAGTGATTCAACTTCAGTCCGTGTGTATTCATTTGAATACATTGCATTTTATTTTTTTTTCTGAAGTTTGGAAACATTTTGATAACTGTAAAAGGCTGTATTTGTAATTCATGTTTTGAGCACTAGATGGCAGCAGTAGCGCAGTCACGTTTTTGAAGAAACAAAGGAAAAGTAATGGCAGCCATTTTAACGTCGCTATTTTACGTAAGTAATTTTTTTTATGTTAATTATTAAAATTTGACGAAATATTCATTTCAGTATAATGATAAGGAGTCAAAGATCAAAACAATAATTAACATTGAATGTTTTACTATTTATTTGCGTAATTGCAGTTCATTAATTTTCATGTATTCATTTGAATACAACAGGATTGTAGGAATGCTGAAATTTGCCTTTTTTTAGACTTGAATTTTTTAATGAAAATGTTCATTTATAGCATCCTTATTATTTTTATTATTCCTAATACAGTTAAACTTATTTTTTTTCATATAAGTTTTATTTTATATACTTGTAAAAAAAAAAATACTTTAAAATCCACCACAGAGACTAGAAAATAAAGTACATAAAAAAAAATATATCAATAAATGTAAAAGAGAAAATATTTTAATTCTAGGACTACCTCTTTTAGATGATGAGGCTATAAGCCAACAACTGAGAGATAGTGATTGTGAATTATCTGATGGTGATGACCCTCCATTCGAAATGCAGGTCAACAATTTGTCAGAATCCAGTTCAGGTGAAGAGAGTGAAGCTGATTATGAAATTACATGTAGTGTGGGCTCAAAGAGGGAACGAATTTGGAAAAAGAAAGAGTATGTTTAATTACGCAATTACATTTTTAGTTTTTGTTCATTGCTTAATGTTTACTCCTCTAGTGTATTATCATAATAGAACATCTTTATTCACGACTAAGTTATTAATAAAATATTTTTGAGAATAATTATAAGAAAAGTAATTAAAGTTGTTTCCTTATTTAAAATTTTCATCAATTTAATTTTATCTTATCTGTGTTTCACAGATTTCCAATCAAAATTTTACATGAAGATGGTAGTGAAGATGACAACCACTGCAATGAATCGAATAAGAGCCGCTATGACTACTTCAGGGAGTACTTTCCGAATGATTTTTGGTCTGAGGTGGCACACCAATCAAATCTGTATTCTGTGCAGAAGCGAGGCAGAGCACTAAATACAAACATTCAGGAACCAAAGAGAGCAGCAGGGATCCACATTGTTATGGGTACAATAAAATATCCCCAAGTTAAAATGTATTGGTCTAGTGAAACTAGATTTTCCTTAATAGCGGATTCAATAACTCGTGACAGATTGTTTGAAATAAGGAATCACATGCATTTTGCAAACAATGCTTCTCATTCAAATGAAGATCCTGACAAACTGTGGAAAGTTCGACCAATTTTAGATACTGTGCAGAAACGATGCATAAATCTGCCACGCGCAACCCATTGTGATGTTGATGAGCAAATGATAGTTTTCTGGCAGATGTGTGGCAAGACCGTATGTTCTGTCGAAGTCTAATCCCGTTGGCTTAAAAAACTTTGTATTAGCAGACAATGAAGGACTTGTCCTTGATTTCGTGATATACCAAGGCAAAGGAACAGTGTCTGATGATGATATGAAGGACTTCCTTCATAGGAGGTGCAGTTGTGAAAAAGCTCACAGAAACACTGCCTAAACATAATCAATTTGGTTTGTATGTGGATAGGTTCTTCACTGGATTTGGAATTGTGGAATATCTTCTAAAAGAAGGTATATTTTTTGTACAGGAACTGAAAACGGCAATAGGCTTGGAGGGTTAGCAAAAAAATTAATTCCTGTCAAACATTTGGCCAGAGGAGAATGGGATGAGCAAGTACAGGATGACTTATTAACAGTTGTAAAGTGGAAAGACAATAAACCAGTATTATTACTTTCAACTGTCCATGGTAGCCAACATGCAGACTAGGTGAGAAGGTGGTGCAAAAAGGAAAAAAAGTATATTATTGTATCCCGTCCAGCAATTATTCACAACTACAACAGATACATGGGAGGGGTTGATCTGAATGACAGACTTATTTCCTATTACCCCACCCTAAGATGGCCAACGAGAGTTTTTGCCCACTTCATGGATCTAGCTGTTGTGACTGCGTGGATTTTGTATATGAAGGTTTGCGCAGTCAGGTAAACCGACCAACAGTAAATTCTGTCTTTTGGATTTCAGAATGTATATAAGCAAAGGGCTCATCGATAACTGTTCTGAGAATTCAAAACCTCGAGTTGGAAGACCTCCTCTTGAGAATAGAAGTGAAAATCCTCCTGCTCCTAAGCACAGACATGTATTCACTCACCTGAAAGTGAAATTAGATATGATGGCTACCATCACTGCCCTGAGGCAGTAAAAGGAATTACTGCCCAAAGATGTAGATTTGAAACCTGCAAAGGTCAAACTAGAGTCAAATGTGCTAAATGCAATTTATTTTTATGTTTAACCAATAATGATTGTTTTTATAGATTTCACAACAAATAAAAAAACCTTATATATGTAAAATAAATCTAAGAATGTAAAAAAATATGTATTTTAAAAATGAAAAAAAAAAAAAAAAAAAAAAACAAGCTTTATAATGCCATTTATTTACAAATACATTAGTTTATTCATATGTAAAGTTAATTCATGTATTTTTCATAATTTAACTAATTGAGACCGACTGTATTCAAATGCATACATCATTTTAAAGTATGAAAAAATTATTATTGTCAAAAAACAAAAAATACATTGTCAAACAGTCACCATAAAGATAATATCACTTAAAAATAATTTTTATTACTGGAAAGTTTTTTTCAGGACTGAGGAGGATAAGAAAGAATTTCAAAACAAGGGAATTCTTTGCGCACCAGACAAGAGGCCTCAGAAAGCAAATACATCATGTTCGGATAAAATTTGTGATTCATTTCTGTGCACTGCAATTCAAATTAAAAAAAAAAAAAAAGGTTTCTTTAAAGTGAAATAGTAAGATAATGACAAAAATTAAACTAAAAAAGCACACAGAAAAATATTTAATTGCTAATTAAACGTTGAAATGAATTTGAAATTAATATTTCAAATAACTAAAGAAACCCATTGCTCAAATTATAACTCATCTTTTGAATTTTTTGGATTAAACACATGTAATATAAGAAACATTGTTTGTAACCCATCTGTTTAATTATTTCTGGATTATATTTATTAAGTTGTGATGAAGTACTTAACATTTGAAAGCATCTCCTAAATTTTTAAAATTTCCCATCTTTTCATTGCTTATCATCCTTTAATCCCCAGTGCTGTTGGTCATCAACTGCTCATTGGTACAGATACAGACTCGTTTCATTCAAGAGATGTGGTCTTTATTAGGTCGACACTGGCTGTCCTCAAAATTTTAAGTCTAAAACATCATTTATCAAGTGTTAGTTAAATCCTTTAAATCATTTTAAGAACTTCAAAGATAATAGGGAAATTCAATTAAAATTCAGCCTTATTTGGATAAATAAAAAAATCAAATTAATTTATCACACCGATGATCTAAATTGCAGATTTCTATCCAAATTTTAAATCCTCTCTCTTCAACAATAACAAAGTCTACAAAAAAGCAGGCTACTCATGTAATTGATAAAGAAACAAAGCTATTTCAATACTTTTGAGGATATTCAAAGTTTCTTGTGAAATGTAAAGGAAAGCAGTGTTTTAAAGTGTCAGCAGTTTGTCTTTTGTTCAATCTCTCTAATGAAGCACACGTTTTGAAACCTTTGGGTACTATCCTTCACAGATTTATAACAAGCATTTTAAACACTATTTCATCAATGCACATTCATCCATTCTAAATTTTACACTTTGTTTTTTTAAACTTACAGAATTGCTTGGTAATTTTGATGATCACTCATTTTCTAATCATCGATCTGATAGTAGCATTTTATGTTTTAAGCACAGACAAGTTTTCTGTCATTCACATATCTACGCATAAGATTAAAACAAGTTATTCAAAAATCTTTAGTTAATTAAGGAGTGGATGTAACTCACCCATCTTCACTGATGCCAGACTGGTCCCATAGACAATCTAAAACATACCTTTCTACCAACAGCTCCTTTCAAAACTACACGAGACATTTAGACCTCTGCTGTAACATTTTTCCACCAATTACTGAAGCATGCTTATCTTCCTCTTCTAATAAGCATTGAAATCTAAAAAGAAATAATCATTAGTCATTTATATTCCATTCCATTATATACATGAGCCTGCCATACAAGCATAATGTTAGTACACAACTTACAATTTTAATGTAATATTTTATGTATGCTAATATTTAGTTTTAAAACAATTTATATACTTGACATATGAGATAAAGGTTAGTGTTTTTAACTGAACACAATTTTTTTTTTTTTTTTAATTAATGTAAATGCTTTATTCAACTTTTAAAGTCTCCTAGGAAATAAAGTATATAGGTATATGTAGCTGCTGTAAAACCAAGATGCCTTGTAATAAATGACATTAAATTATTATAGTTTATTTTCAACTTTTTAATAAAGTTAGGCATTCATTAAAACATCCGGAAAGTTTCTTTGCTCAGTGATCTAACTTGTGGTCCATCCTGTAACAATCCTAAACATCCAACATTTCTAGAAATTAAATAGTATCCGATTGTATCCTAGAAAGGACTCGCCTACTTTCAAGAAAATTTCGAAAACGGTGGGGCGGGGGAGATTAAGTTTTCAATCACGAAAACAAAAAAGCGAGAGGTTGAGATAAACAGTGCATCTTAAATAGCCGAAACAAAATTAATATACCATTCAAAGGGAGATAGAAAAGCAACACTAATGAAATATACTTAATGTTAATACATATATTTTTAAAAAAAAAGGGAGCGAATAATTAGTAAGTTGATTGGATACAGGAAATTCTCAAATTATGTTTTCCAGTTTTCTTTACAGAATTTTTAGAGCTGTTATAACAGAATCTTATTAAAATAAGGGATCAGAACTACTTAAATATATTATTGCAACGTACATTATCAAGATATTTAATCTCATATTTTAAGAATTTGGGCGGAAAAAGGAAATATTCCGTAAGATAATTTAATTAGAAGGTTCGAAACGTAACCGTTACTTGGTACGGTTTCTTCCACAATTATAAATTTATGACCTTAAATAAAACAGGATATTTAGGGGGAAAAAAATGTACTAAGTATATATTCTGACTGAGAAAAAACAATAATAAGAAAGAAAGAAAGAAAGAAACAAACAAACTAGCTGAAGATTAATGACGTATTACATGTTATTATAATGACCAAGTCTTATTCAGTGTAAATATAAAATAAATTTTTGTCAAGCAATTTAATGAATCTTTATAGGTTTAAATGAAAGTATAAATTTCCTTTTCAATTAACACACATCTTAAATATCAAGTAGAATTATAAATACTATTTACTAATCATAAAAATAAATCTTACAAAGAAAAACACACGTGTGGTTCGTTACTCCTTTTTTAAGCCTAATTTTGAAGTAAACTATCCTTATTTGTCTTCGTAAGGATTGTTTATCGTTTTTCTAATATCATTAAATGAAAGTAATTTATTCTCACCTGATGTTTCAAATAAACTTAGTAATGGCGTAATAAGGAGCTACTTCACAAACAACTGTTCTGTTATGTTCCGTTCTCCTCTGGCTTTCAAATATAACCACGTGTTCCTGTTTTCCCATGTTGCACTAACTTCCTGTATGGAAACTCTAAAATGTGATGTAAAAGAATGTTAGATAAACGGAAAACGAACTACAGTTTTAAAAACGACTACAAGATAAAGAAGCGAAATTTGATAATTAAATAGTGTCTGTTAGAAATTCACTTATTATCTGTTAGAAATTTAATAAACATTACTTAGTAATTTCCAATTCAGTTGTACTAATAAAACATTGGAAACATTCTCAAATTAAAGGAATTGGGATAGATGCGAATTACAGTAGCAATCTTGCTAATTTACAGTAGGACCTCTATTTAACGAACCTCTATTTTGCGAACTTTTCTTTGGAACCAAGAACATTTTGCTAATTTCTTCGTAAAAATTACCTCCAAATAGCGAAGTGCATTTTCTATTTAACGAACTTTTTCCTGGTATCTATTTTTTTTTTCTCCTTGAAATGTTTTGATTATTAATATTCCCTTAGAGGAAATGAAAGAAATGTCGATACAGCTGACAAAGAAGAGGGACAAAGAAGAAATTAACGATGATGTGCTGATTGATGATTATCTTTCACTTGATTTTGAAGATGAGGCCTCGGAAACACTAACTGAATCGGATATTTTGAACACTGTGAAAAAAAAAAACAAAAAAACAAGCAAACAATACAGTTATGAATTGCGATAAAGATGAAGATGATGAAAATGGAAATGCTCTTGATGCAGAAATCAAGAAACCTTCGTATGATGAAATGCTAAAAATCATTTGAAACAATCCAACACGGATTACAATTTGAAGAAAATACTGAAGGGGTTTTTGGTGTATTGCAAAGATGCGAGACGTGCTATAAGCGAAAACACTTTTTCAACAAAAAAAAAAACTCAAGACAAAATTGACAGACTTTATTAGTAAAATTTAAGTACGCATGTGGTAATGTATGCTTTAGGTCATTAAAATTATTACTTTTTTTAATAATATCAATTGTTTATGTATTTTAAATCTGTTTTATGTAGTTTAAAGTAATTTAAAAAGGTGAATCTCTATTTAACGAATTTTCCATATAACGAACTTTTTTTCGGGATTTAGAGACTTCGTTAAATAGAGATCCGACTGTATTTTTAATGACTTACGAATATCAATTATGAAATGATACTCCTTTCCATTTTAAAATTTTTAGAAATGTAGATGATTAATAATTTTTAATACTCATTGGACAATTGAGAATATAGAGGACAAAATCTGTAAAAATATTATTCAATTTACAAAAAACTAATGATAATTCTAAATCTTTTAGATTTACGAATATATTTTGATCATCAAATTCCATTTATTAAATTGTTAATAAGACGTTTTTATTCAATTTTAAAATTCATAGTTTTTTTTCTTTCTTCTTTAATTAATTTTTTCCAAATCTAAATAAATTTAAACTGACATTACTGAAAGATTTATGAAATATTTTAAAAATTGGAAAAATATTTTTGTTCAAGAACTTAAAACATATCTTGAAATTAATTCTAAATTTGAAGATTTTTTTGGCATAATTTAAATTATCTTATTAAAGAATTTCTAAATCATAAGTTTCCAATTAAAATTTAAATAAATATATTTTACAGTCTCAAAATAAATTTATGTTTCAGATTTAGAAAAAATATAAACTTAAAGATATTTTTAGTTATCATAATTTTATTTAATCATTTAAAATTCTTCGACAGTCCGTTTTCGTTTACGAGAGCCTTCAGCGCTTTTGCGCATGCGTTAGGTCTCCTGCGATTTCTTCCAAATAGGGGCGAGGAAGATGGGATGTTTACTTTTTACAGTGTTAGTTTACTAGTAGCTATGTTCTATTTGCGCTTTTCGGGAAAGAATTATGGAAAGAATAAATACTATTGCAAAAATGCTCCTCCGTTATTTTTTTCTTAAAAGCGAAAATTTCCAAAAGAATTTCTTAGGAATGTATCCATCTCAGCGTATCACCCCTTTGAGGAGTAGAATCGTCCCGCAGTGGGTAGCTCTGCCATTCAGAAACGGACTGTAGGTAGGATTTGTTTGTTTGTAATCATTTAAGTTAGCTTATGACAAAATTAAATCGTTAAATTTTAGGATTTTTTAAGTTTGATTTGATAACTGTCATCTGTTATTATTTTTTTTGTAAATAAATTTAATTATTTAAATACTTAAAAAACTAAAAACTAAATTATAACGATAATATTTTTTAGGGGAGACCGGGGCGAATTGGCATAGATTTTGGTTTTTGATTTTTCTATTTTTTTGTGCAATACTTCGAGGGATTCTGGTGAATGCGGCGGATAGCTTATCTTTTTGACTACAAAATTATGTAGGACCCATTAATTAAATCCGTGTTTAGTTGTCATAGTTGCAAGCTTTTAGAAAAAGTGTTTTTTGGGTTACCTAACCCCGGGTGCGGGGCTAGTTGGCATACCCCTAGGGGCGAGTTGGCATAACGTGCTATGGATAGGGGTACTTGAGCAGAACAGAGCAATTTTCGAGAAAAACATTTTATTTTATCAAAAATTTTATTTTAATAATACTTGAACAAAAAAAAAAAAAACAACTGTATGACAAATTAAATTAAGTGTATGATATCAAACAATAACTATAGGTACCTAAGAATTCATTGTTTGATATCAAGTACAAATGTAGGAGTTATTTGAACAGATGGGTTCAATTTTCGCAGAACTTTAGTTTGGTCGTACCAAATTTAGTCTTCCTCGTGTGGCCATCTCCAGTTTTTCCCATTTTTTACCATTTGTCATAGCTGTGCCAACTGACCCCACAGGGATTTCAAAAACAAAATGGATACCACACAATCCCAAACATCAGAAACAAAAGTTTATGATACATGCATGCAACCACAGTTATCCACTCTTTCGAGAACCGCCATCAGCAATACCTTAATTCGATCTACATGTTCACCAGAACAAAAAAATTTACGCACCAGTCAGAAAAACGATTAAACAGGGATCACTTCCTTCGTGACGCTTCCAAGCAAACTAAAGTCACAGTGGATGGAGCACCTTTACATACCCTTCCCACTACCAAGATGTCAGCGCTCTAGCTACGTGGTGGCAGGAAATAGAAGCTGTGTGCCAACTAGCCCCTTATGCCAACTGACCCCGGTCTCCCCTACTAATATAATAACTGAATAAAAAAGAGCAAAGTCTTAGAATATCGCGTTTTTATTTTCTAATTGTTCTAAAGGAGAAGAATTTCTTAAGGAAAAGAAGTATTGTATTAAAGAATATATTAATTGAAGTAGTGTCGACTGAATGTCTAGAAATATATATTATTTAAGAAATAGTATAGGGGTAAGAAAAATCTTAATAATATTTTTATTACTAAATCATTTTTCACATATAATTAATAAACTATATTATTTTTCGGTGTGCCTGGTGGCCGAGTGAGTAAGGGCGCTCGACTGCGGGTTCGATTTCCGGCCTCGGCGGAGGGCGGGAATTTTTCCACGCTCCATTCTCCTCCAAACGGGTCCTAGGGCCTACCCAGCCCTCTGTGGAATGGGTATCGGGTTTCTTTCCCGGGAGTTAAAGACGGGCGGGCGTCGGGCTGACCCCCGGCCTCAACTTAGTCCCGTTGTTAGGGGCTGCGGGAGCCTGACCTCCCACAGGCCTGTATTGGCCTATCGAAGGGAGCACTTAACTAACTTTATTTATTTTTCCAATTTTTATTTATCGATTTCAATACGAAAACATTCGAAATTTGTAGTATTTATGTTAGTTGTATTTATTAAGAGATAAAAGAAGAGGTGGAGGTTTTATTATATTGTAATTAATGTTCTTTATTAAATCTGTAGAATATAGATAATTGGAATACGTACGTTAAAATGTTCAGCAAAATTAACTCAATTATATCAAAACACTGGAAATGATTTTTTATTTTACATAATAAAATCACCCAATTTTTTCTCGAAGATTTAATATTATGATGTATTAGGAAATTTAAATGCATGGAAAGAAAAAAAAAGATAATAAAAATTTGGAACAATGTCTGAATGTTGTACAATAGTATTTGGATATATTAATGAGCTTTCAATATTTTTATAAAGTAATTCAAAATTCATGATTTTGGCTGTTTTTTTTTTTTTTAATAATTAATTTTTTCCAATTCTTCAATTTTTAAAATATTTGCATTTTCTGCTTTTCTAACCAAAATAGATCCATTTTTAACCCATACAAATTTCATATTTTTCTCCTTTGATTAAGATTAATAACTTAACTAAAATCCAGAAATTCGTACTTTGGAAAATAAAAATTAAAGCAATGATGTCTCATCTCCATTTCTGATTTGTTGGTTCTTTTTTTTTTTTTCCATCCATTCTATTTTTTTGCTCATTTCTTTAAATTTGATGATGATTGGTTTGATTTTAAGCATGATCCCCATAATATTGAAACTGTAAGAATACCAACATTCAATAATGTTTGTCACATCTTTTATAATTTCATGTAAAAATTATAGTGTTTTTCAACCTTTTTCATTGAGTGGCACCCCTGATTGAAAAATAAAAAATCGTGACACCCTTGCCAAGCGGCGAATCTAAATCTGAATAAGGGGGGGAGGGGGGAGGGGCTAATGGGCCAGATGAATTTTTTGCGTACACGTAACGTAGAACATCAAATTAACATGCGATTAGTCATCGCTTCTTTGCTTACTAGATATTTCGTAGTTTCTCAGTAGTATCTTGTTTGATATTTAATATTTCAACATTGTTTTTCAAAATCCCTTATTCTTACATCATTTATTTTAATTTCTTGTTTTAATTCATATATTTCTTTATTTTGGTTTTTGTTATTTTCTTCTATATTTTGTGCAGTACATCATCCTACTTCTCAGATAGGAATACTAAAAATTCTTTAATTTCATTTTTATCTAGGATTAGTTGATCTAATACATCAACTTTCTTTAATTTGTCAAGGTTTCCTAATTTCGTTTGTAATTATTTTAATTGATTAATTACATATTAATTGATAACATTATAAATATCAATTTTTTTCATCAATTAATAATTATTAAAATATAAATTAATGGTATACCTGTTATATAGGTGCTGATAAAGGACTGTTAACATTAAAAAAAAAATATATTTAAACACTAAATTTTTGATTTAACATCAATGATTTTGTGTTAATTGATTTTTCAGAGAAAAATAAATTCCTTTGTTTTTATCATTTTTCCATATTATTATACTCGAAGGCAGCTTGAATTCAGGCGACATACAATCTTTTAAAACTATTTTCATTTGCCTGTAAGTTAATTTTTCATTTTTAACCTTCAATACAAATTCTTTTTTTCTGATTCTTGTACTTGAAGGCTTATTTGCTAACAAAGGTTGTTCTTTATTCTTTTTTCTGTTAAAAAAAAAAAGAAGATAGATTTCTAAATTTTTCATTCATTTTTCAAAACACCCGAAGGCAGCTTGTAATCGGGCAACGTACAATCTTTGACCAGGACAACCAATCTTCTACGAGGTAAGGGTTTATGCATTCTAAAACAGATTTCTTGAAATGGGACATTCCTGACAGCATTGGTTCCTTGTTCATTTTTATGTTAAAAAAAAAGAAAGAAAAAATTACTGTTTGATACTACTGTCTGGATGGGGGTGTATTTGTTAATTCCACTTGTAATAAAAAATACAAAGTACACTGTGCGAAATTTGGAAACTAAAATCACATCTACAAAACCAGATGTTTACACAGCAGTTTTATATAGACTACTTGATAGGAATATTAAATTTTATTTTTCTCCCTTAATAAAATTTAAATTAGTTGGAGTGGAAATTTAATTATTAATTTTATTGTGATGCTTGAAAAGAAATTTAATTAATATTTTATTATTTGATGTAAATAATTTAAATTATAATTTGTCACTAATTATGCAAATGAAAGTGTGACGTGATGAAAGAGAACACATGACAGTAAGGTGAGAGACGTGGGAGTGATTTGACTGTGATTGGAACGAGAACACCGAACTCGTGGAGTCGCTGAGAGCGGCGGATATGAATAGGTTAGCCGATGGAGCTAAGTAAACCCTAGAAGAATGGAACCGGCAGCCACAGATGGAATTTGGCGTAAGTCTGTAACTCTAGAAATTATATTATACTAAAAGCCGAAGTGAGAATAGTAAGAATATTCTTTCCCAGTTGAATCGAGGTGATTCAGGAAATTAAAATTAATGCGTTCAACATTAACGTATTAACAGTCAGAACATTCCATTACAACGAAGGTGAACTTCGAAAGGAAGATACTATGAATATTCAAGTTAACCACTTCTAAGAATTACGAGTAGCTGTGGACTGGCGAAATAAATATTTCGTAAGAAGATTAAATTAATCGGAATGAAGATTTTCGAACGATAATGGATATCGTTAGAAGAAAATAAAATCCAGTAATTAAGCCGGACTGAACCATTAAGAATAGAAGGGTATAAGTTACGAATTGCAAGCCGCAATTAAGCATCGGAAATTATTTTGAACATTAAGTTATATTGCCAATTATAATTAAGGAGAAAGAAATTATTCGAGGTACGAATAACGAAAAGTAAAATAGTGGACATTACTAAAACCCGAGACGACTTCTACAGAGAATTCCAGAAGAGAAGATTTCCTATCCGAATAACTGACGAAGGAAGAAGGGGAAAGTTAAACCTATACAACGGACCGTTGAGAAAAAAAAAAAAACGGACGCCATTCCTTAGGAGTTAACGATAGTGAAAGAGCCAAACGACTAGAAGACGGAAAGAAGAAAAGTTAAAAGAAGACAACTCTAACTAAAGTGCTTGAGCTACGAAGAGAAATAATAGTGAATATATTTCGAAAGTAATCATACAAGTAAAATATTTGAATCAAGTAAAAACTTCAAATAGTTGAAGTTATATGTGTCTGTGTGCTTTAGTGATTTGAAGTCATCGAATTGTTACCGGGAGAAAACGTAAGAAGTCAACTTCCTGTAAGTACTATCTTTATTTATTTTTGGAAATAAGAAATTTGGAAGATGTCAACTATTGGAACTATAAGCTAATTAGAAGTTTAAAATAATCACGAGGGTTGATTATTGTTTCGTTTTGAAGAAAATAACGAATAAGGAATTGTTAATAAAATTGTATTGTTAAAGATACACAATACGTAGATATTCACAGACGTGATAAAATCTCATTATAAATAATAAGATTAAGAAGGTTAAGCAATTAATGAATATGAGTAAGAGTAATGCATATGTTAAGAGAAAATGAGATATTGGTTATTTGTAAATAACATGTTAGTAAAACTCACATAGGTGAAAAACCAGACATATGATTTAGAACTCTTGATTAGAATAATTAAAGAATATATTTTTTTGGTATTAATGTATATGAGTTTGAAATAGATTATTATATTGTAAAGTGTTTAGTTTAGCAAAGAAACATTTATTAGAATATAGAGAGTATTTCTAGTAAAACCTTATGGGCCTAGACAATTACATATGTTTTGATATTAAGATTAGTAAAATTAAGTTAAAGTTTTTTTTTTCTATGTAAGAACACATTGTTATTCAAGATTGTTAGGAGTGAAGTAAAACTCAAAGAATATTGTAAAGACAAATTTTGAATGTGTTTCAAAATTAAAGATTGTGTTTTAAAATTTTCACAAGCGTTGGGCGTATTGAATTTTAAAATAACTCTGCTAAACCCAGTATGCGGTCTGATCAAAAATTATATCCGCTTCAGAATGGTTATGGGCCCAGCACGCTTCCACTGCGCAAGCGTGAGACTTTATTGGTGACTTTGAAACTGTAAATGCAGTTTGAGCCCTTGTAGTTGCAGAGTGAAAATTAATCAAACTTTTGTAATTCTAATTAATTGATATTGTTAAATCTAATAGACATTATATTTTATTATAAATATAAGCCCCTGAAATAGAATAAATAATTGTATGTAATATAAATTGGATAAAATAGTGATCCAGAATAACTTAAGTTATATTTGTATAAAAATTGCAGATAGCAATTGTAAAATACCTTTTTATTTGTTAATCAATGTTTAGTAGGTCATGGTATATCAACCTATAAAATTAGGTAGATATTATTGTTGTGTGATAATTGTATCATTGTTTTTGATATTACTCTTAAATCGTAATACAATGGCATTTAATAGTAATGAGATAATTTCCAGTGGGAAATTTAATGGTAGAAACTATGTATCCTGGAAACTCAGTATGAGGAATATATTAATGAAAGATGGTCTTTGGAAGGCTGCGAACCTTCCATTGTCTGAACTTGAAAAGATTTCAAATGAAACAGAAAAACGCAAAATGATAGAAAAATCTGAGAGAGCGTTTGGCACTATCTTTGAACTGTTGGAGGACCGATTTAAACTAATTATTAAAGAAGACTCTAACCCATACGAGCTAATGAAAGAACTCGATAATAGATATAACAAACTTGATCGCTTAAGGATATCAAGATTAAAGCGGAAGTTATATGATGCAACCAACTTCAACAATTTTAATACCTTGGAATTTGATATTGTGAGTATCAAGGTTTTGTTAAAAGAGTTAAATCAGATAGGTGGAAGTATGGATGAACTCGAATTATGCTGGATGGTGTTATCCGGCCTACCTGATGAGTTCGACCCGATAGCTCAGGGAATAAGTTTGACCGAGGACACCCCTCAGTTTAACCTCGAGACCATTCTTGATAAAATCTTGAATGAAATTGAACGAAAAAGAAACAAGAAACCGCAGCTAGAAAACCCTAGTGAAATAAATGTATATAAGAGCAAATCTGTAAAGAACCCTATTCAATACAGAGAGAAGCGAAAATGCTTCATTTGTAATAAGCCAGGACATATAGCCAAAAATTGTTATTTACGTAAGAAGGACTCAGTGAGTCAACCTAGTAGTAGTAAATCAACAGATCAAAATAAAAGATCTAGTTTTGGATCAAGTGAGAGAAGAACTTACACAGGAATTTCTATCACCGATAAAAACAGGTGTATGCTTGCTAGGTTAAGCAAAAACACATGGTTACTCGATAGCGGTACAACTCATCATATTTGTTGTAACCGGGATGATTTCAATGAATATGAACAGTTGACAGAATCCGTAGAAATACACGGAGCTTCCGTGAAACCTATAAAGGCGATAGGAAAAGGAGTAATCAACCTCGAATGCAAAGTTTCGGATCATGAGGATGTATCATTGAAGTTAGTAGATGTATATCATGTACCAGATATTGGTGTAAATCTGATATCATCATCTTTACTGTCGTATAAGAATTTCGTACAAGTG
>JAFIDM010000006.1:14087842-14098933 GCA_023159025.1 Thereuonema tuberculata
TAGTAACTAGAAGACGGCAGTTGTGTAACTATAAGGTTGTGTAATTTTGAAATGAATTTTAAGGTATTGACTCAGTCACTTCAGGCGACTACAAACCTTTTATATATTTATGAAGCGACCGTTTGCACAAAAACATTAGAAATAGATTTAATAAAAAGGAAAAAATAAAATAAAACAAGTTACAAGTTTCGAAAAGCTGTAGCGGTTTTCTTCACCGGACTATAAATTTAAAAAAATGTAAGAAGACTGTTGCTGGACACGCCCTTGGTCGTGCTCAACCAATCACCGTTCGGGATATTTAAATTTTCTGAATCTTAGGTGCATTGATAAAAGAACTATGAACTTTGAAGTATGTGGGATATATATTTTGTTGTTTTTAATTTTCAAGATATTCTGTAATGAATTAAATTAAAATTCAAAAATTGTTCAATTCTACTAAAATCCGTTTCTATAAAAAAATGCTTCAAAACAAATTTATTTTTGGAAACGAACAGCATCAAATGAATTTGTATGATATTCAAATCAAGAAAGTCTTTAATGAAAACGTTTTTTATTATGATTATTTGATAGCACGTAATAAAATATAATGGAATCTCAAAAATTGTGTTTTTTAAAACTAATAATAAATATTTTAAAACCTGAAATGATTAGATACAAATCATTATTTTACAATTTTTTTTGTCAAGTTTTTTTATTTTTATAATAATTAACTTTATTGTACTAAGTTGAAAATACCAAGAAATACCTCGAAAAGTCCCCCCCCCCCCCCAAAATTGACTCAATTAATTACAGAATATTTTGAAATTTAATAATAAAGCACCTGGGATTTCTGTTTGTTTTTGAATTTTAAGTTATATATTTTCTTCCATGTAAATTTTCAGAATTTTAGGTGCATTGGTAAAAGAAATGTATAAAAGAAATAAAAGGTTTGTCTTCATTTGCTTAATGCACAACAGTGTTTACCATCCGATGTTTAATCAGTTCAAGCAATAATGTAGCAGCACCAATGTTCCCTATTGGGAATGGGGTTTTGCTTTCATTTTTTTGCAAATAATTTTTTACTATTTCTATAATGTCTTCCGGTCGGGGATTTTTCCCCTTTGAATGCTTGTGCAAATGGGTCCCAGGGTTTACCTAACCCTCTATAGATAAGTACCGGGTGTCTTTCCCGAAAGCTAAAGCAGACCACCCGACTTCAACTTGTTAGTTGCGTTGGTCTGGAATTATTAGAGGCCTTACTTTTCGCGACCCCAAGGTCTACATAGGTCTGTAGTGGGATGTAATGTAATGTGGTGAGCGTGGGTGGCTTGACAGCCGAGCACCGCGACCTCAAAGATTTTCCGTGTGATAGCACAATAGATAAGGACAGACGGAGAGAAAGGATGGTGTGAGAAATGCAGGGGAAACGGGAGAACCCCGGGAAAACCTGCCCAGCGCGGATCGCCACCATCAACGAAACCCACATGAGAACCGAACCCGTGACTCAGAGGTGAGAGGCCAGTGACTAGTGACATCGCCAACCGCGCGGCCCTTATGTAGTGGGATACTTTACCTTCTGCCGATCTCTTTGTATCTGTTCTTTGTGTGCTTGATGCTCGTAATTAAAATATCTGTATTCAAGGAACATCAAAAGCGGAGATTGATAAATGCCACAATAGTAAAAAAATCAATTAAATACAGTTGCTGAACTGAAATGTTCTGCTATCAACAATAACTATAGACATAAACTTAATAAACCATATCTTCTTTTCCAGATTTCTCTCCGTATCATGAAGTAGAAGATGTGTTTTTTTTAATAAATTAAAAATAACATTTGGCTGGCGAATTTTTCGGAAGTTAACTTTCTTTCTTTTTCAAACCTTTCTACAACAATTTTTTCCATCTTTTTGATGTTGAATAATGCATTTGTATAAATATAAACCATGCCCTCAGCCAAATGTCATCTTTAAGTTATTAAACTTAAGTTTTTCAGAAGTAGAAGATGGTCTCTCACCGACTGTTATTTATTACAAAGTGACATCCCAGACTGCTCCTAGCTGATGATCGCCAAAGAGCGTGAAACAGCTGTTCTAGGATGTCACTTGGTCTCTCATCCATTGTTATTGACATGCCGTAATGGTAGCCGTAATATTTACATGTGCTTTTTTTTAGTCTTTTTATGCACAAAAATAAACAAAAAAATTCAGTGAGGCCGCGAAACACTGATACACGAATTTTCTCACCAGTTTCTTTTTTGGTGAGTTTTTTAATTAAGTTTTGCAGGTTCCACATGGATTCTGACGATGTATTTTTTTAATAAATTTAGACCTATATAAGATCTATATTTATTGTTCTTCCAAAGACCCCAAAACGCCAACTAGTACTAATTCATTTAACTTCTGAAAACGACATCAGTCAAGAATCTTGTGACAAGATGTTCGAGAATTTTTCTTAAAAAACTGCTATCATATTTAAGTTCTGTAGTTAATGTGACGAGACAAAATTTCTTAGGAAATAAAGTGCTCACGCCGAAAGTTGAAACTCCTAAAATGCAACACTGAATGTTAGCGAACGGCCAGGAAAGGAAAATCTATAATCTGTGTTGCATTCTGGGAGTTTCAACTTTCTGCGTGAGCACTTTAGGTATGCACTCAGTGCCTATCTGCACTGTAAATAAGCTATTATTTTGGTTTCTCCCATCCCACACTTCTAGTGTTTGCATTCTTCACTCCAATGAATGAGAAGGAGAGCGAGGTATCCGCCCAGCCGTTTTAACGTTATGCTCATGCACTCACACAAGAAAAATGTCTGATGGGAAAGACTTCGAATGCTGCGTGAATAACTAATTTGAAATTTAATATAAAATAACTGGGTCAATTCAGAGCTGTCAAGTGATAATTGACCATGTAAGACATCATTTAAGGATGTATTGGGGGGGGGGGGGGGTGATGACCATAATTAAGCCTTGTACTAAATTTTATGGAAACCCGTTGAGACGTTTTAACTTGATACGCATTCAGACAAACGGAGAAGAAATATGAATCATTGAGTGAACTTCTTCCTTTTCAACTTGATAGTCTTTTCTAAACGAAACAAAAACATTGCTCATTATCTTTGCACAAAGCTGCTTCATGTTCGCCCCGCTTTAACTTGATGATTGTTGCCCCATCAACAGAAAGTGACGGGCTTAGCAGGTGAATAATTATACTAGTATCTACAAAGTTGTCAGGGCAACTTTGTTGTTTTAGCGCTGTTCAAGCTGCCTGGAGCACAGTTGCCATCGGAGTTGTAGGCAGCAAAAGCTGCCAAGACCAGAGGATGCATTTTCAAAAGCTGCATGGGCAGCACCCAATCATAGCGCAGCGTTGGAACACGTCACGCATGACGTCACGCCCATGGGAAAACATGGCGCCCAAACAGATTGCCGTCGCTTCAAATTGACGGACAGCGATTACAGAAAGAATACCAGAGATTTCCGAAATTCCTTCACGCAGAAATGAAGTTTATATGTAAATGCATTAATTTCATGCGGTAGAATTTTACAGAGCGTTTGATAAACTTCGATATTTGCAATTTTTCACTGCAAGAAACAAAACAACAATTGCTGCCAGTTTGCCAATTTCTCAACAAAGCCACAGGACATCATTGTTGGCAATTCCCACTAATAATAGCGGCTGTTGATCATTGTTCTTCGTGTATCGCATTATTGCCTTCCCCTGCGAATAGATTGGCTAATAATAGTATCGCATTATTTCTGTTTTGTTGGCGTTAATTGCAGTTCCTGTGTTGCAGGCCAGCACCGCCATTTCCGTGACGTATTGTGAAATGACGTCATTGCAATTCGTCCTGTGCTTCGTGTGTTTTTCGCACGGCGGCGCCCACCAAGCTGCATCGTTTTCGCCCATAACAGTCGTCTGCAACTTTCCTGCGTGCAACTTTTTCACCGAGTTGTACAGCAAAAGCTGCTTCGTGTTCGCACTGCTTTAGATCTTAATAACAAGATATAATTCATGTTTTCTATTCCATCTTTTTCAGATTCATAAAATCCAATTTACTTTAATGCTCATCGCCAATTCTAGTACCTCGAAAGCGATTCAACAGGAAACTCAGGTAAGTGAAACAAACTGTTCATTGTTATACATAGAGGTATGTCTTTAAATGACGGAATTTAAAACATTCTTTTAACAGCCTTAACGAGGTTTTACTGTACTTGCAAACTTTTAAGTCGTCACTCCGTTTAAGTCGTCGTTTTCCTTTGGTCCCGACAAGGTCTCATACACAATAATGTAAAATAACCCTCCTTTACCCGTCACTAAATTTAATTCTACTCCGGATAACTCGTCACCCTCAAAAATGGCCAAAAGCATCTTTCTAATCCATTTTGCATGCCATCGTGTTGTCTTTTCAGCCCCGCCCCTTCACTTTAAGAAAGCCAATCCTTTACGGGGAATTTTCGACCGCGCCTGTCACTTCATTCCTTTCCTACCTCTTCGGGGGATTTGGATTCATGTAATCTCGCTGCTAATCATTCAAAGCACACTTTTCGCTGCGACTCTGTCGAGTGTAGACGTTTTTCTTGACCGCTCCTGAGTGTGACTTCATTTCATAGCGAGTAAGCCCCGCTCTAAAAGATAACGAGGTAAGTTTTTGTTTCTCTGGCATGTTAAAAATGTAATCGAAGCACGAAATTGCAAAAGAAAAAAAATAGCCCTTAAAGAAAAAAAAGACTTAATTGCACTTTTTGAAAAATCAAATGTTTCGAAAACAGCTTTTGCCAAAGAACACCGTATTCCCAGGCAGAGGCGTCACTAGGGTTGGTGTCACCCAGTGCGGTAACTCATGGTGTCACCCCCTCCCAAAAAAAAAAAAGGAAAACCTTGTAAAGTATTTTGGTGTCACCCGGTGCGGTCCGCACCCCCCTAATGACGCCACTGTTCCCAGGACTACATTAAACGATATTCTTTCATCGAAACAAGTAATTGAAGAAGCTGACTGCAAAAGAAAGAGAATGAGGAAATCGAAGTATGAATGAGGAGATTGAGGAGGTTTTAGTTCGATAGCTAAAACATGCCAGATCGCAAAATGTGAGAATCACGGCAGAAATCGGCAAAGAAAAAGTCATTGAAATTGCCAAGAAATTGAACATTGAAGATTGAAACGTTTCAGCGAATCATTGCTGCCGCCGAAAAGATAGACATTGTCTTACTTTTTATAGTTACCATATTTTAATCGTTTAAAAAGAGTTTTTTTTTATTATTATTATTCTACTCATTCATTTGCATGAATTAATTTCTGAAAATCTTGTTTTTCTCACAGAAATACAGTATTTTCATGAATTATTGTAGGATTCGGGTTTTTTTTTTTTTCCAAAAATTCCCACTTCGCCTAAATCGTCCCTCCGCTTAAGTCGTCAAAAATGTTTGGTCCCTTGAGTGACGACTTAACGAGGTTTTACTGTAATACATATTTATTTACCAAAAATTATTCAAATATCCCCCAAAACTTGAGAATGTTAATAATTTCATGGTAATTGTTAGTTAAGCGATCTTTAACTATAACAAGTTTTTAACCAAATACAATAGAACGTTGAATTAATTGGAATCAAGATCGATTTGGTTAATCGAACACTTCGAATAATCGAATTCACATGAAAATACTAAAATTAAATTATTGTGCGAAAGGTTGTTTTCTATTATTTTTTTAAATAATATTTCATAATAATTTGTGATTTCAAACGTTACAAATCAGTTAAAACTATACACTCGTATACTTCATAAATTCATACCTTCGAATTTGGCGATAGTTCGGATTATTGCTGCTTCGGATAATCATCATTCCCCTGAACATGAAAAATACTTAGAAATGCAATATTATTAATGAAAATAAGGATTTAGTAAATCATTTTTTATGTATTTATCCTTAACTGAATAAAAATATTAAAGTTGTTAAAAGCGTGACATATTAAACTATGTACAGGCAATTCTGAATCACCCTGTATAAACTTTAAAGGTAGGTCAGGAATACAAAAACAAACTGTATTCATGTTGGAAAGTATGTCCGCAAACGCCATCCGAATGTGCGAGAAGATAAACTAAGGTTTAGAGATAAAAGACATAGACAACATTTTTATTACCACTATTACTTGTTATGTTTACGATATGACAATAAGGTGTAGACTTACATGTTCACAGTAGGTGCTCAGAGTTCCTTCCACCAACAGTAATACAATCCTTACAACGTCGGTGCATGGATTGTCGAACGTGTGCAAAATTGCGAGGCCTTTCGAGGACACATCTGCCACAGCGACTGTTACGACGAGGTCAGCATCAGAGGCAATGGGGATCTCATAGACGATCCAGTTTCGCACAATCTCTGGTGCAAATGCGCTAAATTTGATGATTTAGCAGACATCTATTGAGGAATTGTTCACGATGTAATCGAACATCGGCTAGTCCGTGCTATGGAAGCACATTTGTATTGATTTTAGACCTCCTTCCCTCCCACCCCATCACCCCTTGTAAACGAAAATAAGCATATGCCAAACCCGTTCCTCTTGTATTTACGTAAGTTTTGCCAAATCATTAACAGTAAATACCACTGAATAATAAATCAAAACAGTCAACATTACAGCATATAAAAGTGCGTGTCTTACTGCTCTGATTCCCTCCTCCCCCTTATCAGCAAAAGGAAGCAAAGCGTGAACCTCTCCCCTTGAATGCTTATGTAATACTTGAACAGCCCCTATCTACCCTTTCAGCATTAGTGAAGCAATACATCCTACTTGTACAAAATCAACGTCTCAAATGACGATGGCTCACACTTCCCAACTAATGTGCTGCCAAACACCGCCCTCTAGCACATTCGGATGCCGTTGGCGGACATACGTTCCACTATGAATACAGTTTGTTTTGGTATTATTGATCTACCTCTAAAGTTTGTACAGGCAATTCTGAATCGCCCTGTATATACAGTGGCACTCAAACAACTTGGATTACTTAGTCATTTCAGTGTAAAACCTTTTGAAGATTACCAGTTACAATAATGACAAGAAGCACAGAAAAATGTAAAAAAAAAAGTTACATTAATGTAATTGGCAGTTTCTCCCCAACTGTTCCAAAATTGTAAAAAAAAGAAAAGAGTATTATTAACAGGAAGTTTAACTCCAAAAATTAAGGGGGAAAATTAAAACCCTTCTTCTACATTTGACATGTTAAGCTGAAAAACAGAAGAAATATTACCAGATGGAAACTATTCAGAACTTGATTGTGCTGCCTTCATCAAGGTCACAGGTGTTTCAACAAAATACTAAAGTCATGATTCCAAATACGAACTACGACTTCTACTAGTTCTCAGAGATTCTTTTTCTCAATTGCAGATTTTAAACGATGCCAATACTTCTCTTAAGATCAAGGGCTATTCCCTAACTGGTTTCCAGCTTTCCTTTTAATCATTTTTCATCTATAACAAATGTATTAATTTAGAAATGAAGCTGTAGGAGCAGAAAGATGTAGTTACTCTTTACTGCCGATGATTTGAGATCGTTTTAAACTGGCAGTTTTCTTTCCAGTACTGCCTCCTAATCCTTGACATTTAAGGAACCATAAAATGCAAGCGACCTACTCCACGAAATGTATTTCCAGATCATTGGACTGGTGAAGGCTTTCCTGTAGACATCTTACAGTTTGGATGTCATTCTTTGCCACTTCTTCGGTGAAAAGTATCGGCACCTACAGGTTGAAAAATTTTTTTCATCACAGAAAATCGCTAATATTATTTTTTTATTGTGTATTTTTTCGTTTGAGGTATCACTGCGCTTTCGACGAAAAATCACTGACTTCCGCAGATCTGGTGTCCATTTGATAGGAACTTTGCACCAGTTCAGTTGGGGCTTTTTTCATTTTTGATGTGAAGAGGGGCTTCTTCTTCTCAAGACTGACTACAAGTCTTTGTTTGAAAAAGCGTCTTCCGTTATTACCACTCCCATATGTTATTCGCATTCAGTTTTCAGCTCAGCATTAGAAGGTTAACAGTTACTTTTTTTCCTATCAGGAGCATTATTTACTTTTGTCTGTCCACAGCCAGTAGACAGACATACAATTAACAATATCAGTCATTGAAAATCCTTCCTCTCTTAAAATAAGAATAACACGCTTTTTTTTCTTGGCATCGACTGCTCGTAACTTGTCGTAGTAACACACACGCATGAAATGACTGCGAATCTTGCAGAGGGCGCTTCTGTACCTGAGAACAGCAGTGACGTAATAAATCCTCTTTTCGTCAGGATGTACGATTGTCGATCATGTCTCATTTTATCCCTTCCAAATATTTCCAAATTCTTGGATTAAAATGACAAAACTTACAGTAATATTCAAAGAAACAGCATCAATCGTAACATTTGATTACACATGATTTCATTTTACAAATGAATACTTAATTGTTACATTTGCTTCATTTGATTTCAGATCTTTTTATCCATGATTACTGCATCGTTACCTTCCATTCATTTCACTGGCTGGGGTCTATTCCGAATTAATTTGCATACATTCACCACAGTAGGTATCAACTCATACTAGACCATACAGCATTGTTATTGTAGTATAAAGATAAGCACTGAAAAGTAATAATTTTGAACTGCACTTTTATTTCACCTTGACCTATAACTAATGACTTTTTTTATATTAATTCTTGATTTTTTTCCTTTTAATAGGAAGTATTGGGTTAGCAAAAGAGTTCGTTCGGTTTTTTTTACCTAAGATGGTTCTAGTAGCGCTTAGGTGTCTTTAACGTCATTCGACACCATTTTGTTAGATTGTATTGTGACAGCTTACAATTTAAAACAAAACTTATCAAAATTGGTGAATTTTATGGACACATTTGAATATTGAAGATGGAAGGCAATAAGCAACATTTTCGGCATATTATGCTTTATTATTTCAAGAAAGATAAAAACACAATTAAAACGCAAAAACGATTTGTGCAGTCAATGGAGAAGGTGCTGGGACTGATCGAACATGTCAGAAGTGGTTTATGAAGTTTCGTGCTGGAGATTTCTTCTGGCCGATGCTCCGCGGTCGGGTGGACCAGTGGAAGTTTATAGCATCAAATCGAGACAGTAATTGAGAACAAGTCGGATTATCAACGCGGGAGATATCCGACATACTCAAAACATCCAAATCAATGAATTGCACATGATTATTTAAGTGAATCGTTTTATTGTTTGGGTTCCACATAATTTAAGTAAAAAAAACCCTTATTGATCGTAATTCCGCTTGCCTTTCTCTACTTAAACGTCCCGAAAACAGTTCCATTTTGAAAAGAACTTGTGACTGGCGATGAAAAGTGGATACTTTACCACAATGTGGAACGGAAGAGATCGTGGGGCAAAAGAAATGAACCAACCACGTCAATATATGGTGGGATTGGAAAAGAAAAGAGTCTTCTATTATGAGCGCCTTCCGGATGAATTCCAACAAGTACTGCTCCTAATTAGACCAGCTGAAAGCCGCACTCGACGAAAAGCGTCCCGAATTAGTCAACAGAAAAGTTTTTTTATCCATCAGGATAATGCAAGACCGTGTGTTTCTTTGATGACCAGGCAAAAACTGTTACAGCTTGATTCGGGAAGTACTGATTTATCCGCCCTATTCACCAGACATTGCACCTTCGGATTTCCATTGATTTCGGGTCTTTACAAAATTCTTTTAATAGAAAAATTTAAATTCCCTGGAAGACTGCAAAAGGCACCTGGAACAGTTCTTTGCTCAAAAAGATAGAATTATGAAGTTGCCTGAAAGATGGCAGATTTTTTATCTTCCCACAACTTTTTATTTTCACAAATAACTTTATTGAACAACGTCTTCACCGTTTTGTTCCACTACCTTCTGTCTTTTATTTTTACTTATAAACCAAACGAACTTTTTGACCAAGACAATACTATTACTAATGTCTCTTAATAACTAAAAAGATCATCAATTAATTCTATTTTTCTAATTGCAGCTGATTGGCATCATAGTGACGTATCTTATTGTTCTTGTGCAATTCCAACTCACGATGTTGAAAGAGAACCGTTTGATAGTCAATTCTACTTCAATGGATATTCTGAATATATCTAAATTTTCTTAAAAAAACAGTATACTTTAAATTGAAGATATAAACTTTATTTATATTTAAAAATTAACTTTCTTTTTATCTACTTAAAAAATGAAATTTACATTAATTTTTGTCAGTTTAGAATGTTTTTTTTTAAATACATGTTTCATAAAAAGTTGATTTTCATTTAAGGCCTTTTATTCGTGTTATTTAAATTCTCCCTATTATTATAAATTACATAATCAGTCAATCATGGCACTTGTAAATGTTATATTTCTGTGTGCGTTTGTGAAATAAAGATCTACGTTGTTTTGACTTGAATTCCTCTCCTCTGCTTCTTCTTTATTTTAAATACAGAATGCAATTAGAAGTCAACCTATTGTCGTAGTTGAACAGACATTGAACACATTTTATGACAAGAGTTTATACAACATACATTCGGCAAATGACTTCACTAAGTAATTTTTTTATATATTTCTTCGATTGAACATTTTTAGTGTGTGTGTGATTTTTGAATGGATCAAGAACGACAGAGGCGAGCTTGGAACAAGGTATGAAACCACGAACAAGTAGTTGAAAATAAGAAAAATGTAAAGAAAGGAACGTCCATGCCCATGCCGGAATTCGAACATTGATGAAAGTGATAGGCTGATATGACTGAACCCAATCGACGTTTAATGTGTCATGGATTCTTGACATCGATAACACTTGTTCATTTGTTATTGCAATTTTATTTTTAACCTTTGGATACATATAATGTACAGTATGGCCCAAAACTAACGACACTGAACCGTTTTGAACAGAAAACGCTGCAACCCAAAGAATAATCAACGATGGTTGTTGACAAATACATGTTCATTGTTATCTCCTTGGCGCTCAAATCAACCCACGCAACTGCGACGAGTACTGTCTACCATTCCCGGAAGAGAGGTTGTTTCATTCCCTTAATAGTTGTTACAATCTTATGCCTCAGCTCAGCAATGTTTGCCGCAGGTTGTCCTTGAAAAAGCGTTTCCTTCAGCA
>JAFIDM010000006.1:14121946-14154628 GCA_023159025.1 Thereuonema tuberculata
AAAATTTGTACAGAGAGTTTTGATATATAATATAGATCCGATAAAATAAGTTAAAACATAATTATTTAAATATTTAATAGTAGTTTTTATATTTTCAAATTGACTTGGATCTCTTGCGGTAGCAAAGCCTGGACAGACACGTAAGTTCAAAAAGATTAAATGTTCCCGAACATTCCAATGCAGCTAGGATTGGTGTTTACTCAGACTAAAAAACTTTTAATTAGGTTTTAAAATATATATCTATGTTTCCAATAGCAAATAGGGATTTTTAATACCGTTAACGTTTATATTTGTTTACATTTTTAAGTCCAACCATTTTCTGTTATTTACTGAAATTATTCCACTGAAAAGTATCTGAAAATATCTGTAAGCTACGAAGATTAAACGGAATATCCTTATTTCTTAATCAAAACACAAAATCAATAGCTTTTGATTCTCTAAAACGAAAATCCAATAATAGAATCTACATTGTAAGGCTTCATCGAGCTCCCAGTTGCTTTCCCTGTCATTTTACTTGACACCATTATGAGGAGTAACAAAGAACTCATAACGAAAACAATATAGCTTTATAGTTTATAGTTCACTGAGTTGTCAATATTCTAATAAGGGAAGTTTCTGATTAGTGGTACTACAATTCTTTTTCAGATTTATAAAACGAATTTCTTCGAATGAAATTTCGAATTCGAGTACATCTAAAGTGATGCATGAGGAAATTCAGGTGAGTGACAAACAAATTACTTAACATTCCCTGTGTCACGTGACTCATTGCGTAATTCAGAGATTTCAGACCAATCACGTTTTGAACAATATAATTTTGTTACTTGGTAGTAAAAGTTTCCAACATTATTTTAAGTATTAATTTTGTATTGTTTATCTTTAAATATCTTAAAAAAATTATATTACAAATTTGTGATTCATAATAGGCCTCAAGCAGCAGATCAAGAGAACGTTTTAGTCCAGTAATGTTGCTTTATAAACTTCTGATTTGAAACAGCGAATGTTTTATTAACAGTAGTAATGATTCCAAAAGAATAAAACCGAATTAGTTATGCTTACTGGAGTGTGTAGTAACTGTTTAAATATATTTTCATGACTTGCAAAGTATCTTACAAAATTGAATATTTACAAAATGGGCTTTGCGTTAAAACAATGATTACAATCGCGTTTGTATTGGTTGAATTCCATGTAAAAGTGGACATTTTTGAAAAAAAATTAAAATAAAAATGTTTACCAAATATAACTTGTTTATGTTTGTTGGGACTCTGAAGTTATTTGTAAACACTACAGTTGGAACATTCCTGCTACATGGGAGAAAACTGCTTCACAATAAGCAACATGGCAGCCACCAGATGAAGACTATCAGGACTCACTTTTGTTTTATTTTTTTACATAGGTTCTACAAGAAAATACTGTCAAATTTTTGAATTGGTCAAGTATTAAAAATATATAGATTAATATTTAATATATATATAAGATTATAAAGTAACACATATAGTCAAAATGTAACTTTAAACATTGCCATGTGGAGTGTTGCGTCAGTTACCATTTTTAAGGTTTTTTTAAGTTTTTAAGAATTTTAATAAGTTTTTCAATATTATATTTAAAAATTATCTAATATTTATAAATCCATATAAGTTAGTATAAATAGAATATTTCTCTGATAATTTATTTAGTAGTAATAATGGTAACTGACGCAACCACATTTCAGTAACTGATGCAACATAAGACAAGTTGCATCAGTTACCATGCAACATTTACAAAAAAAAAATCCCAGAAGGAATATTTTATAACCTAAATTGATAATTGAACTTAAGCAGACGTCTATGCTGTGTAGGCTTAAATAAATTTAGACCAGCAGAGTTTGCTTCTGTAGGTAAAGAGGCATATCCCAATATCGTAATTCTCTATTTGTCAGCAGCTGATATGGAAAGTGATAAGTGCACTACAGGCAAGATGGAATGAAAACCAACCAAGGCAAATTCCCAACACACATAAAATGCACTACGCCAGTCTAGCAGGACAAATATCGGTTAAAACTAGTTTCGCTATGGGCCCAGTAGCAGAGTGGGTAAGGGCACTTGACTGCGGGTTGGAGGTGATGGGTTCGATTCCCGGCCTCGGCGGAGGACGGGAATTTTTCCCCGCTCCATTCTCCTCCAAACGGGTCGTAGGGTCTACCCAGCCCTCTGTAGAATGGGTACCGGGTTTCTTTCCCGGGAGTTAAAGGCGGGCGGGCGTTGGGCTGACCTCCCGACCTGAATCTAGTCCCGTTGGTCACGAAACGCTAGGAGCCTTACCTCCCGCACTCCCGTGGGCATGCACGGCCTGTTTATGGGATTGCTTTTAACTTCACTAGTTTCGTTAGCCCCTTTTCTTCTGATGTTACATTGACCTTTACAAAAAATTAACTTTTTGCCAATACTACATCCGAATCAGATACTGACTCAGAAGAATTGGATCTATGCATAATAGATGGCGAAATTGCAAAAACAAAGACTCTTGGCCTTCCCATTGGCACCTTGGTTATCATTCAATACGACTCTGAAAAATGCCCTGGTATCATCAATAATGTGGAGGCTCCAACTTGTGAAGTGCTCGTCAGCGTTCTTCACAGGTGTCAAGAAGGCCCTCTAAACCAGATGAAACTTGGTATGCACCAGATAATGTCATCTGTGAGATAGAAACACCTAAACCAGTAAACAACAGGGTTGTGGTGCATGTTTTGTATAAATTTAAAAAAGTAACTGACGCAACATATGTGAATATTTTTTAATGTTGCGTCAGTTACTTCTATTTTTCAAGTACATAAATAATCAGCAAAACGCCAAAGAATAACTGAAGTATGCATCTTTTTAAACATGTATTATTTTTCATTAGTACAAAAATTTCCATGAAACAAATTCATAATTCACAGATTTTTTAATGGACATATTTATTGGGAACATCTGAATACATTTCATGTTGCATCAGTTACTGCAGTCATTTAATTTTTTTATTCTCATAAGCAGTTGGATAACAGGGTTTTAAATAAGTACATTTATTAATGTATTATGTAGTTGTATGAGACAGCAAAAGTTAAGTATTAAATATAAAATAGTTTAAATTACTAATTACAATAAGTAAACTTTTTGCTTCCAAATGTTACGTCAGTTACCGTGGAATGACTCATTGAAGCTATTATCACAATCAAACTTACCTTATAGAAAAACTTGACATACGTTAAATATAAGAATTAATAAAACTTTCATATCCACCAAGGGCAGATAATATGAGACTGGAGTCAACTTCGTTTGAAATCCTCACTATATAAAAAAAAGATATTTAAAAATACTTATATAGCTAATGTTCATTTTAAGTCATCATAGTTTTTTTACGAATACAGATAAAAATTTCAAATTTTAAAAATAAAAACATTAAATATGTAGCAATTATAATTCCTGTTCATTACATCTCATTTTGATTTATTCATTTATATAAAACTAGCCGAGTACCGTCGCTTCGTTCCGGAACCCTTGCATATATAGCAGTATAAAAATAAAATAAAAAAATAATAGGAAATTAATATTGAGATCGGAGAATATACGACTTCCCAGCCCGTTGTGACCTTCTCCGCTTAACTCAGGTGTATTGCGGGTTGGCACCACATACCTGGGATTGTGCCATACACATTTTTGCATGTATCTTGCAAACGCAGAAACGTTTGTGAATGAATGACTGAGAAAATGTTGGTATTTGAAAGTTCTATCGAACGATATATCAATATAATGTTCTCTTCCAACTTTTATACTTTTCGTTTAAATTGAGAAAAAGTCAAAATTTGACCCTTTAAAAGGCACCATCTTGGAAACCAAAAACTTTTTTCGAAAGATTTTTGTAGCATTTTCTTTGGTCATGCAAATGGATAAAATGTAGATCTTTTTAAGACAATCTATCTTTTATAGTTTGGTCACAAAATTGGAAAAACATAAAGTCTTACGACAGTGACAGATAGAATAACGCTTTTATAATAAAAGATATTTCGTCAGGCGTAATATCCTGACTTTCTCAAGCCGCTTCAAAAAATAATAATACATAGATTCGAGGAAACTTACACTAAATATATCAATAATTTACATATGCTTATTATGTTAAAACCTTTTGGTATGTTACTTTGTTAGAATAAAGATCTCGAGAATTTTTTTTACAATAATAACAATAATTTGCAATTGTCTTTGATATGTTTACCTTGTTGGAATAATAATGTTAACTTTGCTTTATTGAAATTTTGCCTTATTTTTTTTTTATTTTTTTTAAAACTTTCTAATGAATATTTATTTATTTGTACACCTTGAGCTTTATTTATACACTGAAAACTATTTATAATTAAAGTCTCAATAATTAGTCTTTTCTCCCTATCCTTTATTTGAAAGAGGATTTCTGTTTGTGGATCGGGATTGTGATTATTGATAAGGCAATGGTCCGCCCAGTCCGAAATATTTCTTTTCTTGCTTTTGACAGCCCTTATATTTTCCTTTACCCTCTCCGTAAGGGTCCACACTGTACTTTCAAAATATATCGCGTTTCAGTCTCTGCATTTCCATTTGTATACCACTGCCATTTTATAAAAGATGTTGTAATTTGGAACCTTTGGTAACATAGAAAAACTGTTATTATTATTGTTTTTGAAAACTATAGATACTTTGCTACAAAATACAAATGTTGATAGAGACATTAAAGAGGTGTGTAAATGTAACAATTTTAATACTTTATTGAAGACTCTTGGTATAATATCTGTATTTTTTGACTGTCTTTTCTTGTGCTGAAAGAATTTCTTTATGTTATATTCTACAAATTCTTTAAGGTACTCGTTCAATGCCAATTTGTTTTTTAGTAGTTTAATCTTGTGCTTCTGTACTTCCTTATCTTCTGTATTTTCTAACAATCTTTTTAAACTGTTGTGTATGCTCTCTTTATATTTTTGCGATGTGCTGATTTAAAATTCAATATGTGATCACTTTTATGTGGCTTTGCAAAAATGTTCGTATGACAAATTTCTTCCATCATTCTTGATAAGAATATGTAAGTATGGCATTGTATTATTCTCTTCACCTTCTTCTTGAAAACGTTAATGTTCATTCGATGAATTTATGAACTCGAAAAACTTTCGAATTGTCTATTGGTGCCTTCCATATTATTAATATGTCATCTGCATAACGTATGTAGTCATAACTGACTTTGTCCCATTTTAAAATTATATCATTTTCAAATTTATTCATTCATTTTATTTAATTTCAGATACAATCAATATTTCAAGATTGGCTCATACTTTCTAGTATTCTTGAAACTTTTTTTTTTTTTTTTATCTAATTGTGTCCTGAATTTAAGAGTTCGAATCGAATGTTATGATCTCAGATTTTTTTTATAAGTGCCTGTATTTAAGTTTTGAAAATTAACAAAGAATATAATTCTGTGCTAAAGCATAAATTTAAGGGAGACCCATAATAATAAAAAAATGTAAAAATAATAATAAAAAAGAAAGTACAATAACGTAAGAAAAAATAAAAATAAAAGTTAGGAAAAAAAATAAAAAAAAGTTAGGAAAATAAGAAAAAAAAAAAAAAAACCCACAGACATTGAGAAAAAAAGATTATGAGGGGAAAAAAAGTATATATGTATATATATATATATATATATATATATACGGATTCAAACCATCAACCTGAGTCCGACAACTTACCCATCAAGCTATAGCTGACAACTGAAAAGAGATGGTTGCATTTCTAACATTTAAGCTAATAGCAGGAATCCAATGAAAACAATGCCAAATATCTCGAACTTGAGGAGGGGGGGGGTTGGCCCCTGAAAATACCCCATTCCTACAGTCTTTGGTCCTCTGAACACGATGGTGAAATCCGTTGGTCGATCAGTCCTTCCGTTTGGGAGTTGTTAGGGGTGGACAAACGCAATAGCTACCGATTTTGGTTGCTATCACAATAGCTCCCAAATGGATCGCTAAAACCTGCATACAGTCATCTAAATTATTTTTTGTAGACAGTCAGATGGAATTTATTGAAATTCATTTTATTTAATCTCAAATTAATCAATATATCAAGATAGGCTGATATAAAATAACAGTAAAAACTGAAAGAAAAAAATACATAAAACATCTCTTCAATAATCATAGACAAAGAATAATAAGGAATTATAATTGCTGTATACTTAACACTTTCATATTTAATTTTTAAAATTTGTATTTGCATTTCTAAAAATGATATGATTATTTGTTGATCAAAATAAATAGACTGGTTCGAATCATCACCAGTCATTTCAAATTCGTAGCATTGATCCAGAGAACTGAATGAGTTATTTACAGTGCCTTTTCCGAATGCCTTTCCTTTTTAAACGAGTGTTCTCTTCTAGAACAAACCAGAGATCCGGTCGACTGCTCTGTTGGAACCAATTTGTTTCAATCTCTGAACGAAAGCTAAACGCAGGTATGATTCCTTTTCAAATCACTGTTAAACTACGAGCTTGTTTACAGAGCGTCACAATGGCTGAATCAACAATCTAAACAATAGAAATAAACTGTCTTATCAGAAAATACTAACTAATTATGTAATGAAAATTATTACGTAACATATAAAAAAGTTTCATTAATTATTCTAAATGATTACAATATTTAAGTTATAATAACATTTATAATAAATGTAATATGTGATTCTTAATAAATAAATTGCTATCGAAAAATGTATAAGCTTTTTAGTAAACTGCTGTAAATAAAAGTACTATTTTATGTTTTTTCATATTAATGTTGAGATAGTTTTAATGCAACGTAATACTTTGGCTTATTAAAAATTTTATGGAAAACAAAATGTTATTGAACCGGTCTTTCACGATAACTGAAAGACATAAACGACAGCGCTTTTAAAAATGTTTCAGTTTCAAATAATGAGTCAGTAATGCGATTTAAAATCAATCCAATAATAAGGTGGACAAACAGTGTATATAATATTTAGTGTCGCCAAACACTGTTTAGGGAAGGATACAATGGGCTTTTCTCAAGGTCAAATGTCAAATTAATTCAAGGCTATGGTGAGGAGCGATATGACTTTTTTTGATAACTTTTTCATTGTCTCTTGTCTTACATTGTTGACATACGTGCCTTTTTCTACCATTATTCTATTTTTTCCAGATACCCCTTAAGATTTTTCCGCTTAACCTCAAAACGAACAATCGCGTAAAACAGGGGTTCCGAACCCGGGATGTGTTCCGTTGTCCCAATATTTAATTCGGGATGCATAACTGTCCCATATTTTAATGCAGTTTCATGATAACTATTTATCAGCATTTCTCAGTATTATTTTCAGCCGTTGAGAACATGAGAAACTGTGATAAACGTATTTTCACTTGAATTGCATTGAGGGATTCTGCATTGAGCAATATTGAATCATTCATCGAATGTTTCTCTAAATTTATGAACTCGTTCCAACAATGGAATATTAGGTTCGTGTTTAGACTTTAGATCTAGTAGTTATTATGGCAAGTCTCATTCATGTACAATTGTATATGATGTAAGGTTCATATTAACCCTTGAATCCACTACATTAAAGTGTCCTATATATTTATTTTCAAAATCTGGTCACCCTACCCTAGGGGAAAAAAATGAGAAGAAAGACATGTCCAACGTCCTAATTGTAAGCTTTAAATACAAAAACTTTTTGAATTGCAGTAGAACCCAGATATTCCGAACTCCGCGAATCCGAAATTTCGGAGAAATCGGAACAGGTTTTTGAAAAAAAAAAAAAAACAAGTGAATATAATTTTGTGCTAAAGCATAAATTTAAGGGCGACTCATAATAATAACAAAAAATTAAAAATAATAATAATAAAAAAAGTACAAAAACTTAAGGAAAAATTAAAAAAAAGTTAGGAAAATACGAAAAACAAAAATAAACCATACGGACATTGAGAAAAAAGATTAAGAGAGGAAAAAAAAGTATGTATGCGGATTCGAACCGTCAACCTTCACTATATGAGTCCGATCAAGCTATACCTGACAACTGCAATGAGATGGTTGCATTTCTAATATTTAAGCTAATAGCGAAAATCCAATGAAAACAGTCAAATATCTCGAACATGGGGGGTGGGGCGTTGGCTCCTTAAAATACCCATTCCATGTTGTTTGGGCCTCTGAAGACGATGGTGAAGTTCGTTTGTCGATCCGACCTTCCGTTCGAGAGTTGTTAGAAGTGGACAGACACGGACGGACGGACAGGACAAACGCAATAGCTACCGATTTTGCTCATAATAGCTCCCAAATGGGTCGCTAATAAACTTTTAACCAATGTACAATTCTGTAATTTGAACGTGTACTGCTACTGTTCTACATGTCCGATAAAACATCTTCAAATTATATGAATTTCAAATGATTTTGATTTCAGCTTGTGATGATTTTTTTTTTTCTTCGTTCGGTTGTGATGAACAGAAAGCTTTTCTTTGCAAATCTTAAGCTCTGTATTTCAGTCAATTGGTGTAGTACATTAGTTGGAGTGTGAGACGTATAAAAAGAAATATATTGGAATGTCCCAACAGTTATTGATAAAGAGTTAAGCAACCATAAATTGATGATATCTGCGGCACAAGATCATTCAGTACAAAATTCAAATCATGTGTGTAATTTGAAAATATCTCTGCCGCGTATCCACCGTAGTACGTAGGCTTTATTCCCAAAGGGGAAAATGTTTAAAACTGTGTGTTTGCCCTTTTGCTCACACACATGCTTAAGAAGTTTATTGTTGATTCCCCTTTTTTGCATCATAATAGGTTCTATCACTTTGAAACCTAGTAAAAATTGTCTGGAAGTTGTATGATCTCCATTGCTATTATCCTTTGTAGGTGCCATTTTCGAGTGGCACATCACCTTGAGTTCTCCCCAAAATTTCGATCGACCGCCATTTTGAAACGGGTGATCCAATTTGGTTGAAATTCAACACCAGCCGAGTACTTAAGGAATCTAGTACCCCTAAAATTACGGTACCTCAAAAGCTCAAAATTTACTGCAGTTATCCACGTCACAACTTTGAGATCATGCCCCACTTCTAAAGCGCTCCTCCTAAAACTCGTGAACAGATTTCGACTTTTTTGTTACTTATTTGTAGTTAAACCTATGCCCTAAAAGCTTTAAAAACAACGTGAGTAAAAGTCTTGAAGATAGCAAAAATTGTCAAGAAGTGGATATATATATATATTTGAAGAAGAATTTGAATGGCACATGTATTTCTGATCTAGGACCCTTGTTCGGCGTTTATCACAAGGTCCCGGTCTCAGGTAGGGGAGAACGCAATAGTGCATTTTTCCTTTGGAATATATACTAAAAGTGTGAATTTTGTCAAAGGATATTAACAATTTATTATAGATTGAGAATAAAGGAAGCATTGTTGATTAGGAGATTTAGGAACAGGTCATTAATAGAAAATATGAAATTTCGGACATAACAGATTTGTTGAATATTGAATTGTTATAGAATGTGCATGTTTAGAACTTTGCTAGAAGATCTAAGTTCATGTTGCATTGTTTTATTGTATTGAGAGTTTAAATTGTGTTCGTAATATCTTTGTAAACGGATGTAAATAACATCTGAAACATGTTACTTATCTTTGGATCATCCTTTTAATAGGCAAAAACTGTCCGTCCGGATGTTTCTATGTATGTTTGCAATCAATGTGTGCTTTAATTTTCTTTATTAAACATTTGATTGTTGGGAATTGGTTGCGATTGTTGTGATTGTTGTAGAGCTGTATTATACATGTGATTGTTGCGCATGCAACAGACTCAGTTGTTGGGTGTGGTGGGATTGTTGCGATGGGTGTGATTGTTGCTAATGGAGCTGTATAATATAGGCAAAAAACGGATGTTTGTCATCAATCAAAGTGGAGAGAGTCGGAGAGAGAATATTGTATTAAGTGGAGTAGTCCAGTAGCTAGCGTTCCTGACTGCGATTACGGAGGTCCCCGGTTCGAATCCAATGCAAGGCGAAAAGAAAAAAATAATTACAAATACACTAACTAATGTCTTTTTGAAAAGAAAAATTAGTTGATTTAATGTTGGTGCGTTGTTCAATACTTACTTAAACTTGTATACAAAGCAAAATAATCTTTAATTATTTTAAATTAATCCAAAAATTGTAATTCAAAAACAAGTAAAAACAGGATACTTAAGTATAAACAAATCTCCTTATAAAAAAATGAGCTTAGAACATCTTTTTCTATCTTGTGTTTTTGAAAAATTTTACGGAATTTCAAAAAGGTGGAATTTGTTTTACTTCTGTGAATATTTCACGGGTTGCAACTAGTTATATTAAATTGGATGTCTTTGTATCGAATTTTGTGACTCGTTTTTGGTCTCTTTAGTTACTTGAAAAACTCAGCATTTCGAAGAATCCACAGTTTTACTGTTTTAGATACATTGTTCATTTATTTCTTTTACGAGTTTTATTATTAGGAGAAGCTATTACAAATTTTCAATAAGGTCCTCGCAAGTTAATCAGTACAATTTTCATCTTTTATTTGTTTTTCTTAATCCATTTAATCGTGGATCTCTTTCCAACCGCTAGATGGGTGAGTCCTCTTCAAACTTCGTCTGTATATTTAAGGATCTAACTTCCACATCTTACATTTTCCCGGGAGGTGACAATTCAGCGAGAGAAGGTGACAAACAATCCCATTAGAACCGAAACGATGGAGTTTAACAATGAGTTTTAATCCGTTAATTTTATAAATGACTTTAAGCGCTTTGAAATTGATTAAAGTAGATCTGATTTAAGCATCTTAAGTAAATTAAAAAGAATTTAATTAATTTTGTCAGAAATGGAAACTTTTAGGTGTTTGAATTCAGCAGATATCAGAATTTGAAAATAAACACAAGCTTTTCGTTTGGATCTTGTCACGACTTCAATTCTACTATACTTAAAAAAAAAACTTTTCTTTTTTTTTTTTCAAGTTCTTATAGGAACTTCGTTTTTATTTAAAATGTTAAGTAGTTAAATGATAATAAAATAATGCTAACATTTCGAGTTGATAACATAACATTTGTTTTTGTTTTGTTTTTATTAAAAAAAAAAAAAAAAAAAAGTGCTCCGAGTCGCCATGTTTTTTAAAACATTTCAACCAATCAGCTGTTCTCGGCTGTGTTCGCGACACATCGACAACGTCAACTTCCGGCTGGAGGCCCAAACCGGAAGCCATTCGAGATTGACATGCTTACGTTTACGTGAGGATTTTAGGGGGCCGAAAGGAGCCGTTGACGAACCTCGAAATATGAATCTCTAAACAATATATCGAAAATTAATGGCCATGGAAACGACGGCGAAAGTGAAAGAGGCGAAAAAGAAGCAACAAAAAGAGAAGACAGCGCTCGAGAGAAACAAGTGCGGCTTAAACTGTCATGACAAGAGTGAAACGAATCATTCATCAAATCATGTCACGGAGAATTCGTGTAAGAAAAAGGTAAAGAAAAGCAAAAGAAACTTAATCTAAACTATCTCCTTCCACTGTATCTATCTGTTTGTTGATTAACGTTTGGCGCTCAAAATAAGCTCAGTTTTCAGTCAATGACAGATGTCTGTCGCACCATTATTACTTTTATTTTATTTATTTATTTATTAAATCAAACTTAAAATAGTAGATATATTAACGATATCCTGAGAAATGGTTTTTAATGATCTCTATTTGTGCTTTCTTTACAAAATGTGTGACAGCGTGAATTTTTGGGTCCTTTCCTTAACCTTGAAGTAGGGCAATGCCCTTGATACGAAAATCCATTTGATGCCTTTAAAAAATAATTAAAACTACACAGGAAATACTTTTTTAGGTAGTATTGGGTTCTTACACTATGGAAATATGTTTCAAAAATATTTTTATCCGAGAAAAATGTTTTTTTCCGGTTAACCCTTTACGCCCAACAATACGTGCTCCAATATTATTTAAATAAAACATTTAAAAGTAATGCAAAAAAAATGAAATAGCTAAAAAAAGCAAAGAACATATTTTATTTAAATACTATCTTTCAGAAAACTTCCCAAGGTAGGATTGTCAAGATCAGGAATTAAGTATAAGAAATGTAAATAATGTTTACCTTTGAAAACTTCTTTTTTTAAAAAAAATTATGGTACAGTATTATCACTTTTTAATCACACTACTTTAAAAAAATATAAAAAGTAACAGGTTTAGGTTCTATCTATAATAGATCGCATTTTCAAATGTAGCAATAAGACGTGAAGGCAAATGCTTTCTAATTCTAATAAAATAAATTGTTTTCTAATAAAATTAAAATTGTTGATTAAGGAATTTTTTTCAGAAATCCTTAGCTTATAGTATATCCTATTTTACTGTCACAATTAGAAAAATCGGTCTGTCATGAATAGACCCGAAGCGATTTGGAATTTTTTAGAATAATATGAATGACTATAGTATTTTTTTAAGGTTGCTACAGTTGAGATACTAAATGGTTCCAACCACTCTTTTAGTTTATACCGTATATGGTTTTTTTTATATACACACACGGTAATTTCAAAAGGTGGGTCAAAAGTTTAGCCTTAAGTTCTACTCATGAAACCAAACAAAAAAGTTCCTATAAACATGCGTCCACAAATAAAATAGTTTTCGAGATAAACGTATAATATCATTATTCAAATTAGGTGTGTTTGTACAATAGGAAAACCAATTAATTGTTGCTGCAGCCGTGTTTAACTTCATTCACATTCGCTAATTTATTGACATGTGTTTTATTCAACACAGTTTCTTAAATCATTCGTTCCCTATTTTCTTATTTATGTTTCATTTTATGAATATTTGAAATATGTTTTCTCGCATCATACTGTACCAGCAAGAAAAAAAAAACAAACACATCTACATTGAATAATGATATAAGTCGTTTTTCTCGAAAACTATTCATTTCCGGACTCATGTTTATATGACTTTTTTTATTTGTTTTCACGAGTAGAACCTAAGGCTCAATTTTTGACCCACCTTTTGGAATCACGCTGTATTCATTGTGTGTCGTTATTCTAATATTTTTAATTGAAAATTTTAATCAATTTTAAAACTTACTGATTATATATTTATGTGATCAGTTGAATAAAAAAATTTATGGATTCGTTTATATTTGGTAATTTTGTTTTCCGGTGAAATAAACATGTTTTTTTGCTTCCAAATGGCGTTTGGTTGCAATTTCCCTTTTTTTATGTAATTTTGAATGGTCTGTCGTGTGTATAACTGTTCACCCCTTCCGGAAAAGAAAAAATTGAATGAAAAAAAAAAAATTCACAAGTATTTCGTTTGTAACAGATTTTTTTTTTTTTGGTAACATGAATCATTTCAGAAGCAAATAAAAGAAATAAAAAGGACAAAACTATGTACAATGTATAATACAACATTTGCAGTTTAAAATGGGGAGAAAAACAACCCAAAATGTAACCAGCCTATATTATAAATGACTGTTGAAATTTTAAACTTTCTTTTTCACGTTTGCGACTGACTATTACTGAATTGTCAACTAATAAACGTAGTATTTGAAAATAATTTATAACAATTAATCAAACTGTTGTGTAAGTTAATTTTTATAACAATAAGAAATGTTTATTGTTTTATCATTCTTGCAAATTAGCTAAGAATAATAATTAAGAATTGTTATAAATTTTTAAAGTTGAAAAAAATAAAAATATATTTTTTTTGTTGTGGATTGCATTGTTTTCTTTATTTATATTTATCTATATATTTTTTTATGTCTATAATGAATGAAAAGTAGGTAAAAATTGATAATATTAGGAAATTCTATTAGTAAACTAGCATTATAAACAAACCAATCTTAATTAAATATATTATTCATACTATTAAAAATTAGTTAGAAATGTAAATAGAGTAAAGTAAAGCACAATACTTCTCATTTCAAAAAAAGTGAAAGAGCATGGAGAGGATAATTAATAATCAATTTTGTAGGTGGAAGGAGTCGCATTGAGAAGTTAGATTATGACTGATGGGTTATATTCAACACATATTCTGAGTAATGGGGAATTTAATTTGAATGGTGTGTGGGAGTATCATAAAGTGATCTGCTTCTAGTGTGAGTGGTAGCAGAAAGGAATTATGGATTTTGTTATTAAGGACATTATGTAAAGAAAATCAATAATGCTCGTTGCTTCCGAATAGTTAAATAATCAATAAAGAGAAAATAGGTAAGAATATCATAATTGATTTGATCAGTGGAAAAGAAAAAGAATTTAATAATTTGTGCACTTTTTTTTTGGTTTTTCAATAAGTTTGATGTAAGACTTGTTGAAAAAGCCTAACCATTTATGCATTCTGCAGTTGTGAGACACAAAGACTTTTAAAAGTAGAAGACAAGATGGTATATTTTAAAAGATTTTATCTTAGCTTATTGGCTGTTTATAGTGAGATTGTAAGAAATAGATGTTAATCTAACATCAAAGATCTTTGATTTCATTGAGAGAAGTTAGAATTTTGGCACTTAGTTTGTAAGTAAATTAAATTTTATTGTTGTTTATTGTCAGTGAGATGACTGAATAATGTTGAAGTAAAGCTTATTAGTGATGGATCACTTGTGGAAATTATCACTTATCTTTCTGGAAGTTGAGTCAATACCTTTTAGTATTATTCTCGCTTAAGAGTTCTCAATTATCTGTATAAATATAACAATGTGTGTAACTCAGAATTTTTGGAAGATCATTAATTGAAAGAAGTGGTCCAAGATTAGATCCTTGAGGTACTTCTGAAGTGACCAGAAAGTAATTGATATTTGACTACATTAGTAGAGCAATTGATGTCTTCTAATGTATAGAGTGAAGAAATTGAAGATAATTTTTAATATAGGCCATGGTGGCTTGAATAAAAATATCTAAGAAAGTTCTGACAGGACTGTATTCCATTTCTCCATTTCTGTTACCTGTTGTCGTAGGCATATATAAACAGCTAACGTTCTTTGAACATATTCTAGTGCAGTGATGTTTAAATTTGCTTTCTGTCAATATATAGTTCTGTTGGATGCCAAATGATTACCTCATTTATGTGGAATAATTGTTTAAATGAACAGAATTAGTCAATTAATTACTTCAGTTAAATTTAAATTTTTAGTTTCAAATTTAATTGAATTGGCTTTAAATAAAACGCTGAATTACTCCTGGTGTTATGTATGATTTATATATCATGTGTATTTCTAATTGTATTTATAGAGAGATCTGGATGAACCAACTGTTCATCAAAATGGTGAAATCAAATCAACGAGTCTAACCAGTAATGCAGATAAAAGGGACAAGCCCTTCTCCGTAACAACAGAAATCGATCTGATGTCCATACTCCTACTATGTTTAGGAATTTGTACAAGAATGTGGAAATTACACGAACCTAAAAGCATTGTGTAAGTATTACTGATACCTTATTATTGTAAAACTTATAATATATTTTGTGGGTTCTGAGAATTATTATTTTAAAAACTTTTGTTTGTTATATTTTTGAAAGAGAACAATGTGTTTGATACAATGCAAATATCTGACAACACACAAATGAATGAAAATGCTTAATAATATTAATATGTATTTATACTTTAATCATTATGTATATTAATGGCAGAAGCAGGTAGCCTCTTTTTGAAGTAGTAAGGTAATAAGACAAGTGACAATTATATTATGAATTTCAGATTCTAGAGTAGAAGGTCTTTAATAGTGAAACCGCAGAACATTGGTAGAAGGTAATGACATTTACACTGGGAAATTTCAAAAAGAAATAACGAAATTAATAGAACAGGAAATGCAGATGCAGAAGAAGCTTGATTTTTTTCTTAAATATATATGGAAGAAAAATTCTGTAAGTAGATATTGTTATGATATCCTGTGCAATCTGACAATATGAGTATTAAAGCTAATAGTATAAATAATAATTAATGGGAGAGTTTTATGTGCCTATAATGTAACATGAAAACTGGAATCATATGTACATTTTATTGATTCCATTGATTCTCGTTTTTCATTTTATATAAATTATAAATTTATCATAATATTTTTGATATTTTATAATATTAAAATTGAGGGTTGTTCAAATCTTCCTTTAACCTACATTTTCTGTTATCAATATTCATCGGTTGCTAAATTGTTGTTGAATCTTCAAAATTTAATTGCCTAATTTTCTTCTGTTAAAAATCATTCCTCAATTAGAAGACTCCCATTGACTCCTGTGCTGTTCACCCCCTCAGCTAATCAAGATGGCTGACATCAACTCGGATTCCTGTGATTTTGATGATAAATTAGATGTCAGTACACTACTAAAAGTTCCGAAAATACTGTTAGATAAGCCTAATTCAATAAAAGATTCTTGTCTTCAAGGAAAATATTCAATCCACTTGGGTTATTTTTTTTGTACTTCATAGAAGCTGTACCATTTTGAAACATACTTGCTCATATGAAAGTGATCTTGAAATGATGTTATTAGATATTATTGGCTAATCACAGCCAGTTATAGACACATCTTTTTTAGTTGTGTTAGCAACTCATCAATAAAGTATTGTTAAAAGGAGAGAAATTGAAAACAAAATGCATTTACTTGGTCATGTAAAATAAATAAACAGGATTAAAAGGATAGGACTAATCCGACTGTGCATATTCCATCTTAAGAGCCATTTAGGACATTTAGGACAACATGAGTTGAGAGCACATAGTGGTAGAGAAGCCCTGTGTGTTCTCATCTCGTGTTGTACTAAATGTTTGTGCCGTCTCTGAAGATGGAACACTCACAGTATTCTGAAGCTGTTGGATTATTCCCGTTCTTTTAATTCCGTTTATTTATTTTACTTTACCAAGTAAGCATGTTTTTATTTTAAATTTCTCTCCTTAACCATATACGCAAGTTAAGTCGTCTCAAAGTATTGTTTAATTGGGCTTCATCTGATCACAGCTTTGCCAGAATGTTCTTAGTCTGCACATTCAGTTTACAGATTCTCAAACGATGTTATTTCTTCATTGCTGAAAAACAAATAACATAGGGTTAGTCCTTAGTATGAAATTCAGATCTAAATCTAGGACAACTTAGCTTTTGGTTAAGAAATAATTTAGGTAAATTAAACAATTATGATTGATAATTAAATACTTCAGCCATTTAGGTAATATTAGATAGCTCGTTCGTATTTACATTTAATAAGCAATATATATTCAATTTATGCTTACTGTTCTTTTTATGTTATAGCGTGTCAGTTTAGAACAGGATATCCATGTGAATGTATTGCCTGATAGTAACCATCCTGAATATTGCCAAAAATATTTTTAATACTATTTTTTTTTTTTATGAATCATCTGAAGAAATCTCATTTCCAACTTAGAGTTGGATTTGATATCGTAAGTTTTATGTATATTGTTTCTTTTTCTGGAGGAGCAATAGGATGGCATTAGTAAACTTTCTCTTAAATTAACCCCTGCTTTGAACTTGACCATTAGAGATCCAGCTACCAAAGTCAAATGGATATCCACATTACAAGTGTCTCATTGTTAAATTGAATTCTACTAATTGGTTGTTAGAAGCTTCAAATTTTTTTGTAGTGAAGTGATAACATAGCGAGGAATGTTGTATTGGTATTTATAGTGGGTTTTCCATGCTTGACATAACATGGTTTGTATGCATTAACACAATACTGATATTCTTTAATGTGTTTTTCTCTTTTTTGTTTTCCTTTCTTTTAGGTTTGACGAACTTCACTACGGGAAGTACGCATCCCTATACATGAAGCAAACCTTTTTCTTTGATTCCCATCCTCCTCTTGGAAAGCAGTTAATTGCTTTGGCAGGATACTTAGTAGGCTTTGATGGAAATCATCACTTTGATAAAATTGGAGGAGGTATAGATTATATTTTAATAATAATTTTTTATTAAGTTTACATTTATTTGATCTTACTTTGTGTTTGAGCAGCATGGCTGAAAATTAGCCATAAAAAACTTTTTCTTTTTTTAATTTTAATTTAATAATTTATGGATGGTTGTCCCAGGATTATAAAAATGATTACACAAATGTGTTGTGGGTTATTCATTCATGCAAATAATATCACACTCGATTATACGATCAAGTAGGGATTTACATTATGATATCGGAATGAAATGGTTTTGATTTGGAACGTTATTTGCAGTCAAAAATGGCACCTAGGCTTCCAATTTGGTGGGAAAAACACAGAGTTGCTCATTCTTACTCAAAATTTTTGTATTTCAGAATAATTACAATGTCTAAGCAATGAAATTTCAAAGTGACTTGATCTCAGTAATTATTCTCTGATAGCTGACAAAGGAAATCCTCCCTCTTCCCAAAACTGCACCTATGCATTCTCATGCTGTTGTACAAAAGGTAAAAGAAATTGTGACTAAAGAAAACCCATAAGAAGTACTTTTGTGTCCTTTGAATATTTTGCACTGTTTGCACATTTGCTTAATTAAGGAATCTTCATCATTGAGTCTCTGTGTCATCGTACATTTTGACTTTTCTTCTTGTCAGCCCACAAATCTCTAATTGCAATGTTTGCTCCTCTTTTAAAATTGATGGAATAAAATTCTTTTTCATGTTGGGTTTTTCTTCTGTGATCTCAGTAGGCAGCTAGTGAGTAATGAGACACTGCTTTTATTTGGTTGTATAAACAATGTTTGCTTTTATGCCATTATTATAAAATGAATTGATTTCAATTTTTTCCTTTTATTTTCTAGCATATTCGACAGCAGTGCCTTTGTGGGCTCTTCGTTTTATTCCTGCATTCTGTGGAAGTTTGCTAATACCTACAGTCTATCATATTACTGTAGAATTAGGACTCAAATATTGGACTGCAATTTTGGCAGCTATTCTTATTATATTTGGTAATTATAACTTTATTGAAATCTTTGTATATTCTTAAAATTATTTAAAGGAGAATGGCGCAGAAATGACTTGCTAAAACAATTTTACAGATGAAACAATTTAATTTAAACAAAATAAATAAACTGATTAACAATGGCCGATTAATGTTTACTTTTCAATGTTTTAAGAAACAACAGATAGTGCCAAAAAGTCTTATTTTTATTAAATGACTCAGTTCAAGAGTAGAATTATCTACTGGGAAATAAAGTTTAAAATAAATAAAAAAAAAAAGCTTTTACTGTACACCTAACCCCCGAAGAACACGAGTTTCGAAGAACACAGATACCTTCCCTCGAATTACACGGTTTCAAACTACACGATTTTCGAGTAATTCTTTTGAAAAAGAATAAAATACATATATTATTTGATATAAAATTACAGTAATTAAAAATTTAGAGTAATATTCTCATCAGTTACGTCAGCGATTAATGAAGTTTTAACCTTTTTAATACTTTTAGAATTATATTTTTCCCCAATTAATTTGGCTGAATAATTTATATTTTATATAGTTTTCCAATCTTAAACCAAAAGTATTATTCAATTTATTGATTTGAAAGATTTTTAACCAATTGTATCTAGTTATTTTTTCATTATTTTGATTATTTTTATTTTCACACTTGAAACGGAATCGCGTTTTTTGTAGTCTCGAACAACATGGTTTCAAAGAACACGGAACCAATTAATCGTGTTCTTCGGGTGTTAGGTGTATACTTTCATTTCAGTAATCTGAATTTGCTGCATTTACATCTGACAATTTATTTGTTATTTTTTCAAGTAAAAATAATAATACAATAATTTCAAGAACAAAATGTCAGATTGCAAGGACACGTGACCCCCCCACTGACGGGTGAGCTGTGGTAATAGGGGAAAAGCCATCGTTCAACCTCCTCTGTGGCTGGGGATGTTACATTTCAGAAGCACAGGGGAACTAGAAAACTCAAAATATGTCATTTAATATATATATATATATATATATTACAAAAGTAATGAGAAATAATTAAAGTAGAGAAAATACATACTGTAAACTATTTATGAAATCCGTAATGATCAATGTTTATGAACGACCCAGATTGTCTTTGTAACAATTGGGATCGGTTAAGATGAAAAACGATTCCTTACATTTAAACTCTGGAAATTATTTTTTCCCTGGTTATATTATAATCAAACTCTGTTAAACAGTTTTGAGTGTCTTAAGAGAAGCATGCTTTTATCCATTGCTTCCAACAACCATCCTACCTTCACTGTTCCTGCACAATGATGGATATAGACGGCAGATTCATGATATCAATAGTAAAACAAACAGTGTACAAAGTATGAAGTGGCATCGCAGTGTAAAATTGTGTAAATTGGATCTCATGCTTCTGCATTTTTTTTTCTAAAGTAAAGATGTTCATTTTTGCTTCTATTTTAATTTTGGAATGTAAAGTATTCAGCTAAAGACAAATCACAGCCTATTTCATTGCCATTTTGCCAATTAGAATATCCAGGCCGTGTGCATTTATTGTTCACAGGTAGCAAGTGATAGATAAAATCGGATTTCACTTACAATATTGAAAATGCCCAATGAAAACAAGAAATAAGTAAATTTCCATTACACAGCAAAAATCTTATTTACATGTTCAGACATATTTTGCAAATCTGAAGCAATATTTATCACTATATCCTTCACTGTTCAAACATGTCCTCCTCAAAATTAAATTATTTGAAATAATTTTAGACTAATGTTGTAGATTAATTACTACAACATGTAGATTCATTGAGATGATTACACTAAACTTTCCTTCTACAGTAGTGACTTTACATCATTTTAGAATTGACAGTTAAATGATATGTTAATGGAAGGAAGGCTTATGTCTGTGTATTGCTAGGCATGTAACAGTAGTGATTAAGATGCCTATTGAAAGTGTAAACTTATGTTACCTGGATGAAGATGTAACAAGTTAGGACTAAATATTCTAAAAACTTAATGTCATACTTTTGTAGATAAATCAATACATATGAAATCTCCAACATCCGTAATAGACATCAATATTTCGGGTCTTTTATTTTCAAAGACTTTCTCAAGGTTTCTTATAAAAGAAATATAAAAACATAAAGAAGATAAACATCATATGGAATGAGAAAACTTTTCTCAAACCAATACAATTTAACAAATAAAAATATAACAAAACCTTTTTACGAGAAATTAACAAATAAAAATGTAACAAATCTATTTTTGAGAAATTAACAAAGATACTTTAAACAATAAATTACACAATTCTTGTTCAATAAAACTACAGTGGAAACTCATTAACCGTCACCTTCAGGACCGGGACTGTGACAGTTAACCAAATAGACGGATAACAGAAATTTCGCAATAAATGTACAGTAACGAAATTTTAATGCTGGTTTGGGACGAAAGGCAATAAATAAATTAATACAAAGACAAATCTATCGGTAACAAATAGATATCGTCAAACACCAAACAAATTATAATAATAATAGAAACATAAAACGGTAGGCCTACTAGATAATAAGGTTTATATGTTGAAGCTGTAATCAGTCATGTTCTTCTGTTTCTTGGAGGCTCGAGCTTTTTTTCGTGGCATTATTCCGTATTTTACGGAGAAGTAGGCTTTGCGATCTATGATGGATAACAGAGAGTGACAGTTAATCGAGTTTCCACTGTATTAACCTTTTGTTACACATCAAGACTAATTATAATGCATACTTAAAATCTTGTTGAACATTTCTAGTTCAAATGAAATTTCAATTGAATATCAAAATTTCTTCTAACCTTTTGTTTCTCATTAAAGATTTTCTGTAAACACCTAAAGACATGTTATTCACTTTTTGTGATTTGTCTTTATTAAAACATATACAACAATTTATTAAACAAGATTCCAATGTCAATCTCTTGTTCTCATCCTGTACGTCATATATATTGTTTACAATTGGGTCCGGATTATGACCCAATTAGTTTTAGTTAGGACTGTTGTTAACTGAGTCATATCTATAACTGTAGGTAATTCTACTCAGTTCTTAATTTTCAAAGTAACATATTCTCTTTGTTAATGGACCCAAAGAATCCTCAGTAATGATAATATTTTGTTTTCCCTTATAGATAATGCCTTATTAACACAGTCAAGATTTATCCTGATGGAAAGTCTGTTACTGTTTTTTTCTGCCTTTGGGATTTTATGTTTATTAAAATTCCGAAAGCTGAAACACAGGTAAAGACTAAGGAGATTTAATTCTCTAAAATATATAGAAGTAACATTGAAAAAATAAAATGATGCCATTGCTATTTCATCTCTGATGATTCTTCATTTTTATTTTAGGTCCTTCAGTTTTCCTTGGTGGTGTTGGTTAACTCTTATGAGCGTATCACTTACATGTGCCATCTGGTAAGAATGCGATTGGTTTATTATTATTTTGGATTATTATGCGTTCTTTGATTAGTGTAAGGTAATTTTAACATACAAAGCTTTAACCACAGATTTAATGTTATTTATATAAGGTGATAATCTTCTGTTAATTTGAATTCTTGTTTTTCTTTTACAGTGTTAAATATATAGGCATTTGTTCAGCATTTCTTGCCTATTCTGTCATAATTAGAGATTATTGGAGAATGATTGCAGACAAGAGCATTAATGCTGTAAGTTTTTCTTTATATTAACTGAAATGCCACTTTGTTTAACAGTTCTGTCTTCTTAGAGAAGTCTATACGGATCCTGATTTTTTTCATATTATCAATAGGAAGTAGTTTCAGAACAAATCTACCTGGCTGTATCAGAGCAGCATCATTTACTCATTAAAATAAATATATACACCCCCGGATGATGTAATTAAACACACCTAATCAATATTTCCTATAGCGATATGTAGTCCAAATGCAACGGAATTTGATAGGGTGATATATCAGAATTTGCAGCCAAAATTTCCAAAAAAAAAAAAAAAAAAAAAAAATTAGTAATAGTTCACCAAAAAGCTACAAAAATTTTATTTGTAAAAGAACTCATACTATATAGAGATACTACCCTCAGCAATGCAAGCGAAACTTCGCAATTCTGAAGGAGTAAAACCTGAAGGCGATAAACACTGTTCAGTAGTGACCATAACTGATCCACTATGATGTTTCTCATAGCAGTGTGATACTGTCTTTCAAGGCTTCCAAACTTGCAACATGTCCTCGATACACTGGAATAAGATCTGTAGAATAAGGTGGCCAGATGGCAGCAAATGCACAACTAATCACTATTCTTAGTGGAATGTTGTCATAGACACTGATGTACACTGCGTCTACTATCTTCATATTGTATGCAAGTGGTCACTGTTGTAGTTCAGATACAACAGAGGTGTTGAACATCTCTCAATATCTGTGGGACATCTCAGAGCAAGTCACAGCCATTGCATGGAGCTTCTTCAAAGAAGAATGGTCCAAGGATAAATGTGAATCCACACCAGACTCTAACTTCAGTGGAATCTGCTGAAAAGCTTGAGGGTTGTTTATGTCCCAAATGCTAAAGTTACGGGTGTTCACTGCTCCACTGAGGTGAAAACATGCCTCGTTGCTACACAAGATTTGCCATGGCCATGACTTTGCAAGAAGGTTAATGCAAACGTCAGTCAGGTTTCCCTGTCAGTGGCAAGCAACTGCTGGTTGTGGCTGATTGTGAACTATCTTCCTCAGTACCTTCCACACTGACATAAGTTACAATCGAACTATCGTAACACTATAAATACATTGCTGGAGCCTGCAACATTATTCATTAACTGCTCAACAATAATTGTGGTAAATCTTCAACAACCTATAAATTGATAAGTTTGCACCCTCCAATTTGTTGAACTGCTAGACGTCCAGTCCCATTCTTTTGTGAGGTAATGGAGTCAGTGATCCTCTGTGTAATTGCTTACAGTGGCGGAATTCCTGAAGTGAAGCCACTGCATTACGATTGTTTTCATAAACAGTTTCACTAGCAATGGGCATTTGGGGAAAATGATGGATTTATTGTGTTGTGGCAATTTTACCAGCTTGTGAACTTGGTTGCAACACATGTGCTTTTGCAAATCAAAGTGCAGATTTCATTGCTTGTAGCCTCAAGTGGCATTGGGGTGATACAATTTTTTTTTGAAAATGTCAGCCTCATGTCCTGAAATATCAGCTATTTTCATTTCATTAGAATACTACACATTACTTTTGACAGTGTTGAATAAGGGTACTTTAATTACAATCACTCACTATATATGTACTGTTCGTTTTGGTTTAGGAGAGCCTTCAGCGCTTTTGCGCATGCGTCAAGTCTCATTCGATTTCTTCCAAATAGGGGCGAGGAAGATGGGATGTTTACTATTTATAGTGTTAGTTTATTAGTAGCTATGTTCTATTTGCGCTTTTCGGGAAAGAATTATGGAAAGAATAAATACTATTGCAAAAATAACAGGTACTAAAAGAAAAACAGGTTTTAAGAAAGTGCCTTTGTGGGGTAGAATTGTCTGTGTTGTTGTGGTTCTCGGATATAGAAACGGACTGTATATACATTTTGTTTTTGTCTTTTTTTTTTTGCCATGCAATTCAAGATTTTTTTTTTATGTTTCTTTTATTGCTTCTTCAAATACACTGATTTTGTATCTAAGCCCCAAAATAATAAGACTATTAATTAAAAAAATAAAACATGTATACTGAAGCAACTTAGTCTTACATTTTATGATCAGCTTTTTTAAATAATATTTAATAAATGAAAAAGACTTTGTCAACCAGTATGACACAGTGGAGCTATAATGTACAGAAACAATGTTTTGTAGTTATAAGTATCTCACAGCAGAGTGTAACAAATGGTTAGCGTTATCAAATTAACAAAGAATAGGGGCATTCTGCATTACAAATGTATAAGGGCAAATGTAAACTGAAAGATGAAGTAAAAAAACAAGGATAATATAAACGGATATATAAATCTTGCTTGAGGGGATATCGTGGATCCAGTACCCAGTGGTTTAGGCACTGGATTATGGAGATTGGAGGAGCCAGGTTAAATTCTCGTGTGGTTGTGGATTTTTTCCATGGTTGTTTTGTTGTCCAGACAGACCTTAGGGCTCATCCCTCTCGCTGACGGTTACTGGATTTCTTACTTACTTATTCTAAGACTGACAGGTATTAGGCTGATCATTCAGTTTCAATTAGTCCCATTGGTTGAAAATCATTGGGAGCCTAAAACTCCCAAGGGATTGCACAGCCTGCAGTGGAACACATTTAGCCTTTTTAAGGGAATGTCTCCTATAATTGGGACCGAATAGTCATGTTAGTTTAGTTGCTCTGAGCAGTTACATATAAAGAAAATAGTTTACTATATGTTATTTACAGTAATTTACGAGATTTTTGAAAGTTAGTAATTCCATATAAATTAATGTTTGTTGGCTTGTGTTCTATGATTTGCTGAAATCTGTAGTTAAACTTCAGATATTATGACAGAATTGAGTCACCTTTTCTTCAATAAAACAAAAAAACATTAATACAATAAATCTTGAAAATTGAGGGCATGTTTGTTTTTATTATTTATCTAATCAACAAAATTATATAATTTTTGTAATTTAATAAAACACCAAAAAAATAAAGAATTTGATGTAATTTATTCTGTTTTATTTATTTTTCAGAAAACCTTGTTACTTCACTTGGCAGCTCGCATTGGAACATTAATCGTCATTCCTGTCATTTTGTATCTTATCGTATTTTATATTCATTTATCATTGCTCATTAAAGCAGGACCTCATGACAATGTCATGACAAGTGCATTTCAGGCCAGTTTAGAGGTAACGTTTTTTTTTAATTTAAAACTTTTATTTTTATATCTTAATGCTAAATTCTTTCTAAATTTTGAATTTGTATTACAAGAAGATGAAAATCAGCTCTTTGATGGCATTACTATTATTTTAAAGTTTTACAAATATCATTAGTCAAACTTTATTTGCCTACAAATAGACTAACTACTAATATATAAAACACCTCCAACACCAAATATATATAAAAAAACATATAATTATATATTTACAAACTTTCTTTCCTTTGTCAAGTTTTAAAATAATATAAACAATTTACAGATGTTAAATACCATGCCACACATCCTGGACATTGTTAGAAAATAACCATCAAAACAATAATCCTTTCAAATGCAAACTATCCTAAACTTTCCATTATAACATAATTTCAACAATATTATTCATTCTTTAAAAAAACAATTCTTCAAATTTAACAATTTTGTGTTTCTTATTTATACTAGGTAATATTATATCGCTAGCCAATTTTACTGACTTTATTTAGTTATAATCCTTCATTTCTATTGTTATTTTCATTCTTTGTATTTCTTATAAATAAACTTTCAACAATTTTTTTTCACCATACAGTATTTTCACTTCCGTACTCATGCTATGATTTAAATAAAAAAATTGGCTAGAGATATAATATTATCTAGTATAAATAAGAAGCACAAAATTGTATAATTTGAAGAATTAGTTATTTTTAATAAAATTGTTGAAATTGTTATGATGGAAAGTTTAGATTCGTTGTCAAATGAAAGGAGTATTGTTTTGATTGTTATTTTGTAACAATATCCAGGATGTGTAATACGGTATTTAACATCTGTAAATTGTTTGTTATTTTAAAAGTTGACAAAGGAAAGAAGAAAACTTTCTGAAAATTTGTTTGTAAATATATTTGGCGTTGGAGATGTTTTTTATGATAAGAAGAAACGTTACAAAGGAGAACTTAAGTTAGTCTACTAATAGACAAAATATAAAGTAGTAAAGAGATAACATTATATTGTAATAATCTGTTTACAAAACATTTTTCTAAAAACATTTAACTGGTTTTTTTTTATTATTATTTATTTTATCTTTAACCATTGTTTATTGAAAACATTCCTTTTTCATTCCTAATTATTAATGTTCTGTTTATTTTTAAATTCTTTTCCATCGTATCCATTAAATCTGTTAATCAATTTAAATTTGTTACATTTTTGTCCTTTCATAATGTATATCTTAATTACTTACCAATCAATTCACTGTTTAAAAAAAAAAATCTATAATAACCAATGTTTTTCATTAAATAAATATATATCAGTTCAGTTCCAGAACTTTTGTTAAATTTACCCTTTAGTTTAATTGACATCCCCACAAACACAGTCACAATATTATAGAAAATAAATGTTAAAGCATGAGGATATCATAAAAAACTATGTATCTGAAAAGATTAGAATTTTTCAAGGAAATTTTCCAAATAAAACTATTTTCAGTCAGGAATCTGCAGGAAAGAATAGCTAGCTAGGTGTAATAACTGGTATATTTCTGGATTAGGCAACGTATCTGAGCTTAGGAGCCTCCAAATCAAAGAACTGTTGCATTGCATTCAAAAGTAAAATAAATAAAATTGATATGAAAAATGCTTATTAATATGAATTAACTGTTATTTAACAAGCATTAAATGATTTTCGATAACTTTTAGTTTCATAATTTTAACACTATCTGCCCTATCCCAACAACTTTTTGAATAAAAATATATACATATTTAGAAGTTGTAAATCATTGTACTAATTTGGACATTCTGAGTTTATCAAGTTTGTTTAATGTGCTAATATGGTATGATATGCTTTAGTTCACTGTAATCTAAATGTTGAGATATTCAAAGAAATATCCACACCAGGATATCTGGAGTCATTTTTATTCAACTTGACCTTGTAGGATAGTTGAGCTGGTTTTGTCATTTCCGTGCTCTGTCATATTTACACATTATTTTTCTTTTTATTAATAAGATCTATATATAATTTTTGCATGTTAAATCCCACTTGAACAGGCTCTAAATGAACAATTGTAATTTATTTTGACAGGGAGGTCTGGCCTCAATAACTAGAGGACAGCCGTTGGATGTAGTTCATGGATCCCAGATCACTCTTAGGCATACACACGGTAGAGCTTGTTGGCTTCATTCGCATCCTCATGTCTATCCTATTCGTTACCCAGACAAAAGAGGAAGCAGCCATCAGCAACAAGTCACTTGTTACAGCTTCAAAGATGTTAATAATTGGTGGATTGTTAAAAGGCCAAATAGGTTGGTTTTATTGCTTTACTCCCTTTTTAACTCATTCAACCAATGGAAATAAACATCAACTTTCAACAGTGATCTAGTTTTATTTATGAATTAGTTTCCAGCAGTTTTGTTATCTGATTGTCTTATGTAGAATTTTCAGTACATTGAGACGAACAAAGTCTTATACAAATTTATAATTTATCAAGATTAATAGAAATCCTTTGAAAATAAAAACAATGACACTTAGTAGTTTCTTAATTTGATATATCTTTTAATATCTGATGATCATCTGTAACTTTTGTACACCTGTGACAAAAAAAGAGATGTATTCTGAGATACTATTCTGTATATCTGTTCAATTCTACTATTATAGATTCTATGACTGTGTTTTTGAACCTCTTTCCTTCTTGTACCCTCATAAAGATATAGTTTATCTATGTACCCACAAGATTATTGGTACCTAATTCAAAATATTCAATTTCCCTGTATATCAATTAAATAGAAGGGCATAAGACAAACATCTAAAATAAATGATACAATTTACATCTAATGTATTAAAGCCAGACTTATTACAAGATGCAAATAGAGGCAGGGAGGGAGTAAGATAGTATTAAAATCAGAGGAAAACAACCAAACTATTGCTTCAAAATAAAATAATAACATTTCTCTTTCCTCGAAAAAAGAGGTTTTCAGTAAAATAATGAAAAATAAGAAAATCCGCAGACAGTGCATAGTTTTTTTTTTATTCCATATTCCCCTTAAATGCTGCCTTATATCCCTTGGGGTATATTACCCTACGTTGAACATCACTGTTCTGAGATACTATTTTGTATATCTGTAATGGATTTCTATTTGGGGTCTGACTTTAGAGTATTTGATTCTTGTCATACCCTTTTGATTTACTATACCAAATTTCTGTCGTTGGAATTGCCATTGATGGGATTTTTATTTTTTTTTTATTTTTGACTATTCCTGATACATTTTTCCATGCTACTGTGCATGAAAATTACAGGAGAATGGCAGTTTTAATCTACTTTCTATAAATAGATTATCCAATGATGAATCATATTCTATGATGTTCTTCATTTGGTTTACCTGTTTATATGTTAGGTCACCATCTTTTAAATTTATCCATCTGCCTTTTTGAAAGCATATCTCGGCCACATGATTTACAAAGAAAAATACTTTTCATTATCACTGCAATTTCTAATAAAACAACTGTTGCTACTGTTAACACCAGTGGCCTATTGTGGCATCTTATAAACATCTTACAGTCGATGAATGATATATAAGCACTACTTATCTATACAATGCATTCTTAGCTACAGTGAACAGCTGCCAGTTCACAAAATCCTTGACTCTACTATGTTTATACAATATGCATTGAATGCTATACATTAATATTCTTACTCTATTCTCTTTAGGAATGATTTGGTTGTTTCTGAGCCACTTGATAGAATTAAACATGGAGATGTAATCCAATTAGTTCATGGAATGACAAGTAGGGCCTTAAATAGGTATGTAAGCTTTCTTTTCTCTAAAGATTTTCTCTAAATAAAAATGCTGATATACATTTTTTTTCTCTAGAAAAAGTAAGTAAATTCCAATTTTAAATCTGCAAACTTAATCTAGATTCATTTTTAATAGAAGAACTTGAACAAAGATTAATATTTGATGATTTAAAATTTGCAGTCATTAGGATTACTTGAAATACTGCTATAATGTTGTTCAGGCAATTCGTAATAATATTCTGAGTAAGCTTTAATACAGAGGGGAAAGTACCTTTTGATTACTGTCTGAGAGAAATCTTAAAACATTATTGTAATTTCATGCGTTGTGCTGATGTCATGTTGCACTATTGTATCAATGTCTTGCACATTTCTTCGTGGGGTTTTCTGCCAAACTCATTACTTTCTCATTGTATAATTTACAAAGAACTTTAGCAGTTATATCTACAATTGCTACTTTAATTTGACAATGTGACCTTGATTCTGAGATTGTTCTGAATCTTAAGGCAAATCATTAATATATATTAAAAAATGTAATATGGGATTATCAAAGTCAAGATCAAACTTGAGGACACCCTAAAGCCCTGTATGATGTTTTGAGGATAGTCCTTTCATTCTTAAATGTATTGTTTAAATTTTAAGCCTAACTTTAATTGTTTATAAATACGAAAAAGTTTTATCAGCTTTGTCTTGTCTTCCTTTTCTAACTGAAAAATGGAAAAATGATGAGATTCACAATCCTTTGCTTTCACACTTTTGAACTATGATTGATGGCAATCTGGAACAGCCGTTTCGTCCTTATTAGGACTTATCAGCCAGATTTACCTTTGATGATCAAGCTCAGAAAGCCTATGGATCCTTTTCTCACTCCTGGAAGTAGGATTCTTCCAAAAGCAAACAACAATAGGAAAATCAGTGTGACCAGTACAGCATAAATACCTGCTAAGTGCTGGCAAAAGGCATTAATTAAAAGGACAACACAAATAAAGACGAAAAATAAGAAGGTTTTAACGTGCGTGAAATTTAACATGCAAAAAAATACGCAGTGATTAGCAGGCTAAGATATTTACGTTGGTCACAGCGATTTTCCTATTGTTGTTTGCTTTTGATCATTGAGGGTAAATCTGACTGATGATTCCTAATAAGGACGAAACAGCTGTTCCAGATTCCCTTCGATGATAGCTCAAAGCGTGATAGCAAAGGATTGTGCATCTCATCTTTTTCCATTTTTCATGTTACATTTCATGCACATTATGCCTTTTACATGTTTTGACTTAGCAAGGAGGCAAAAACAGTGGTTTTTTTTTTCTAGTCAAGTTTAAGGATATTTTTCATGTTTTGTTGACATTTGTAGAATGGATTTAGTTAATGTAGAGATTTCTTTTACATTTAATATATTTATTCTTCTTTTTTCAGTCATGATGTGGCTGCCCCAATGTCACCTCAAAATCAAGAAGTTTCATGTTACATTGATTACAATGTATCAATGCCAGCACAAAATCTATGGAGAGTGGTAAGTATAAAATTTTAATCTTACCTGTTCAAGAATATTATTACTTTTAAATTTGTCATTGTTTTCTTTTTCTTTATATATTTTATAGTATTTGCAGAAAATGAAAACTATAACCCAAATAGTCTTTGCGAAGGTGAGATATTTTAACGTGTCGGACACTATATTAACGGGAAGCCAACTAAATCGACACTTATTGGATAAACCCCTACTAAAAGGATAAAACAACTAAAAACATTTAATAAATTTAAAAAATCCCATCATGACGTTTCGAGACTCTATGGGCAGTTCTCTTTTTCAAATTAAAAATTAAATGAAAATTAAAAATTAAAAACAAATTCACCGCTACCCTAAAACGCATCCTCCCTGTCAAAATAGTCTTTAATGGACCACAAAAGCAAATACAATTATAGGACAAAAACTTCTTCTTCTTTCTTTTTACAGGATATAATAAATCGTGAAACTGAAGGGGATGTGTGGCATACAATTCAGTCTCAAATAAGGCTTATCCACGTGAACGCTTCACAAGCATTGAAGGTAAAAAGTTAGATCTTATTTAATTTACTGTTAGCTACGGAGACAGTTTGATTATAATATTTATTTAATTCCTGTGCAGATAGGAACTAGAAATAAAACTTACATATTAAATGAAAGTGAAAATATCAATAATTATTCAGAACGTCATTATGTGTTAATTCTGTGAAATCAAATTTTAACTTTATCACATGTTTCTTTAATTTTTGTTCCTAATTTTGGGTCTAGTTGAAAGTAAGTTTTTATATGACAAGATATTTAATAGTAGAATTTATTTATTTATTATTTAAGTTTAGTGGAAAGCAGTTGGCTGAATGGGGCTTCAATCAACATGAAGTAGTCACCGATCGAGTTCTTAATCAAGAACATACTGTTTGGAATGTGGAAGAACATCGTTACACAAAAAGTAAGGGAGATAGGATTTAAATTATACATTGAATAATTAGTAACATTCACTAATATATTTAAGGCCTATAAAGCATAATTAGGCCTCCGCACATAAAATATCTCAATTGTAAATATACCTTATTTTATAAGAGCACTTTCGAAACGCTCAATGTTTCTTTGACAATGTTTCTTACTCGTCAAAGAAACATTGAATATTTTGAAAGTGCTCATATTTCAATTGTAAATATTGCTTATTTTATGTGTTTTGGCCTAAGTATGTTTTATATTATAAGATGCACACGTTAAAGTTTCCTTCGATATTTAATGCCTGTGCAATTCTGCTTTTTTTATTTTGCTTATGAGTTTGTTAATTATTACTTTTACGAGCTTCTCATAAGATGTTCAAATGGGAATGATTACTAGCAAAATGCTTTAGGAACTCTAAAGAACCTTAGCAGTAGCCTGTGAAGACTCAAAGGATGGAGGGAATTAAAGGGTCTTTAAGCCAGTAAAACATAGTATAACATAGGTTGGATAGCAAGTCAGACAGTTTCTGGCTTTTCTATTAGAATTAAAAGACTTTTAAGTTGTAAAGGTGATTAAAGATAGAAAGCCTATCTTCTTTATTGTATCAAAGGAACCACATCATTATGTGGGAACTATTTAACTGGCAGAATTTCTGCTTCATTTGCAGCCAACTTTTTGAACTGCTTTGAATTAAAAAAAAGAAAGAAATATATATATATATATATCAGTGGCGTATATAGAATATATTTTCG
>JAFIDM010000006.1:14154728-14230416 GCA_023159025.1 Thereuonema tuberculata
GCCAAAAAATCTATTCAACTAAACAAAAAAAACAATGAAAATCTATCTGTTCAACCAAAAAAAACGTTCGGAGGACATATCTTCATTATTTCGGGAGGGGCCCGGGCCCCCTCGGCCCCCCCCTTATATACGCCCCTGATATATATATATATATATACTTTCATTTAATTGCAATAAAGTTACTTATTTTTAATAATTAAAAAAAATAAGTTTGTGATTTAAAAATAGATTTTGTTTTAATTGTGAATATTATTTTTAATATCACTATCTATCCAAAGGAATTCTGTACCCTTGAGAATTTTGGACAGCAAAGGCTTTTAAATGCCCATTTTGCAGAATAAAAGAGAAGTAGGTTTTCAGTGGGAATAATAGAATATAAACAGAAATGAATTATTAGCTTGGCTTTGAGACATAGAGGAAATCTTACTTTATTCTTTTTCTGTTTTTTTTGTTACATTTTATAATGATCCATAACTTAATAATTAACTAAATCTCATTATGTTAAAAATAAAAGTCCTGTAAAACACACACGTGATGAAGACAAAATTAAAAACAAATGTCTGGTCATGTGACTAGTTTCGAGAATCTTTCGATTTCCTTCCTCGGACGACTGAGAATAGAGAAAAAGGCACCACCATATAAAGGTTAAAGGAACAATGTTGCCTTGGTTCAGTTGGTATTGACAGCAGGTGAACAAGTTAAACCACTCCGATGTGGTCAGGTCACAAAACAAGTGAACGTAAAAAGGGGGCGGGTGCAGTTGTAATCACTGATGAAACATGAAACTGCTGAGGCATGGTTTAAAGTCCAGCAGCATCCAGGAAAAGGTTTGTAATTGTAAGGTCTCCTTGATAAGATTAATGGAATTTCTTTAAATTTACGTAAATCGTCACTACCAATCCTACCAAAACTAATGGTTTTACTAGCATTCAAATCATGTCCTGTATTATATAAATGTACTGCAGTGGCATAATTCATATTTTCTGTTTTTATGGCCCTTAATTGCTCCTCGAGCCGTACTGCTAAAGGGCACTTCAACTCTCTCTATATAAACACTGATATCCGCTGCACCTTATTCCATATATGTAGTTATTTTTATGAATGTCAGAATTTGTTCTTGCCATTTCATTATTTTTACAATTAATGTATTGCTGTATGGTGTTCCGTTTTTTGGATGTAACGTCAATCTTGTACTTTCTCATTTCTCTCTTAACATGTGCAAATATTTTTTTTTTAAATCTCATTATATTGCTAGAGTATTTCAATAATGATAGCATCAACAATACCCTTGAATAATAGTTTTTCTACAGTATTAAATACTGATAGAATATGGAATATCAGTTTGAAATATAAACGAAATTCCTTATTAGCTAAATTGTGTTTAATTTACTTGTATCCTAAATTAACTGTTTTTCATCAAAAAAAAAAAAAAAAAATATGATGTCTATACATCTGTGTATATGCATAATGGTATTTGTTTATTTGATATTTAATTGAAGTTAATTTATTTGAAATATAAGGAAAATATAGTATTAATTCCAAAGATGTCAAAAATAACTAGTGTTTAAAATATTGCTTTTATTCTTTAACATGAAGACATGGTTGAAAATATGAAAATTCATAATCAAATTTGGAATTTTTGAACAGGTGCTGATCAGAAAGATAGAGAACGTGAACTTGGTTTAGCTGAATTTGTCCCAACGGCACCTACCCATTTAACTTTTTGGGAAAAGCTTTGGGAGCTTCAGGTAATGTAGAAAACTAATAACCTTCTTCATCAAATGCATTGCGATGCCTACGTTAAGTTAAAACATTATCTCTTGTAGTGTTTATTTCTCTGTGCTGTGTTAAATGTTGAACTTATCTGTGAGTACTAATGATCCGGCCTTCTTACTTTGGAGGTGTCTTTCCTAGATTCTGTTGAAATAAGATACAGTGGTACCTTGGTTAACGACATACTTGGTTAATGATGAGTTGCTGTAAGCAAAAAATGTCTTGGGTAACAACGCAGGCTTTGGTTTACGACGCTTCGTCAATTGGTGGCAGATTTCAATGAAACATGACCCCCTGATCAGGAAAATACCCGATTATAGGCATAGATGGCTAATAGGTTTTGAGAAAATCACATTGAAATTTTGCAAAATATTTGTACCGACATCATTTATATTTTCTTTACAAACAATTTGTATTAAATGGTCTTTACACACTGAAATTACAGTGTTGGTGTTGGTGCTCTAATGTAACGTAGCGTGTTGGATTGCGATATCAACGGTTTGCAATCTACAATAACCCTTTTGCTATATGTACTGCATCGTTACATGCGAAGAGCTCAGGAAAAATTTAATTTTCCATCTGATGATGATGGATTTAATGAAAAGTCGATGCAGTTTTTCAGAAACATTTAAAAAAGAGGAAGAAGTAAACAACCCTAGACATGTTTTTCCATCAATCAAAAAACTCTAGGGTGAGCCTAATTATCTTTCTGGTGAAGATTGACATTTAAAAACTGTATTCATGAACTATTCATTTTATTAATGATAAATTTTTGTAACAAATATAAATGAATAAATGATATGTACCATATTTTTATGATGTTTAAATGAATTTTATCTGCATATTTGTCATGCACTATGTTTGTGAGGAGGAGCCAGAAAGAATTAATCGATTACCATTATTATACTTGTGGGAAATTGCGCCTTGGATAACGACAATAATAAATTGTGTTTTGGTTAACGACGATAATAAATTGTGTTTTGGTTAACGACGATAATCCTTTTGTCTTTCATTGTCATTTCATTTTGTCTTTCAACAGATTTTGAATTTCATTCTTTTTATGTAAATGAATTTAAAGAAGAGGTATAAGTTATCCCTATCTTCTCATCTGAAGAAGTCATCTCGCTCAGAGTTGACGAAATATAATGAATAAATAGATGTAAAAGGAGTAATTTGCTGTAGTCTATATAATTAAAATGAAGTTTCTCTAACTAGTCATTTTCATGATTGACTGTAGCAAATGTTTGTCAGTCATATGATCCAAGAATGTCTATTTTGTAGCCATCATTTTCCAACTGTCCATTTGCAGTCTTTATCAACTGTTAATAGCCATCCATAATGCTCTCCTCTATGTACTGGCTCTGAAACTCTTGTCTAATTGATGCCTAATCTCTTGTACTTGTCCTTATGCAACTCGTCTCTCTTTAGAGTGCATTTCCAAGTTGTTCATGATATGCTAAATAGCTTGTACTGTCTGTTACTCCTATTTGGACCCTCAGATATTACCTCCATTTATTTGCCCAAGTCACATAGTCTTGTTTGCAGGCATAATCTTTTGCTTCATTGGGACCTGAAATTCAAACACACTTCATTATTTTCCTTCAAACCTTTCTTTGTTGTTTTTCAGTCTAAACCATGTGTACCTGTGAATGTGCTACCATTGTAAATATCTGCACTTGTAGACAAAATATTTAATAGAAAGATGCTTAATTTAGCAAATTAGAAAAATTAATATTTCTGCGAGATTCTATCGATCCCTTTTTATTTCTCCATATTGAATATTTGCTTTATTTCAATGAAAGTCTCGACATGATAAACAAAGTGTTTATATAATATAGAAATGACACTAAGAATTTCCATAGAAATTTCTGGCTTCAGAAAGTGAAATTCAGAATTGAATAATTAACTCTTTGCAGTAGAAAGATTTGCATGTAAACTTTTATTTAATTATAGAAAAGGGAATTTAATAGCAATATAGAAAAGCTCAACAAGACAAAATTCTAGTAGTTATGTATTTAAAATTAAAACTAAGTACTTGTTCAAATACTTATTTTATTATAATAATACTCAATTTCTTTAACATATTCAGCAGTTTTGGTTATTTGATTTCACTTCTTCATGAATCTAAATGAGATGTAATTGGGATTAAAACATAAAATCCCTGCATCGCAAACAACATTCAAAATATCAGACAATATCTATTGTTAAATATGTAGATACTTCTAGCAATGCTAACTAATTACTTAAATAATTAAAATGACGCCAAATAAGTTAAATCTTTGTTCTTTTATTATTAGCTGAAAATGTTTCTAGTGAATCAAGAAAATGTTCAAAATCACATGTACAGCTCTGAACCGTTAGAATGGCCGTTTATGTCGAGAGGTATTGCTTATTGGATTAGCCACGAAAGTAATGTAAGTTATTTATTTATTCATATTTTAATCAAATTTGTTTTTTTCAGTTGTATTTAAAATCCAGCTTTTTTTAAGATTAATTGGTAGTCTTGTGCACTTACTGCAAAAAAATATCCTGAATATTTATCTGATTGGTTGATTTAGATCCAATTAAATAATTTAATTTTTGGTTGCTATTAACTTATTTTGAACTCATCAGTGAACAAAAAGAACTTCAAAGTTAACAAGAGGTACATTGGTCTTGTTTAACTTCATGGATGCCTGCAGAACTTTTTCTTATAGGAGGGGGCAAATTACATTGTCAATGTAAAAAAGTCTGTAGAAATTGGATAAAATAACTTTAGTAAACTCAAATTATAAGTATAATAACATTGAACATTTTTGTGTATTTATTAGGTTTTTTTTGTTTTTTTTTTGCAAGAAAGAAATTGCATGAATTACATTGAAATTGAAAATACCAGGGTGGGGGCAAGTGTACGTGTGGGTTCCACTTCAGTGTTTTTAAGGGTAAAGATGATTAATCCAGAAAGAAGCTTAACTTGACTTTGAACTTAGAATACTATGATCCTAACTGGTCACATCACGAACCCAAATGCTTCAATGCTCTTGAAAAGTACTGTATTATCTAATAATCTTAAAAAATACAAGTTATCCAATTGTCTTAAATTAGGACAGTATTGTAATGAAAGAGGGCACAGCAAGTGTAACTGCATAGAGGGCCTGGCCACAACCTAATGTAAGAAAAATAGATCAAAGTATAGAGATAGGAAAAGATCGATGTAGCCATTGATTATACCATGAATCTGACATTTTTTTATTTAGTGTTTCCCATTGTTAAGATCTGTTGCACACAAAAAAAAATGACCATATGCAGAAAAATCATTTTTAAGACAAACAATTGTCTTTGATGTACAGTAATATTAAAGTAAAAGTACTTTTTTTCTGGTTAATATGGGGTGACGTTTGTCTGACATCCATGGAGCAGAAAATCAGCAAATACAAGATTTTTCACTGTTTGTAAATCATTTCATTTTAATTAATAATTGTTTTATTTTAGTTAATAAATCACAAAAAAGTCACCAGCTGCTGTTTCTTCTGCCCAGTTCATTATCAACGGGTTTAGTAAGTTTCAAAATCATTACGATATTGTATTGATACCTAAACCTATCAAGTTTCAGATCTCTAGGATAGGTAATCTTCAGTTATTATGACTTTGAATTGGTTGCTTTAATATTAACATAGTTTAGCAGTTTTTGGGCCTTAGCCTATTGCTGTTAGAATTAGTATGTATCGAGATTGTGATGAACCTTATTTCATAAGGATAGCTTGAATGTGCCATTACTGTTTCGTCTTTCTAGGATAGCATTTCTTGAATTATTATGCTTACGATATTAAAAAGTAGTGTTGGTTTTTGGGCTTATCCTTGAAAGTTAAAATGTTGTTGGTTAAGGAGCTTCGTGAAGGTTATGTAAGTGACGTTCATCACTGATGGGTGAATATCATTATTTTAATCGGAAATTGCAGTCAGAAAATTTTTATTCTAATTCATTTCTTTCTCTATAATGTTGTTACAATGGTAAACTAAAACTATAAAACCATTTAGAAAATAATGTTGCCACCAATTAACATTCTATCCTATACTATCTGTATTTCGTAAGTCATAGTATTATGTATTAAATGACAGCTGTTCCATTCTTGTGGAGGGCATAAAATGCCAATTGATATCAACTAGAAAAATAGTTGTATGGTACAAACACAATTGCAATATAATATTCAAAGGTAAAAAAATGCAATTAAAATTAACAAGCTTATTAATTTTATTCTGTAAAATCACTTTATTTCAGGCTCAGATCCATTTATTAGGAAATCTGGTGATCTGGTATTCTGGCACCATCAGCGTCATTGTTTATAGTGGATTGTTATCTCTGTATTTATTGAGGAGACGAAGGAAATGTTTTGACATTCCTGAAGGTAAGTAGAATGTTATAATTATATTTCTGAATTTAAGATATAAATAAGTAAATATTTCAGCAATATTTCATTACTGCAGTTCTTTCTTTTCTTCTTCCAATGTTAGTTTATTCTGTGTTGATATGGACAGTTTCAATGCTTTTCTGTTGTGCTGTACTTACTGTTATAGACTAAAGCAACCTGATAACAAGTAGAATCTGATATGAAATTAGTTTCATTAATGACAATTGGATTTTTTTGTTATTGTGTTCGTTCCCCTAATTTCAAAGTAAAAGAGTTGACTCCAAGTTCTATCTTTAGAATCTTCTTTTGCCTCATACACTTTTCCTCGTTGAATGCTGGTTAATTATGGCTGACAAAATTCAAAGTAGCCATCATAGATCCAAACAGGGCCCAAAGACGTCTTAATTTATTTAATTTTATATTTATATATAATATTTACAAACACATACACACATTGTGGCCAGGAAGATCCCATACCCCCTATTATGTAGTAATAAACATAAATATTTAGTAACAAGTGGGATAAAATAGATATAAATATAATCTGGAAAAACAATGAACACGCACAAATTAGGCAACAAGAAAATTTCTTGTTGCCGAATTTGTGCGTGTTCATTGTTTTTCTCGATTAGTTCACTCAGCACGTTAAAGAACGGTTACTAGATATAAATCTTTCAAAATGATGAATCCCAATAAAATATATGAATCTAAAATAATTAATTATTTTGTTGTCACATTAAAAACATAAAATCAGACGTTTCAGTCTAACGGTCAGTGGCAGATTTCCGCATAGGCGCAGGAGGCGCGTGCCACGGGCCTCATAAATCAAGGGGCCTCAAAATTTAGCTCTCAAAATAAAAACAAATTATTTTATTTTGGTTGTAAAAGCAAGATTTCCTAGGGGGCCCCACCAGTCAGCTTATTTCCTTTTTTTTTTGGTTGGAAAAGCAAGATTTCCTGTTTTTTTGGTTGTTAAAGCAAGCCTAGGGGACCCCACCAGTCAGCCTAGGCCAAGCCATCCACCCAAGAAGTATTTCCTTTTTTTTTTTTTTGGTTGTGGAATAATGGAACTCCCGCCCCGGGCCCCCAAAGGCGTTGGTACGCCACTGTGTATAGGGGTAGTGAAAATATTTAGAGGGGGCCTCAAAATTGAATTGCGCCTAGGGCCTCTCAAGTGCTAAATCCGCCACTGCTAACTGTAGACTATTTTCAACTGTGCTGCTAACAGGGAAAGGTGGTTTAAATAATTTCTAATGATGTTATTGAACAATTCGCTGTTGATTGTGGGTAAATTGGCGATGTGGATTCACGTAAGGTTATGGAGAAGACAGATGTCACCTGATCTATTATTTGCATTGATTTGAAGTGGTCTTTATTTCTATAATTTACCTGATGTTGTTTCAGTCTTTTTATTAAAGATTGCATTGTAAAACCAATACATTTTTTTATTGCACTTGAGGTAAGGAATAGCGAAACTACTTTATTTTTGGTTTGAATTTCATTCCTATGATTAGATCTAAGGTAGATCAGTTTCTTAGCAGCTTTGTTAAGAACCTGGATAACATTTTTTTTTAGGAGCTGCTTTGTGTTGTGATTAATCCCTTGTATGTAAGGAATAACCGCATGGTTGTAAGTTTTCTGTGTATTTATGTTGTAGTTTCTAGGTTTGTAGTTTTTGGCCTTGTTGTAATATTTGTTCCGAAATATAATCAGATAGTTGGATTGGGTGAAGATTTGATTTAGATGGTTTATTTCCTTGTTCAGCAGTGGTGGATATTTGGATATTTTAAAGGCTGTGTTAAAATAATTAAATAAGATGTTTTCCTTAATATGGATGGGGCTATTAGAGTTGTAATCTACTATTTTGTAGGCATGAGTTGGTTTTCTATAGACAGCAAAATGTAATTTATTATTTTTTCGGATTATTTGGCAGTCAAGGAATGGTGGAATTTTTTTTTTTTCTTTTTCTATTTCAAATTGAATAGAACTGTGTATTTTCTTGATGTTGTCCATTATATTCTGCAAGTTATTTTTGTTGGCTACAGCGAAGATGTCCTCAGCATATCTATACTATCAAATAATGTTGTCTTGGCTTATGTGAAGGAATTGATACTCTATGCATTTCATGACATAGTCTGCCATTATGGCAGAGGCTGCTATGCCCATGAAAACACTTTTTTATAATTTCTATGTTTATTCTTGATATTTGAAGAATTGATTGTTTAAAAGAATATCAAGATCAATGAAGATATTAATTTCAATTCAGTGTTGTTTGATTAGATCTGGTGGTCAATCAGTTTTATTATGGAATCTTTTATTAATTTGTGGTCAAGGGAGCTGTAAAGTTAATAACATCCAATGATATTAGAATGTGTTCGTTTTTTATTATTTCTTGCTGTTGTACTAATTCATTTTTGAAATCATAGGAATTCTTTATATTATGATTATGAAATTTTTGATTGAAGCAGTTTTGAAGTATATGTGAAATATATTTTGATATGTTTATAATTGGAGCATTATTACAATAAATATATCGGTTATACGATGCAATCTTTAATAAAAAGACTGAAACAACACCAGGTAAATAATAAATTTAACGTGCTGTGAAACATGTTAGAAAATGAAAATAAAGCAGCACCTGGATAAAAATTGCCTTTCTTTTATCGAGGGAGACGGGTTTGGGCTGATGATTCTGTTGCAGGATGAAACGGCCGTTCCCAAATCCCCTCCCCATAATTGAATCAGATAGGCAATTTGTATCCAGGTGCTACTTTATTTTAATTTTCTAACATCAGGTAAACTATAGAAATAAAGACCATTTCAAATCAATATTATATCATTACAATAAATTAACTACCCACCTCCCCAATTTCGATTATATTCAAATAATAGATGAGGTGACAACTGTCTTCTCCCTAACTTTACATGAATCCTGGCACATCGCTAATTTACCCAAAATCAACAGCGATTTGCCCAATAACATCATTAGAAATTATTTAAACCCACCTTTCCCTTTTAGCAGCACAGTTGAAAATAGTCTACCGGTAGACTTGAAACGTTCTGTATTTTGTTTTTAAATCTGATGACAAAATACCTAAGTATTTTAGAGTCATATATTTTAGGGGATTCATCATTTTGAAAGATAAATATTTGGTATTGAATTTTATTTAAATTGTTGACACTAAAATGCAGATGTTCTTGTTGGAAATGTTGTCTTTTGGGCAAAAGAGAACCCTCGTTACACACTGGAGTTTGAGAGGAACCCACCTCACGTAATGACATGGGCTGCAATGATATCATGTCATTTGTTTGGACCAAATGTTTTAATGATCATGTGAATGGCGAACTTATTTACACATGCTACAAACATGGTTAATCCCACAGCTTGAAGACGCGGGTATCATGGAACACGTATAGCTACAGCAGGACGGTGCACCTGCTCACTTCGCTCTTACTGTGCGCGGTTTTCTTCGTGAACATTTTCCAGGTCTCTGGATTAGTCGCGGTACTCCGGCATCGCCAGCTCCGTTGAAATGGCCACCACGAAGTCCTGACAATTAATTGTGGGGAAGCATCAAGTCTGAACGTCATTATGCTACAAATGAAGAATTGCTCAATGCAGTTGAGGAAGTATTCGAACCATCAAAGCGGACATGCTCCAAAAAATTTCAAGCAGGACATAATGGCATATGAACTTTTGTGTACAGCATGATGGCTAATACAAAAATGCCATGGACACTTAATGTGAATATTTTCTTAAAATATGACTAGCAATGAAAGGATACAAGGACTTCCTGGCCACACTGTGTATATATCTATATAAATGCGAAAGCCCTCACTGACTCATATTTAATTCACCTATTTCCCATATAGACAGGAAATTGAAATTTGGCAGAAAGTTTCCTTAGGTTCTACTTGGAAAAAGTAAGCTACTGGGATTTCGATTAACTACCCCTAAGGGGCTGAAAAGGGGTGAAATCACAGGGGCTTTGGGGTTGCAAAATAAGAATATAACATTAATTTTTATAATGATCACGTGATTTTTTTACTAACTGGGGAAGGGTTGAAGTGATAGGGGGTTGTGGAGAAGGACAGAAAGGGTGGAGTCTTATATTTTCCAATCTCCATTTTAAAATTTGAAATCTAGGGATTTCCGAGTTACAAAATACTATAATTCAACATTACTTTGTATCTATCAAATGAATTTTTTATTATCAACTAGGAAAGTTTCGAAGTGATCTCTCAATTTCATTCTCATCCACATGAGGATATCTGTTTTTTGTAACCCATAGGAAGAACGTGTATTTCAGCTAGTTACTTATATGAAAATGTAGCTTATGTGTATAAAGATGTTTTACAGTGTTTTGTTATTAAATAAAAAGTTATTATTGAAAGAAGTGCATTATTACGTTATGCAAAGGGAGTAGTTGGTCATTTTCATCAACAATTTAAATCTTTATTATTTAAAGGCTGAATGAAATAAATCAATGTAAACATTTCAGATGTATTCCTTTGCTATTAACGTCTCACAACTATTTAAGGTTTCTTATTCTTTTACATTTTGTTTCTGAATAGATGCCTGGAACAAATTCATTGCCGTAGGAGAGATTTTTTTTCTTGGTTACATCGTCCATTATATTCCCTTCTTCTTCACGGATCGGACTCTGTTTTTACATCATTATCTTCCAGCATTTCTATTTAAAATCCTATTAGCAGTGGCTGTCATCGAACATATATATTTCATTGTTTGGTAAGTCGTTTATTTCCTCTTTTTTTCTTAAGCACCTAATAAATATAATATTAAAAAATACCTATGAAATCTCAGTTCCAAAATCATCTTTATTTTATGTTTCAAATTTTATAATCCAAAGTCATAGGTTACTTTCAATTATTCCTAAAAATTTTATGTAAAAAGAATAGTTTAGTAAAACAAGTAAAGTTGGCCCTTTAGCTGTATAACATAATTAGAATCTATATAATTTTCTTACAAAGTAAAAAGCAAAGAAATTTAACGTGCTGTGAATATGAGTAACTAAAGGAAAGGAAACACAGCACTTGAATAAAAGGAGAAATTGCCGTTCTGATTAGATTATGGGAAGGAATTGGGAACGGCCGTTTCGTCCTTCAACGGACTCATCAGTCCAACCCCACCCTCCCTTAACAAAATCCAAGTTCCCCTCTTCCAAGTATTTGAACATATCCAGTTTGTTTATATAGTGTGATACTGTTGTTTGATCAAAGCCCATTCTCGTCTCCATGTCCATGGTGGATAAAAATGGGTCCATAAGAAGCAGGGCCTTCAGAACATCATTGTTGAAGGTCGAACATCTGCCTGGTCTGTGGATCATCTTCAAGATTGAAATTTAAATCTCGAAATCATAAAAACCATCTTTGAACAGAAGTAATATCCACAACTTTCTTGCCAAATATACCTGTCCTTTTGAAACTCATAGAAGATACAGTGTTGTAAATGCACTTTGTCAACATCCATTTTTCGGCTTGAAAATAAGAGTATAAATTTCAACTTCTTATGGATTTTAAAGATAACTAGTTATTATGTAGCCAAACTAGCAACAAATTTAAAAATCGCATTTAATAATATTGTACATCAAAGATCAGCACGAATAAAATTACAGAAGTTTTGCAACAATCTTATACGTAGTTATAGTAAAAAAAAAATCTAGATGTAACATCTGTTTCTTTCATGAAAAGCAGAAAAACAAAAAGATGCTCAATTGTCAATTGTTCTGTTATTTATCATTGACTGGAATCTGGGACAGCTGTTTTGTTCTTATTAGGACTCTTCAGCCAGATTTACTCTTGATCATGAGTTCAGATAGCACGAAACAGCTGTCCCAGATTCCCATCGCTCTTAGCTGAAAGCCAACGATTGTGCATCTCATTGTTTTCTGTCTTTCATTTGATGCATGTAAAACCTTCTTACGTATTAATGTCTCTGTTTCTTTCTTTTCCTTTAGCTTTATTTTCCCTTCAGCATTGTACAAAATCCTGTTTCGGTTTGCGTTGTTCATGTGGCTGCTTAGTGTACTTCATGTGTTCAGGAAATTTTGTGTCTTCTGTTACGGAACGTTTCCTTTAAGTGCCCACGATGTCTTGAACTTACGATGGAAAGATTCATGGGATTTCATCATTCACAAGCCATAAATTTGCTAAGTATTGTTGAGAAGAGTATATTTATAACTAAAAAAAATATATATATATAATTTTTTATATGTAAATATTCTATTTTTGCTGTGATTTTAAAGTAGAACAATTGTTACTGCAATACATTGTAACCATATTTTGCAAGTTTATGCCTACTTCTTAAGATCAGTCTTCATAACATTTACGATATATTTGGCTTCTCTTGTTGCTTTGCTATCTGGGATTAGCAGGTGAAGGGAAAGTGATTCTATGAGAATCTGTATCCTTAATTAACTGATTTGCGGAAATTCATTTGCCACTGTTGAGGTATCAGACACGAATATTCAGCCTAAGCTGGCTTTAAATACATGAATAGAATTTTCATGGGAATTCTTGATGACCATCAGTTTTTAGAATGTATTCCATCTTTTTGATGGCTGGGTGGATGGTTTGATAGCGAGCAGCGCCACAGTGGCAAAACATAGAAGCTATTAGTTTTGTATCTAACTGAATCAAAGTTCTCTCAATTTTTTACTGATGGCGGTTGGCATCTTTCATGTTGCTTCCGATAAACAAAGAGCTCTTTAGTATTCATACCCACAGTAATAAGATAATCCTTCGAATAAAAACATTGTTTTATAATTAATTATTTATTCAGTGCATTAGAATATTTCAAAAATAATTTTTAATTGTTTAAAATTTACTTGTTCAGTATTGCCGAAATGCATCCAAAGGATTCTGGGTAAATGAGGTTTCCATGAGTATTTGATGGAAAATAAATGGTCATGTGAAACCCCGTCTGAAGTTGATGGGAAGCTGGTGAAAAAGTGATGGCCATTAAATTCTCATCCATGTAAAGCCAGCCTTATTTTAATTGCTTTTGGGAAATATTAGCTTCTTTTCTTCATCTAATGCATTTAATTATTTATTTTTTATTTCATTTACTGTGAAGTAACTTAGTCATGGACAGTTGTAAACAGATTTATTAATGAAATTCTAGTGTCAAGCGAGAGATACTACGTTATGATGTCAAAAGCTAATTAATTAATAGGCTTTTTTCCCAATCTAAAAGGTTGTTTGTACAAGAATCCTCAAAGGTATTTCTTACTTATCAAAGTATAAAATACATTAGAATATTGATTAACTGAATTTGAAGATATACTTAATAGAAACAGTCATTTCATCATTGCAAGAATTACAAATCAGTTGTTAAAAGAAGGATTTTTAATCATCAGAATCGCAATGGCACCTCAAAAGCAAAAATAAACAATAAAAAACTCACTAATGAAATATAAACAAGGTAGGGATAGTGATTAGTAAACCAATCACAGTGCTTCGCAACAGCTTCTGAGTCACCTTTACTTTAGAATAGACGGCGCCGGGGTGGTCTAGAAATTGCGTGCGCGAGTCTGTTTGCGAGCCCATGCTATCTCACCTACCCCTATTTATTATCGTCATTCTTAACTCAAACCTTGTTAATACACTGAATTCCTAATAATGATTTAAAAAAACTACTTAAGTTGAGCAACTGTGAAAAGATTTAAAATGGGGAGAAAAAAATGCCCATGGGGGCGACCTTCACGTTATTAGCACGATGCTCTAACCAACTGAGCTAACAGAAGCCGTTGCGAAGCATTGTGGGATATGTATCCACATACAGACAAACCGGGGATATAAGACGTCTTTCAGAAGCCTAAAAACTCACTAATGTACAGCAGCCAGGGCCGTTTCTACCATAAGGACGGATTCCGGTTTGTTTTTTTTTTGGTTGTTTAAATAGGATTGTGGTTTTTTTTTTTTGGTTGTTAAGTTGAAGAATCTGGGTTTTTTTTTTTTGGTGAGGCGGCATTTGAAAGGGAGGGCGCGGCATTTTTCAGTTCTTGCCTAGGGTGGCAGAACACCTAGAAACGGCTCTGACAGCAGCCCACCGGCCTTAAGGCATAAAATAAAATCAATCTGCTCATTGAATTATTAATAAACAACAGTGAGTTAGACCAAATTGTTTATCAAGTGACATCCATGAAACAGGTGTTCCAGGACAGTTGGTACAGAATTTAGTCGCACCCATTTTTATTTATTAATGATTTTTAATGTTAGATAATATTTCCAAATACAATAATGATAACCTTATTTGCAATAACTTAATTGTAGGCCTAATTACACTTTGTTTCTTGTAAATAAGAAACCCAGTTTCTAGTTGTTAACCAAACCAATAATTGATCCCAATTTCTTCAAGAAATCGACATTCTGTCATAATTTTAACATTTATAAATAACGGATGAGTGATCTACTGACAAGTTGATTTAACTTGTGTTTTTAGAGCCCTAATGATGATAAAACTTAAAAAAAAGAAAGAATACAGCAATTTGCTTTGAATTTCGTTTATCTGAATGTGTACGGTCTATGTTTGCGAAGAATTGTCTAAAGAAGTTGGGCATTATTATTACTGCAAAACTTGGGTCACAATATAATGCAATTAATTTTACTTAATTTTGCAGCTTTCAGATGACGTTATTTATTAATAAAAAATACTTATCTGTGCTAGATTGGTCGTTAGTGGTTTTTGGATATGTTCAGTCTAAACACTAAATGGGTAAGAGATTTTTGTAATCATCATTTTATGTTCTTTCATAGAAATGATTGATTAAAATTTGACTGAGAACAAATTAGCCACTCCAGAAAGCATTATACCAAATGTCTTAAGCATTTGTTTTTCTAATTTATCTAATGATCATGGTTATTAAAATGTGTGCCAACTGGATTCATTACATGAATCGACAATTCTTACATGAGTTGTGTCGATCACAAATTGATTAGTTGTAATACTTTAATGGATTTTTGTTTTGGTTTTCTGTTAGTAATCCTATACAGTGACAAATGAAATAATTACTTCAATTTGTAATTGTGATCCAGTTGTCATCCAGACAGATTGTAGTTATTATAATCAGGCAAGAACCCGGATCAGAGTTACTGTCCTGATATTAGAATCATGTATTAATGAAACGATTTGGTGAAGATACTTGAACTTCACTCTTATTATTTTTGTTATTTATATACTTAATGTTTTGACAGTTTTATATAAAAAATTGTAATAGAAATAAGAAGAAACTATTTTGTGATTGATTATTAAATGCAAGCGGCTCCTGACTTATGTAGTTTATAGATCCAGAGTTACTTTAAAAGTCTCGAGAAAATTAAAAATTTAATTTCAAGTTGCCCAAACTTTATGCAAATCATTAACATAAATATCTGAGGCATGCAATGCTACGTCCTCTGCATGCACCATGCCACCCGTTACCACCTACATCTCCTTTTGTGAGAATGATTTGGGTGCTAAAAGTTTTAAATTTTTTCAGTTATTTCTGACAGTAATTAAGCGACATTTATGTGTCCAGTTAAAAGCATCAAAGTTGTGAAAAAAAACAATCAGGCTGTAAACAAAAGCATATTTATTTCAAATTAAAGCTGCTAATAATAAGGAAATTTGGAAACTGAATATTTTTTTATATGAAAACTATGTTGAAACGGAGTGCTCCATTGTGGGATGGAACTTTATGCCACTTGGAAATTGTCTACACTTAGATAATCAATCACAGACACTTGCTTTTCAATTCTGTTACATTATTTAAATACAAATCAGGACATTAAAACTTTGTTTCCTCGAATTGCTACGAAGATTTGAGGTGAATGACTTCAAGTCCATTTTAGAGAAGAGTAAAAAAATATTGTTTGTAAATAAAAATATATTTTATAGCAAAGCTTAGTAACTTTCATATCAAAAAGGATAGACTGATGAAAAAAAAGCAAACTCAATGCAACAGCATTTCAGTTTTGAGTGATCGTGGGATATTTTTATCTATTTAAATAATTTAACATTCTTTTGCTGTTTTGGAAGTAAATATATGTATCGGTATTGAATTATGTTAACGATTAACTTTGTAGATGTATCAAATGTGCAAGAGAGAAGCAAAGTAAGTGCCACATTATGTTTATTTTTTTTCCCCCTAGTTTAAATACTCACTGATTTTTTTGTTTTTCACAAACAATGTATATTTTTCTTTGGAATTCCAAGTGTGATTTGTTCCAGAGAATAATGAATCATGAAGTTTTAAGAACATTATCTTTAGAAAAGGGGTTTTGTCAACTAAACTTCAGCAGTAATTGTAGTAGTGGATTAAATGTTATTTTGGCTGAAGTTTTGTCATTTATTGTAGAATAGTATTTTATATCCAATGAAATTTCGATTATTTTTTTTTTGATGTATAAAAAAGACATTTTTATTTTACAAATGTCTTCCAATGTTTTGGTTCACTTATGAAGTACTGAGATCTGATTTGATAAATCATAATTACTTCCTTTTGAAGAAGATATTGAGATTAACAGTTTCCATACAGTAATGATAATAGTTTATTTAAATATCATTTCTTAAAGATGGTAATTTTTTAAGAAACAATGAACATTGCAATTCATTTTTAGATAATTTTTGAAAGTAGAATTATGATCTTGATTATAACTAAACACATTTATTACTTTTTTTAATAACTATAAAATAATTTGTTTCTCACTTTATTGAGTTACTAAAAATTAGCATAATCAAAATTATTTAAATAGTATGACTTAAATACTCGTAATATTTTTAATAATCCACAGAATTTATATATATATATGATCAAGTATTAAAAAAATTAGTGTAGTTAATACAGTATAAATATCAGAATCTTAAAAAAATTATAAATAGGAAACATAAAATATACATTTTTTTATCTTTTACAAATTTTGACGCAAATCTTAAGTTTATTACTTAAAATATTGCACTATTTAGTATAAAGCAAGAAATCAATATACCTTATCATGCACACTAATATTTTTAACATAAGTTTATTTTATGAAATAAATTGTAAATGAGAAATTTACTTCTTTATGTAATCTTGATTGTTTTCAATTTGTGAGAAAGTTGGTTTATAATATCAGTCATTTTAAATCAGCTTAATAAAGAAGTAATTTCTAGTATCTTATATCTAATGATGTTAAGCATTTATATTTTACCAATATGACTATTGTGTTTCTTTATATGTTTGAGGAATCTCAGCTGATATTTAAAATCTTTTTTCGATTTTAATATTTTAGAATAAGCAGCAATCTACTTGACAAATTCTGTATATGTTTATTATTTTACCCATAACTGAAATGTCATTGATTAAAAGTAAAATAAGTAGAATAATAATATTAGAATTTATTTAAAGATATTATAAACTCTGTAACAATGTACGAATATATTGTTCCTTAACACCATCATATATTTTGAAAGTTAGGTACAACTTTGACATACATTTTAAGTTGATGCACAAATGTATCTTAGTGTTGTTTAATGCGGCATAATTTAATTGGTTTCATTTACTTTCTTCATGAATCTGAAATATTAAAAAGAAAGTAAAAAAGTAATAATATATATTAATCTTATTAACATATCAAATAATTGAAATGATAATTCATTATTTTAATATTCTAAAGTTGTAGGATACTTGTAGGAATCGTGAAATATTAAAAAAATAAAACCCATCCTTTGGATATTGACAGAAATGTTCCTTGGGTACATGAATATTGTTGGCATTACTTTGAATACTACTTAAGACATGCATTCCATCCTTGTATTATCAAATAAATTGAGCTTCTATGGAACTGTGTCTTCCATTAAATGTTACTACTTTCATCTTTTATATCTGTATTTTAAAGATTATTTTATTAAATAAAACAATCATTTTTTGTTTAGAGAAAAGAGTCTGTTAATATTTGTTATATAAAATGTGAATAATTTTAATTTAATCATACAAAGGCTTCATAATGAAGCTTTTGAAACTGTGTAACAACGTTTAGTAATGAATTGAGATAACTACCACAAAATATGTAGATTTGATTACTAATATATCTTTTGAAAATATTGTAACATTTTTTTTTTTTTTTATAAGTAACAATTTCTCAAAGAGTTTAAAGGAAAATTAATATTTTTTTATCCAAAGCCGAATTCCGAAATTGCAATAAATGCTTTCAGCCAAAAATACCTCTGGATCTATTGAATACTGTTGTATTTGTTTTTTTAATTCTCATTCATTTAAAAGAGAAAGGCTAAAATATGCATTGATGAATTGAAAATAAAGACACAATTACTTGGTAAGATAAAAACACACGGCCAAAAAGGGGTGGATATTGCAACAGTTTTGGAATACTTTGTGGTGTACAATCTTCAGGGATGACACAAGACTATAGCAGTAGTGACAGGCATTTTATACAAAACATATCATTTAGTTTCCATCACCTTTCATGTTAAGTAATTGAAAAGTTGAACAGTTTATTAATTTGGTCTTAATCGGAAGGTAGTTCAAATAAATTTTTCATATTTTACGTGAAATAGCAGAACTATTTGAGAAATTGTTTGTTACACTGAAAATAAAAATATTCTATTTGAAAAATCCATTAAAAGAACCTGGACTTTGAGGTCTGTAAGTTAAAATGAGAAGTTGCGTTGATTTAAAAAAAAATAACATTCATTTAGTCCGAAATGGAAAATCTATAATTAGTATCATGAAACGATGATAAACATTAAAATGTATGAAGAAGTTTATTGTCTGAAATATTGTTAGTTTGAATTGAATCTAAAAGTCCATTCAGCCAGTAAAAGAAAAAACTCATTACAGAAATTGTTATTCAATTTTGATGAATGTAGAGAATGTTTTAAGATTATGTTCATAACCTTTTTGTATTCAGTGGATTCTAGATGCCTTGGAAAAGGTAAAACTAGATGTACATGTAATTGTATCCTTTTAGAAATGATATTTACTTAGCATGTGTATAGTTATTGTTCAACATTAATATATGTTTAATTTTATGTAATATAAAAGTTAATTAAAAGCAGTGGTTCAGTTTTAGTAGGAAGTTTTCCCTCCTACTGGCCTATATTGTGTAAAGGCATGAATGGATACGATTACCTAATGTTACTGTTTAATTCAAGATTCAGAGTTTTCTTTGAGCTCTGACTTTTAACTCAGGTTAATATATTTGCAATATTTAGGATACTAAACAAATTTAACTTTAAATCACTTTTTTATGAATTAAATTACAGATATTCTGCACCTAAAAGAGCAAAATTTTCTGAAATCACATATATGTGAAATGTTGAAATAAAATGTACAATAACTTAAAATTGACTAATTGCAATAAGAATTAGATTGAGTTGTTCTGCAAGCAATTCCCAGGCTTTGCACAAAAGATTTGTCCCCTAAAGCTGTTAATTGTACATTTCAGGAGAGAAAATTTGTGATTCCATTTCAGACTAGTAACCTTTCTCTCAGAAAATTTTAAGAGATTCCTAAGCTGGTCTTTTTTTTTTTTTGCTTTCCAAAGATTTTCAAACCCCTGCTAAGATTTAGTCGTTCTACTAAAGGATAACAAACTTTACATAGAAATTGTAACTTTATTTCTTTGTAACAGAATTTCAGACTACTGCTTCCAATGTCTATTGAACTCAACAGGAAGATCATGTTGGTAACTTTATTTTACAAGTAAAATTTTAACTTTGTTGCAATAATTTGAGATTTACAGTAATATACTTTCCCTATAGCTCCTTATGTAATATGTTTTAAAATTAAAAAGGCTTTTTATTGTTGCAGCTGCACTTACCTTGATCTGTTGTAGGATGTTTTAAGTAAAAAAAAATTAAATCCAAAATTTGATTTATGATTGTATTTTAAATACTTTTTACTCAACGTCAAAAAAATAGAAGTATTACTTACAATACGGTTCTTAGTTTTTGTGAAAGTTCTTTTGCAGAAAGGTTTTATTTCTTTTGCAGAAATAAAATCAGATAATAAAGATCTAACAGGAGACTTTGTAAAGAAATTCATGCTCAGCATAATAAATATATTTGAAAAAGTTCGATGAGAAGATTCCTCACGATACTGTTTTGTTTTCCAATATTCTATTTAATTCTGTCTTTTTGAAGATAAACTGAAATATTACCCAACTGTCTAAAATGTTTAATTTTGAAGATACAAATTTTTCCCCATCACTATTTTTCACAATAAACTTTATCTCACATAGAAGCCATTTAACACTAAGCAAATAAAAATAGCAACATTCCGATTAGATGAGATAAAGTTGCTTGTTTTAATTGATTACTAAAGCTTATCACTGAATTTAAACAAGGGAAAAAAACAAATCAATCTGTCAGTGGTTTCTGACAGCATCTAAAAGATTAACAGGAGATTCTCAGATTGCTTTTGCTATCACGTTCCAATCTCTGTCTCAGAATTTTAGATTAAATGAATCACCGCCAAACTTATCAATTCATAATAAAACGCTGCTTGAAATCTGAACTGCTTTATAATTATCTTAAACCAAAATTAATTTTATGCTGCCTAGAGAAGAAAGTAACATTAGATTATTATAAGTTTTTATTAATTATCAAAGTTAATGCAATTTAGTATCTCAAACTATTGTAAATAGTGATCATAAAATCACTGAAAACAGGGTTTACCCAGAAATTCCTCTCTTCTTGTATCTAAGACAGCCCTCCTGAAATATTGGATGTAAATGTTGAAGCAGAATATTGACTGTAAAAAAAGTTCCTTTAATTTTCCCTTGTAAGAAAATACTACTATCAACAACAATTTAATAAAAAGAATGTTAAAAAACAAATTAATGCACTTTTAGTTTTCTAAGAGCAGGAATAATAGTATTTTTAAATGTTATTGTTATTTACATATTACAAATGTGTTTTAAGTAATTTTATTGCCTTTCTGTATTGTATGAATTTATTAATTGAAATGTCCAGTTTAGATATTTTTTTTTTTATATATATATGTATGTATTGCATAAATAAAGTTTCTTAAGAAAAGGGATTTGTGTAATCATGTCTCATTCTTGCTAAATTATTGGGATTGATGTGGGTGGTAGGGAAGCCAAGCACTGTAAGGTCTATTACCTTAACCCCACGGAAATGAGGACTGAGAAAATATGGCGGTCTGCAAATCGCTGAACACTGGCAGGAAAAAAAAAAAGACGTATAGGGGACACTTTTTTTTTTCTTAAATGGTTGGGTATCTCTGCTTCCTCTCCCTTGTTATTTTGAAGACATTATTTTTAGTTATCCATTTACATTTGAGTTTTGACCCTAAAAAGGAGAATTCCAATGTGTCAGTTACTTGCATAAGTGTAAGCCAAGAGGATGGAGACTTTCAACAATAAAATACAATTCCTAGCCTTGAGACAGCTTTCCATTGACTAACAGCTACTTTCCTGGTTGATGGTTTTTTTTTTTTTTTTTTTTTTTTTTATATTTCGCTCTCACTTTGGCTACCTTTGGAACATAATGTTGCTTCTAATGAATTGATTATACAGGGTGTTTCGGAAATGGTAGTCAAAGAAGAGATATGGATCCCAAAGGTCATTCTGAGTCAAAATGTTCTATGACATTTTGTTGTAGTTTTAGGGTTAGGAAATGAATGCATTGGGATGGTCTCTAATCAAAGAAAGCTGATCATTTTCTTTAATTATCCTACCCCTGTTTTCAGTCATGATATTTGTTATTTGGATTGCTTTTTGTAATAAACCTTTACCTTATTTATTTACACTTCAAAGAAAGCTCAGTTCACATTAGGATTAGGGGCCATCCCCAAAGCATTCATTTCCTAACTCAAACTATGGCCCGTACAACAAAATGAAATTTCAATAGAACTTTGGAACCCATTTATGTTTGCTTTGCTACCATTTCCGAATCACCCTGTATAATTGACTATATTATCTAAAAATAGCATTAGTTTCTTGAACTTTGCAAATGTCAATCATTTAATACCTACATATTGATTTGTATATTATTATTATTATTGAGAAATTTTCTATTTGCAATTCCTTATACTAATAGATTTACATATATCAATATTTATTTTAAATGTAATAATTTTTTAATGAATATATAATTTAAGCATAGAGGTCATGCTAGTGTTGTTAAAAAAACAAAGTAGCTTTATTCAATATAGAAATTATTTAAGTATTTTACTTGTATTTCAAAACTCTACCCTGTCAGAATTTTTTTTTTTTTTTTCAATATGAATAACTTAGTAGTTAAGACTTAAAAGAGAATTATATAAAACAAAAATTGTTAACGTTCCTAATCCACTGTCAGCTCAACAGTATTGGTCAGTGTAGTTTTCAGAGAATCATCATTTTTTTTTAAATTGTTAAGCTTTATAAATTTTACACAAAGGGTATGTTGTAATAGAACATATTTAACATACTACTACTTTTTTTATGAGGTTGGTGCCCCTAGGCTGGTGAGTATGTCCACAATGGGAGCAAATACATTTACTTAAGAGAACCTTGTACATAGTGAAAGCTCTGGTTTCAGTCAGGTTGAAATTCCAATATCTTTTGCAATCTGAAGGTTCTGTTGCTTAATAGAATATTTTAATCCTCCTGGAGATAATTGTGCCAACCCAAAGTTAAATGGTGATAAAAACATTTCTTACAAAAGGCTCTTAGGCTTTGCCCTTTAGCCTATCAAAACCTGTCGTGTGGGGGGCTTTTTTTTTTGGGGGGGGGGTGTTTGAGATCAGCTTTGTAATTTTGCAGTCTTCAAAATAAAATCCTGTAAGCCCAAATAATTTCCTTTTTTTTAACCCTTTGTTGTCATATGCAATATACTGTCGACAATAAACCGATGAGGGTTGTATGTTATTTCTCGTGTTATTTGTTGATGTTTATCGCCATCTATTCAGAGTTTGCTAAAATATTTCTTGTAAAATTTTTTAATATGTGAGTGGGTAAGGGCGCTTGGCTGTGGGTTAAAGTTGGCGGGTTCGATTCCCGGCCTCGGCGGAGGCCGGGAATTTTTCCACGTTCCATTCTCCTCCAAACGGGTCCTAGGGTCTACCCAGCCCTCTGTAGAATGGGTACTGGGTTTCTTTCCCGGGGGTTAAAGGCTGGCTGGCTTCGGGCTGACCATCCAGCCTCAATCTAGTCCCGTTGGTCATGAAATGATAGGAGCCAGCGCTCCCACACAGCCTATTTATGGGATTGCTTTTTTATATATATATATACTTATAAAATGGAGCCTTCCGGATCTTTGTGTGAGCAACACGCCTGGCCAACAAAAATCAATCTTGAAGAAAAGTCGTTTGTCATTTTTTCTCTCTCCACAACACCATAAACTTATGACATCCTGGCTGTGGACAACTGCAAAGGGTTAATAAGGTGAAAAACAAAATTTGTTCTTACCGATGCACATTAGAAGACTACTCAACGACAAATTGTAGTCACTGTATTTCAATTGCATATGAAATAATAATCTATAAAATTATTATTTAATTTAAATTTGATGTGTGTTATTTTAGTATATTAGAAAAAAAAAATAACAATTTTTTTTTGTTCTTTTATGCATTTTTTAAAAGAATATAACAATACAGTTACAACAATATTTCACAAAATCTATACAATTTGTGATCTGCTATTAAATGAAGTAGCCATTCGGCTACTTTGTCATTTGTTCAAGCTGTCTTTAATATACTATTTACACCATTAAATTATCTGACTTGATGTTTTGTTTCTTTGTAAGTACAAACAATTGCGTAAAAGAAATATTGATGAAAAAAAACAAAATACAATTCAATTCATACTACCTTCCAAATTAGTAAGAAGAAATGAAATAATAATAAAAAAAGTGTGTTACAAGAAATAAAATGTGTTAATGGAAGTGAGATTTTTGACGTCCTTTACTCGTACTTTGCAATCAGCACCATCATGTAAATACCTACAAACATCGCAAGTAGTTCTTTGATAGATTGGAAAGCATTTGTTTCGTCTAGCAATTCTGGAATGACTGATACAGTAGCAATGTAGATGAATCCTCCTGCAGTAAAAGGCAGTGTCCAAACAGCTGTCATATCCCCTAAGCCATCGGCCGCCAAACTAACTAAACAGCCTGACAGTGCACCTATAGCAGTTACTAACTGCAGCATCATTGCCTAAGGAAAGAGAAAAGAATATATATCACACATAATGTCACTCTTGAGATATTGGATTTGGGCATCAGTTCCCAATGGTTTTTGACTTCTAAAAAACCTCTTCAATACTATAATTTAATCCCTATACCTTGACAATAAATACATAATAGTTTTTCGTAATTAAATGGAGGCATCATTAACACTTCGCTCGTAGGTTCTACTGACACCTACAGATTCCCTAAATTTACGTTGCTTGGGAAATCTCTGAGCTTAACTTTCCCATTGCTTTGCTTCCCTTTGAAGGTGTTTATGCGAGCGTCGACCGAGCGCGAATATATATATACTATTGTAGTTAAAAAAATCCACCAATAGATGGCATTTGCTGTCATTAATATCTCACGAAATTCTGATGGATGTCAAGGAAATATAGCAATGTGCTGCCATATGTTTTGGAAGCCTGTGTATAGTTTTTTCAAAGCATTTCCAAATGGCTCGCTTTTATATTATTTTTAATATAAATATAAAATAAATTAAAATTTTATACTGTTTTGTCATACTCTATAATTTTTTTCCTAGTAGAGATGATAGTGTAAACTTTTCTTTTTCCTCAGTTTTTACCTTTCTTTGTAACTAAATTTCTTATTTATTATAATACTTACAATAAATTCTAATATGCAATTTTGAAGACAAAGATTAGCTCTTTATCACTGATCAAAAGTGATTTTCCAATTATGCTTGTGTCTAGACAATGCAAAAATTTCAATTGACAATTGCAATGCAAAAATAGCACGACCTGTGGGGAAAAGCAGGGATGCAAAGTGTTAACACTTGCCAACAGGTTGATAAATTCCCTGAAGTTCACAAACTACTAAATGAGAAATATTGCAGTAGAAGCTTGTTTCTTTGGACTAAATGGGGACGGAAGTCATCCAGAAACAATGGAAAAAATGCCAATAACAAGATATTTGTTTACAACTTACCATTTATTTTTACAGCAACAAACTTTATGTCGCTTTAAAATCACAATATATTCTTAATAAACTAATTTACTGAAATGTGAGAAATCAGAACAGCAAATTCCAATAGAAACAAATACTGTTAATGCACCTGTTTTAACACTATTCAAAATACTGGACTATAATATTTTACTTTATCTCCAAAACTATATAAAGGTATCTATTTTGAATGATTTAACAAATCAGTTATTTTTATTTTTTCATTGAATAACATTACAAATATATATATTATTTTTACATTTTTACAAAATTTGGAGCTATTCTAGTTTATTTGAAATGAAGTACCCTTAATAACATATTTTCTTCCATTTTCTATATTTACTACGTAATGAATTTTCTATGCAACAACAGATGAAAATAACTTGAAATTTCATTACATAAAAGTGGAGACTAAACAGATTCATGTGCCAGATTATAATGTTTTGCCATTTTCATGATCAGTAGAGGATTTGATCATTTCACTAAGTTACAGGCAAAGCAATAGAAGAGGAAATAAAAATTCTGTTGAAGCTTAGAGAGAGAACGTTAAAAATCAGTGCAGGGAACAGAGGAAAGTGCAGTTGGCAACAACAAACAGTTCAGTGATAAATGCCTGCTAACTGCAGTTATAGCCTACAGAGAAATGTATTCAGGGACACAATAAGTAGATGCTATGCAGTGGATGGAAGGAGTGGGTTATCTTTTTTTGTGTATAGATTGTATCGGTTGTCATTAACAGTTCTACCATGCCCTAAGAAAGTGTTACTACACACCGATGCCTAGAAATAAATGTCCTGGTATCTTAGATTGATATTCAATGAACAGATTGCAGTTGAATGGGTGGAAGTGAGCTGCAGCAACATAAGGGGATAATTAACATGAGGATCCCTCCATTCCCTCCTCCTAATTGAAGGCAATTGCCAGTTTCTGACTGAAGATTGCTTTAGATTACAGATTCAAGGAATATGTCAGAGCATTTCATAAGCTCCCTTAGCCACCAAATTCTCCTGATTTAGATGATAACCATTCACTTGTAGTATTTACTAATCCCTGCAATTACCTCACTTTATTGCTGAGATGTGTGTGATCGGTTCGCACCGAAGTGCGAGCTTCGTTGCCGAAGCATCCGTGCTCCAGGGAGCGCTAGTGTTCCCAAGACGGCGAACCCCTAGCAGACTCTCTAGAATTACAAGGGAAAGATACTGGGGTGGTTTCCCGTGGCCTTCCCCAAGACGCCATTAAGGAATGATGTCAGACCGAAGAGAAAGTGAAGAAGAGGCTACAACACAGGAAAGGAAATTTTTGAAACATCCATGCTTGCTACCGGGATTTGAACCCGGGCGCTGACACATTGATCTCATGACAGACCGACGCCTGTTGCTGAGATAAAGGATATTATTCTGTCCCAAGTAAAGCCTCTGAATGGACTTGCTGCTACGAGAACATTTATTACACTGAAATGCAGTCCGCCATATTATTGTGAGCCTGTTGGAGCTTTTTGCAACATTGGAAGTTGAGTTTCAGCTTTGTTTTTATTCCAGACATTCTACAAAGTTATCTACAGTACAACCTCATTTGTTCGGCCCTTGTTAGTCCGAATTTCCAGTTAATCCTCACTAAAATCAACAAATGAAAAAGCTATTAATTACAAAGCAGCTGTCTTTGTACATCATGGGATGTATCTTAGAAATACTGGGCTGTGCAAATGTCAATGGTACAAAATGTAAGACATTAAGCATCTAGTGCTATAATTCAGTTGTATGTTCAGAGCTTGTATGAATTTTAAGATGAACGCTTTCAAAACATGTTTCTTTCTTGTTATCGCAGCCTTTATCCTGTCTTTATTCTTATCTCATACCAAAGGCTTACCCAAGATTTTGGAATGGAAGGGATTGTACCAAAATTGTATCCTTTTTTGGAGGAGGAGTTTACAAAGTGATGAACTTTACAACAAAAAAGCCAAAAATCCTAGATTTTTCTTTCTTGTTATTTATGGAAGCAATGGGGGGTTAAAACCCCTACCAAACTTTCCAGTATCTCTTATTAAGAATAGATTAAGAAAGGGTTAAAGATCAAATTCGTTCAAACTGAGTGCAGTCAATAAAATGATGAAATTTCTTTAAAAATGAAGAGAAAAACAGAAATTTAAGTTCTTTTCTAGGTTAAACAAACATTCTATTGTGAATGTCTGTCTCCTGAGTAAATAATTGACCTCAAATTAAATATATTTATTATCCAGATCTGAAACTAAAATTATTAAATTGCTACTAATTCAGAACATTAGAAAATTTTAATAATTACTTGAATAATTATAATTACAGTACGAACATTATCAATAAAGAGAGAGGCTTCCTTTTTTTTTTCATTTTTTATAGTCACATGACACTTAGTCACGAAAGAAAAAAATATCTGAGAGCAGCAGACAAAATTCTGCATAGTAACACATAACTGAGCTCACACATAACTGAGTCAACTGATGCATCTATATCTCAGCCAATGAGTCATTGTTTGACAACACTCAGGCTGGAGAAAAAAAAAAAAAAAACAACTTTTGATTTTTAGAGATTTTCAAAATTTTGGATATCAGATTGTAGCCCTTTACTCAAATAGTACTTGTTTCCAAGTTAGCTACAACCACTGGAGGATATACAGGGAAAGGGATGGATGTCTGACTTGAGTCTTTCTGAAATTTTTGTAGCTTCTGTAAAATATTAAGACTGTTACCAATTCTTTAAATAAGAAAACAACACAATTGAAAGTTGCAGTGAGGAAAATCCAAAAGTTTCAAAGTGTTCAGCACATCAGAAAAGATAGTACATGGATACATACAGGACAATACAATTCAACACATTGAAACAAGGAAGTAGTTTATCATAGGATGACAACACACAAACCACTGGTTGGCAGCAAAACCTATGTTTTGTGGTATTCCCTGATGAACATTTAAAAACTGTCGGAATTTATTCATCTTTCTTATTTCACCTATTTTTTTGTTTTAGCAACAAATTTCTATTATTCAATTTCCAGCCAATTCTCTCAAATTATGCAAATTATGTTTTCTGAAGTTAATCTTCGCTTAGGGAAAAGAAAGTAATAATCCCCCCCCCCAAAGTCATAAATTTGTTACTAATCGCTTAAACGATATAATTTTTTAAAAAAAATGAGGATGCGGTAGATTTTTTTTTTTGTACAGAAACTACTTAGCTTCTTCACTTAAGACAATTCAAATACAACTTAGTGCAAATGGATAAGTTTTAAGGAAGATATTTACCTTTCTTCTACTGCAGCCAGACTGAATCAAAATAGCATAGTCTCCTATTTCATGAGGCACTTCATGCAATAAAACTGTCATTGTGGTAATGATTCCTATTGTATGGCCAGCCAAAAACGAAGCCCCAATTGCCAACCCATCAGTAAAGTTATGAAAGAAATCTGCTGCTAGATTTAAATATCCAGACGTCTTTATAGAGGAAAATTCATTAACTGAATCTAGAAAAAAATAAATAAATAAATAATGAAAATATGTCATAATTTGATAAATACTTCATCAAATTAGTAAATGCTAAAACATAAACCTCAAAATACAAATACTTTGATTATTCATGGAGACCAAAAACCAGGGCTTTGGAGCAGATGAAATTTGTAACTGATCTATTCCAATATCAAAATACTTGCCCCATACTCCAAACCAATTTTTTAATTTGTATTACCAAAGATCAAATATTAAAAAAACAAGCGTATTTTTTTTTCCCAATAAACTTTATTAATCAACATAATTAATTCTACAAAAGAGAACAGTGGACACTAAGTCATTTTTCATTGCATGTCTTGTATCATTTAATGTCAATTTTAAGACAGAAAATAGTCGCTCGACAGTGACTTGTGTAGTGGGTGATACAGCTCGACAGACACCTTAAATTCGGTATGGGCAACCCTCAACAGCTTCAAATGCTGATTTTACTTTGAGCCTACCTATATCGTCAATTGCATGACACGATTGGTGAAAATTCCTCTTCAAGTCTTCTTCATTCGAATGTTGCATTTCTGTATCTGATGTTTTTCCAGCTTGTTCAGTTCTTTTTCAAAATCGTCATCTTCTGAAGAATTGTCTTCTGAAATTGAACTAATTATATTTCCTTTCTGTGATTGTTGAAAACTTGCTACTCGAGATTCAATGGCTGCTCGGATTCAATTGTTGAGGATTCCAGCCTTTCACTCTCTTGTCTCAGATCAAAATGTTTAAATTTTTTTTTTTTTTTTTCCCTTCATGTTTTTGCAAAAGTCAAAATTCCCATAGCACATTGTCCTCCATTGTCTTGGAGAAATTTTGCAAGTTTTTGCCCCTCCTTCATGTAAACTCCCCAAGCCACAGTTCCACTCCGATTGAAGCTGCTTGAAGGGTTACTGTCGTATAATTTGGCTTTGCCAGGAGATCTCTTATATTTGTCCCATTCGGTTTTAGTTAATATCAATTCTCTGGCTCCAGCTACTTTGTTCACAATAATGCTTAAAAAACAAGTAGATGATCAATCATTGCAAACGTTGAACCCCAACCAATCACAGAATCCAAGGGTTGGATTACCCCTTTTATTTTAGAAGAAAGACTACAAATGTTTAGGATCCGTAATTTGGTAACGACTTGCCGTATTTTCCCTACAAATTCCTGGTGGGTTCTTTCTTCAACCCCTCGCAGATTGCCAACTGAAGAATATGAATGCCACACCTCATCAATTGGACTTCTGAATTATCTTAAAGCAGCCATGTAAGGCAATATAAGGTTAGGATCCTCAACCCATTGTGCAGAAACATCCATGACGAGTTCTTGGCCATCATGCTTCTTAGTTTTTTGCTTCAGTGAAATAATTTCAGTTTTATTTATATTATCAGAATTAGAAACAGTTTCATTGTTTCTGAATTTTTTTGTACAGCACATGCCATGTTTGCTGCATTGTCAACACACACACTCAAAATTTGATTTAAGTATTTAAAAAAATTAAAATTTTAAATTTATACTAATAATAAAAAATAATAAAAAACCTGGAGCATTGGAGCAGCCAAAAACTTGTGTGCTCTGGCTCTATACCAGCTCCAGACAAAAACCCATTGCTCCACTGCTCCAGCTCCAAAGCCCTGCCAAAAACACACCAATAACAATTCAAAATGAAAGTTAACTTTAAAAAAAAAAAAAACGCTTAAAGTACAAATCAAATTGGAATCGATTTCAAATTGATAGTTAAGATTTCAATCAAATTGACAAATCAAAAAAAATCCTTTAAAAAAGCAATATTTTTAAGCAAACATTAACTTTTTAATTATTTTGATTTCTTTACTATGATTAGAAATATAATTAAGTGTAGATAATTCTATGACTAACAGTCAAGTTAATTAAAAAGGGTTAAACAATCCCATCATTCACTTATTAAAAACTGTTTTATGTAGTAATGAGAAAACATTAGGAATGTAAGGAATGTTTAGATGCTCATGAACCTCAAAATTTGTTTTCCTATGAATGACACCTTTAGGATATTTCCTTATATTTCATGGGTATATTGTTTTTAATTGTCAACTAAAAACATCTCTCAGAATTTCACAGTAAATAGTCCATTAAGAAAAAGAATAAGAAATTAAGATAAAGTTGTAACGAGCATTTTGCAATTCAATAATACAAGTAAATCACATGAAAAAATAATCCTATTTATAAAAAATTATAGCCAGTTTCCTAGAGTTTGAGTTACTTCTCTTCATCAGGTGGATATTACAAAACAATTAGAAGACGTGGACTCTCCCCTGTTGGTACGAATGTGATTGGTCCTGTCTTGCACGTGTTCAAAGAGGTCACTGAGTGATGCGCTTCCTCATTCTCTTTTCAAATTCAAAATTTATCCAGGAAACTGGTTGTAACTTTTTTTATATAAATTAGAATTGCTTTTCCATTATTACTTATGTGTGGTGGCTCATTCCAACTACAGAATATCAAATTAATTTCAATATTTCTTTCCAACTTTTCAAAGAACAGTGCGTTCTGGGTTTTGAATATAGAATCATTATTAATCATTCGACAAGGAAGAGTTTACAGTTCGATTGTATTGTGAATGGAAAAATAGCCTCATAAATCAACATCAAAAAAAGCAAATACAGAAGTTTGCAGGAAAAGATGGACATTAAAAATAAATAAATAAATAAATAAATATAAACAGATGTGAACTATTATAATTCTGTGTATATTTTATAATGGTAAAATCTTAAAATAGTAAAACATTTCTTCTAAATACTAAATATAAAATTGCCACTGCTTTCCTATGATAAGTTTCAGTATATAAGGGAAGAAAAATAAATTTGGGAAATACAGAATGTGATCTGAAATCAGATTTCCAGATAGAAGTCCATGTTATTTACAATTCAAGGAAAAAAAAAGTTTATTACAGATCTTGCACAGTTTCAAATTGCCACCCTCTCCAGGAAACATACTGTTTTGATGAATAATTTAAATGCTATTTACCGAATTTCAATAAAATTTAACTTTATTTGAAAAACTTTAATTTTTATCTATTTAAATACTTATTACAATCCTAGATTTGGGAAACCTACATAGAAAGTATGGCATAATGTAAAGTTTACACAAAAAATTACATAAAAAATTATTTTTCAAGATAAACGCTATAATACATATCTGTATTTAAAATATTACAAATTGAAAAATAATTTCAATTTTATTCATAAATAAGACATTTCAAATCAAAATATTTAATAATTACTGGTACGTTATAAATAAATAAATTATATATAATTTTGCTGATAATTCTAAATAATAAAAAAAGATATTCAGTTAAGCCAGATTTAATATATTACAATATTTGAAATATTATGAAAATTGTTTTGAACAATAATAAGGCTTTTTCTTTATAATATTCAAAAACATGTTGTGGTAAGACATTCGTAACATTCTATACAAATGTTTTTCCTGCTGAGGTCAGCAGAGAATAATAATAAAGAATTGAATGAATGATTCAATTGAAAATAAGCAATTGAATAAACTTCCAAGGTAATGACGAGTTTTTCATCATTTACTATTGACTTTCTTTTATAACTAATCAGTACTAAAAAAGAAGCTTTATTTTTAAGAATACATTTATAAAAGTAACTGAAGTTTGTTGGGTTTTTTTTTTCTTATTTTTGTTTGTCATCATTTCACAAAAAATTTTTTGTGACACTTTTTTTTTTTAATAACTTAATTCTGAAGAATTTATTTTTATAGTTCATACAGATCTTAATAGTTTTTCTCGGATTATCCTGTGACAAATTCTGATAAGTTTACAATACGAAAATGGGATCATAGGGGCCATATCACAATGGAAACTTAAAAGGTCAATGAAATAGGAAATCAAACCTATTTTAGCCAAATGAATGGAAAAACAGGAAAAAAAAAAAAAAAAAACCTCATTGTTCATTACAGAAAAAATAAACAAGGCTCTTCTAATAAGAACTGCTTTGAATGGGAATAAGTTTTGAGAATGGAAAGCTAACAAGTGATATTCAGACAATATCGAATTGAAAACATAGCTTCATAACGGGAATAGTTTATAACTACAAAGAATAATGTTAATCAAACTAATACAATTAAAATGTTAAGTTTGACAAAACAAAGTCAATCTTACAAGTTATTTTTCTTACTGAAAATATTGAGATAAAATTCATGAATTCATCTCACACTTTATTTTATTTGAATCAGTGCTCTAATATGTCTGCCTAAGATTGAAGTTTGTAAAAAACTTGTAAACTGGGTCTGCAAATTGGTAATAAACTAATCATTCCAGATATCTTAGTGAAATGTATGGTTGAAAAACTGAACAGTTGGAGACTGTTAGTGAATGAATATAATGAAATGGTGTTTATTATTGTAATTCCTTATATTGTAAATTCAAACATACTAAGTATCATTTTCTCTTACTTGATTTGCTTTATTCATATTTGATTAATTGCTGTCATGTGGACTTCTAGGCGTGAGAAATCATTTTAATGGTCATTTCATTACATATCAGAGATTGATGCTACATAAGCTTTAATAGTCAAGTATGACATTGCAACGTATTCTATTTTCATTCCTGATGATTAGTGATATGCTTCAATCCAGATATTTTAATTTGCTCCATTCTGCCATTTTTATCTTCATTTTTTACTGCAAATGCTTTCTCTGTCTTACTATCAAAGGTTGGGGTAAAAGGAACAGAGATATCCTCTGATATGTTTAAATTTCAAGATAAACCCCAATGAAGATCAACAGACGAAGTCAAACTGATAAAATTGCAGTGACAGCTGCTATCTTTAAAAGGAACTCATTAAGAACTGAAAATTTATCCTTAATGAGTTAGCAAATTAATTAGATCTAATCCTCAAATGGCACCTAATGCATCTACTGACTTCGTTTATTATTATTATTACATTAAATACTTTAAAAACAATTTTATGTGCACTGTATCTTAATTTATATTTTAAGTAAGATTGAAAAGGGACCGCTGCCTAAAGGGTCCGAAAGCTCTCTGCAACTGACAATGTAATGTATACAGCAATTTTTAAATATTTTTAAATACAAATTTTTAGATGTATATAGTGTGTTTTTATTATTGGATTTTAAAAATATTATTATTACACAAAAAAAGAGAGTAAGCCTTTACAAAGAAAGATTTGTAAAAGAAGGTTGAAATCCACGACAAGTTACCACGAGCACTGTTTATAGATGTTTCAATATAGAAAAAAAAATTGGAAGTTCGTCAAAAAGAACGCCAGGTTATTTGAGGAGGAACGGAATAAATCAACCTCATGAACTGCATCAAAACCACCATCAACTTATAAATGTAGCATTTCATATCTTAAAAGTGATCAAACAATTAAAAAACATTAAAAATAAAAATAAATTAGAATATCAACAAGAGTGAGGAAACTAGCACAAATTCACAATGTAAAAAGGATTCAACAAAATTATCTCATTTTAATATAAAAAAATTAAATTTATAACAATCATCACTTTATTTACTTTTCAAGAGGTTATCTAACAAGATTGATTTCTTTTATTTAACTGTCTCATTTAAACCGTCAAGTCCTTGTTCTTTATTTTGTATCTTAGATTTGTTATTATTAGGGCAAGGCATTTAATGACCTATAATTTGCTAATAAATGACAAATAAAAAATGCATTTATGACCTAAAAATATTAAAAAAAAGACACAAAAATAAAAAAAAATGACCAATAAAACATTTGAATTTATTAAATTAAACCTTTTTTTTTCCTTTTTTTAACTTCAACAACCAAAGGTCTACTTGTTTTCTGGAAAAAATTGTTGGCTTAAATGAGGACAACCAAAGATACTGAATAATAAATAAAATCTCACAGTATTAAAAAAATAACATTGCCTTCCAAAAACCTACTAAAAATGCTCAAAATGACCTGAAAATTGCCAAAAAATGCAAAAAAAATGCCCTAACGAATTGCCTTTATTTAACCAATTATTTAATGTTACACATTTTCATATATGCAAGCCATGTTTCAACCTTAATAGAAAAAAGATGCAAAATCATCAAATGCCTTGCCCTAGTTATTACATTAACTCTGAGATAAACTTAACATATTAAGTTCATCTGTTAATTAATGACACCAGCCTTTCTTCATATATAAGAAAAGCAAGTAATTATTTGAGAGATATAAGAACTGAAATCCAATTTAAAATATGAACAAATAAAAAATAAAAACAACTTCTGTTTTCAGTTCTATAATTAATCAATGATTTGAAACCAATGATATCTTTTATCTGCATAAGCATACACCTAATGATTTACTAATAGAACCTCAATGTTTGTTTGGTAATGTAGCAGCTGTTGGCAATAAAAGACTTCCCATCTGTGTAAACAATTAAATATCTGAGAGCATATAAGATACTGTAATTACATTCCACACTTTAAATACGCTTCTAGGATATCTCAATATAATATTTTGGGATTGAGACAAATATTGGTAACTGTATATTTACTGGAGTATTTAAAATTTAACTGTCGTAACAAGGAAATGCAACCTTCCTTTTTCGCAGCTGGATCTGCAAACAGATCAAAATTATAGCCATTTAAAGGCTTTTCAGGAAGTTCATGTGGAAGGCCACATTTATAGCCTCCGTATTATATAATGACCTTACTATTATTTTTTTTTTTAAGTACGGAAAAGTAATGTTCTAAAAACTGTCCAATTTTATAATAACATTTCATATTTCAAGCTATTTAATGCTTTTTTTTTTTAACTGAAAGATTATTAATTTTATTGTAAATATAAACAATGAATGAATGAAATGTACTAACATTAACATATAATAATGAAAACATATGTCTGTATGTACTGTCATCCTTTTATTAACTGATTGTGGCTCATGTATTTAGCACATTAATAAAGGAGTCATAAAAACATGCATCATGTAACCTTTAAAAAGCTACCGATATGTGGAAACGATATTCCTTTAATCTACTCCCCAGTTCTTAAATAACAGTTATAAGCACAAACTTTGAATTTTTTTATTTAGTTTTAAAACAAATTCTACTAGCAATTTAGCAATGCCTTCGTAGATGCCGCTCAGCCTGCTCCTATAAACATGGCCTCTGCTTAATTTTAATACCATCCTAACAATGTTCTCGTAAGCGGTGAGGTCCAGATACAAATAATGAATTTGTAACTGCATAAAGAATTGCCTAACATCTGTATCCAACTGAGAAGCTCCCAACAAGTGTAACTTCTACCAAAACCAGCCTTGCCTCAATTACCTTGTGGTATTCCTAAACAAATAAGGATCGTCTATTTCATTTAATTTCCTTCACATAAACATTATGTTTTTTGTTTCTGAGCAAGACTAATCAATAAAATATCGTCTGTGCAGTTTTTCGAACCGGATTTATCATATTTTGTACATGCCAATTGATATTAAAACAAACTGTTTTCAAAAAACTCAAAACAATCATTTTCAGACACCAATGACTGCCAAAAGGATTGAGAGATGATCCTAAATAACAACAATACAAAAAGTAAGGGTCAATTCAAAACATTCCGTTCACGAGTGGGTGAATGATCAAATGGGTGGCTTATCAGACGGTTAAGAAGCCTCAACCTGGATTCATATCCAGAATTGGTTTGGATGTTTGTCTTTCTCTAGTATTCAATTTCTTTCTACAGGAAAAATATAGACTGCCTTCTAAGGTGTACCTTAGGCAACGATTTATTTGGTAGATTGGTCCTACAATTATCATCCTTTGTTCATAAAAATAATGCTTTGCTGAACTGGAAGGACACCAATTGCGTTTGGGAATTTGAACCAACAATAAATAACTGTAAATTTGCTACAAATAATCAATAATCCTGAATGCAGGTTTAACCAGTGAAATTGATGTCACTTCACAGACCATCTAATCTTAGAGTAGAATATGGATGTTCAAGTTCATTAGACATGCCATCACTTTTTCAGTGTTGTAGTGCTATCCTTTCTTACGAAGAGAACTTTTTAATCCTGATTTTTATGCTTCTCATAGTTATTTTCATTGAAATAGTCATTTACAGTTCTTGGGTTAGACTGTACTCTCAATTCTCAAACAATTAGGTCTTGCTCTCAACATTATCCCCTGTTTCGCATAGTTCTTTTATCATATAGACCTATCTTTGAATTAGTTTATTTAGTTTTTTGTTTGATGGAAACAATGTTTATCTGATAAGCTGTAAATCAAGGCACTTCACACCAGAATCTCCCAATAATCTCTCTTAATTGAAAATGATGTTGCTAAGGGGGTTGATATCTCCTCTCATGAACTGTTGTCTTCAATATACATCCCAAGTTGTTGCGTCTAAGCATGAAGACCTTAAATCATAAATTAATCTTATTTCATCCAAAATTAACTCGTTTCCTTTCCCTTGTCATAAATACTCATTTTTTTTTCCTTCATGTTTCAAATAAATCAATATTCTTTCCTTTTTTTTAAAGCTAGTTCTCACATTTATGAGAAATATGTTGAACTAACAATGGACTATGAGGTTAATAGGCTTCATTAACAACAATAAAATTCCTAAAAAAAACAAAACAAACTAAGCATACAACGGAAAAGAAATGACGCAGAAATTGCAATGCCTACTAATATTCAAGTTACAAGAATTTATTGTTCAAACATTTATATACAATTGACTGGAAACCAGATCTCAGCAATTTTTAAAGTAAAATATCTTTTGATTATAAATAAAATAAAATAACTTGTGGCTGAATTTAAGAAGCACTGGTATAGTTACGTTATTTGGCAAAAATTGGACAAACTTAAGTAAAAAAATAGTCATAAACAGAAACAGCTGTTCTGGATTCCTGGTGTCGAAAAATCTAGAAACAGAACAGTGATTCTTTTATTCATGTGCGAGTTTGCTTTTTATTGTATTATTATTTTCGCACGTTAAAACTTGTTGTTAAATTTATTCTTTTTGGTAATTTAATCCATCCTAAGCTAAGCGATGTCTAGCTGTGATTAAATGTCTGCCCCTTTTTTATTCTTAATTTATTAATTGTTATTGTTTAATATGAAAGGCTATTTTCTTGTTCACTTTTGTTTTCTTTACAGAAATGAATCTTTTTAAGAAAACTTTAATAAAATTTACTTTCATTTTCTTTCACTAAACAAAATTTCAAGTTAGTTAGTCAATTTCCAAATAAATGAAGGATTTTTACTGATAAACTCCACATATTTTCACCAAAATCTACTCAGTCCGACTTGAACTGTTTCTCGTCCAAAGGGCAATGTTAATAAACACTTCAAAAGTAGTCAAAATATTGGTTTGTAGAGTTTTATAAGCTTACTCAATACAAATCAAAAAAGCTAGCGAATGTAAATGTGTATCAGGATTGTTTTCTGTCAAATAAACAGTAAACCAGTGATTCCCAACCGGATTCTCTGACAATTTGCAAAAGCTTGTGGAAAAAAAAAACAATGTACAATTTGCTACCTTTTTTGTGACACTGTAAAAAACAAAATCATTGCAAAAAACAGTATCTGTTTGTAACCAGATATAAAGTGAAAATATTGTCATTTTTTATTAATAGTAATTAGTTAATAGAGACAGGCAAAAAGTATTCTTGCAATATTTTATTCAAAAGTATGAGTTAATTATTATTTATTAATTCGTACCCTATATTGTAGTTTACTCCTACTGAACCTACTATGTATCACCAGACAGGGATTCCTGACATTTTTACGAAGTATTTCAAGGATTCCTTCACACACAAAAATCACTGCAGTAAACAATGGCATGGTTCTTTTGAAGTCAGCATTTCGATCATATCAAGTAGTGCGATTTTTAATTCATATAGGTTTACAGTTATATATATGTACATATTAAACTCAGTGAACCCAACTTTTTTGAAACAAACTAACAATTTATTTCAGTGAATGTAATACAACTGTGTATTTTTACACCGAAACTATATCTTTTGAATAAGTTAAGGTCTAAAAAAACATTTTTTCCATGAAATGAAAAAGAACAATAGTGGAAAAACTGGCTTATTTGAAATTACAATACAAAACTATCAACAAAGTCCCATTTATTTTGCCAGAGTTTCAGTTAAAAAAGAATAGAATGTGTGGCACGATTCCAGATTTTTCCTCGAAATGAGTTACCTGCCAAATGCTATGCTTTTCTTAGTGGTGACATTTGAGAAAAAGGAAGTGAGGGAGGAAAGAGAGACATACTACTGCCGATCATAAAATAAATTTGGCTTCTCCTCAATTTTGTCGACACAATATCAAAGCCAGAATCAACTAGAAAAATACGTGAAGGTGCTCTTCTATAAAGCATCAAACCTAGTCTCTGATACTTAAGGAATGTTAAATTGGTTTCACTTTATTTTTCAATCATTTCAACCATATCCCCAATAAAGAGGAAAAATTACAAATAAACAAACAGATTGTTTCACAGAAGGAACTTGAAATAATACATGCACCTGTTTCATGTCAAGTTCAATGATCAACCTCTATTTCACTATCACCGAGATCTAACAGAGCACTGGGTTAGTATATGAGACGGTTTAAATGAAATGACTAGTTCCAGTATTTACCTAAGCTTAGTTATGGAAAAAAATATGTGAAGCATTACTTCAGTTTATAAATACCAACAGTAATGCACCCATGGAGAGTCAGGACTAAAGCCCCCGCAGGTCCCAAAAATAAATAAAAGAAAAAAATGAGAAGAAAATGTTTATTAAAGCACTGATGTATCTTATTAATTCTGCATAGGGATCTTTGAAAGAATTTATTTTTAAAAAGGCCTACATCTGAATGGACTTTTTACAACATCCCTTAGCCCCCTGGACATGCCACTGAATACCAATGCCATAACACTTTTTAATTGTTTCAAAATAAGTTAACTTTCCCAATTTTATGATTAATTAACTTCTTTTAATAAACTGTATCAGAACTGATCAAAGTTACATAATTTTAGTAAGTTTTCTTGGATTTGCAGCCGACCGGAAAAGTAAATGGCCGAGATCCTGAGATTGCAGTCATTGATTTCCCTCAAAATGACTGAAACATTCATTGAACAATAAAACTTCCTAATAACAAATGTGCTCGTTGAATGCAAGCAACCGTCAGCAAAGGTTTTACCAGTGGATGGAAAAGTTGTTTTAAACAACTGTGTTACAGGTTGTTAGTTTTTTTTTTTTCTTTATTTTCTAATTTTGTAATTAACTAAAAAAAAAATTACATAATAGCTCCCAATAAAAAACAAACAAACAATGCTTTAGAAGAAGTCATGATGTAAATGTTCTTAAAGATTAGTAACCTGTTGCACAATGTTAATGAAAATAAAGTTAAAAGAATCCCACTACAGGCCAATAAAGAAAATAAAATAAAATAAAGGCATAACGTGCTTCATCATCTTCTAGAATACACCGACATACAGAATGCTTTCCAGACTTTTCTGTTGTAAAGTGTTCAAAAACATCTGACTTCGTTGACACTTTTTTTGACATTGTGAAGTTTTTCATCGGGTGCCCCTTTATTAATATAAATACCATAAAATATATTATATTTTAAAATTTGCAAAGAACTTAAAATTAAAATATATCCCGAAAAAAAAAAAGAAAAAAAAAAGGCTAATCAAATTATGGTTTATGAAGTAGGAAATTTTAACATATTCTTTATATTACAATTTAAATTTGTTTGGAATTGAAGTCTATACATTTTTACCAACTCCAATAACCCAAGAATTGCTTTTGACTCCTAGTCCTGTGGCTCTTCTGTTAGAAGAAAAGGTTCCCAGCATTTCCAGACCAACAGGACTAACGTGAGGTTGGGTGATCACTTCAACACGCTTTTGACTTTCAGGAAAGAAACCTGGTACCCCTTTTAGATAGGAGTGGGCAGATCCTAAGACCTGTCCGAAGGAGAAAAATCCTGAGCTCTGCCAGGGATTGAACCCAGCTGATCCAGCCCGTAGATGAGCTTGGTTAACAGGGTTTACGATGATAATAAGTAGATGAGCGATGCCAATCTCTCCATTGCCACTAGATCCCATTTTGTGAACAGTTTTATTTAAAATCATTATAGAGGAGCTAGAAATATCAAATTTTTCATAATCCTACAGTGTCGTAGCATTAGTCACTTTAAAATGCTTCGTCCTACAATCACTTGTAAAAAGCCATAAGAAAGTCAATAACAAAAGCACCATTAGTATTTATAATTTCTAATAATCCTACAGTGTCTTAGCAATAGTCACATTTAAATATCTTCCATCTTAACATGTCTATACATTTATTATACAAATTTTCAGAACTGATTTTAACAGTGCAACCCTATTGTGATAGCGACCAAATATGATAGCTATGGGCTTGCCATGCCATTGAATCAAAACATAATCCAGATCCCATAGTCAAGATAGTACACAAATGTAATGATGAAAAGGACAGGATTCTCATGGAATCATGCTACATAAACTCCAATAAATGTATTAATAAGGACAAATCCCTTAAGGTACCACATAGCTCCTTAAGGATTTTTAAAGAATATTAAAAAAACAGAAAATAACTTAAAAAAAGTATTTAACAATTAGTGAAATATCATTATGTTTTTAACAATTAGAGAAATGTCATTGATGCATTTGTATCATACATAAACATTATAAATAAGAATTTGGTGAAATTCATTGTTTGTTTTTAAAAAAAAATTGTGAAAAGAGGAATAATGTATTCCCTTTATACATTTTATTTTGTATTACCTGAAGAAGAATAGTCGAGAAGACAATTCGAAATATTGTGGTAAAGAAGAAGTATAGAAGAAGATATTTGTCTTTAATGATAGCTACTGCTTTTGTCCTGTCCGTCCGTGTCCGCTCCCTCCCTCCCCAATGAAAGGTCAGATCAGCAAACGGATTTCATCATCGTGTTCAGAGGCCCAAACACAGTAGGAATAGGGTATTTTCAGGAGCCAATCCCCCCCCCCCTCCTATGTTCAAGATATTTGGCATTGTTTTTATTGGATTTCCACTATTAACTTAAATGTTAGAAAGGCAACCATGTCGTTTCAGTTGTCAGCTTATAGCTTGATGAATAGTCTCGAACTCATATACTGAAGGATTGTCATTTCGAATCTGTATATCTACTAGGTTTTTTTCTTCTTTTCCTAATGTCTTTTATTTTTCCTTATGTTAATGTACTTCCTTTTTTTATATTATTATTATGGGTCGCCCTTAAATTTATGCTTTAGCACAAAATTATATTTATTTGTTTTATCTTTGAAAATGGAGAATTGTGAACCTCAAAACTGTTAATATCTTTAATTTATTACTTTTTAAGAGTTAAGTTTTGTTTCAATGATAATATCTTTACATGTATTAAGCCTTTCATTAAAAGATACTTTACAGTTAAAAGGCAATGAGTTAAGTGAGAATGAATCATCAACCTTATTGCAGTTATAAACAGCACAATGAACAATAAAAAAATCTTAAAGTATATACAACTACAACACAGCTGCACATTACATATACTGTCTTCAACACATACTTTCAATAGCCCTCAATATGCAAAATTTAGCTCTATATAACAGATTTAGATATTTGTTGCCATACTTTAAGAGAGATCTTAACATGAGATTGTAGTATCTTGGTGGCACAAAGTACATTTTTTATCTACACTTTCATAAAAGGATTAAACCTCAGAATATAATACCCCAATGACTGCCTGCCGTGGTGACTTGGTGCATACCGTTATCTTAAGATCGCAGTTAGCCAGATGAGAGTTAGTTTTTCTAGTAAAAGATCATGCAAAACCATTTTGAAATAAACATTCTACTTTTTACTAGTTAACTGTTCGTTTCACATTATCCGCCATGTTCAAAGTAGTGCAACGGCCGCAGGCTATTGGGGGTATCATATTCTGAAGTTTAGCCCATAAAAGAGTTAAACTAATCTGTGTGGAATGCAAGTCAACATAATTTGAAGATGTCATTAAACCGTGACGTGATAATGATCTATACTTAAAAATGATAAAAGAGACCTACCTGGAGGATTCTTAATTACAGGCGACGGTGTCTTTTCAGGTTCATTTTCTTCATTTGCTTGCTTTCTTGGTGTATCTCCTGCTGCTGCTTGAAGATTACTATCATCACTTTTGTGACGAGTCCTTGGTGTGTCGCCTGCTGCGGCCTGTGTATCTTTATCTTTCTTCTTCTCTTTTATAGTCAAAGGAGATTTGGCAGATTGATTTGGAATATCGTGCTGGTGGCCATGTGATCCTTTCACAATTAAAATGAATTTTTCTACCATGAGGAATGCAACAAATCCAGCTAAAACACTGAGTCCTACACTTAAGTCATGTTCATGGGGTTCTTCGTGGGAATGTGAGTGAGAGTGGGAATGAGAATGTTCATCTCCGGCCACTGCAGTCACAGCGTGTGGTATTAAATGCAAAAACGCATCTCCTAGCAAACCCCCGGAGGCGAAACTGAGAAGTACTTTAAGTAGCGGTTTATGTTCGATCTTATTATCAACGGGTATCAAAAACAACACTAAAAACGGCGCCATGCTTATGAGCACGGTGGACAGGAGGGCATTCATCCACACAGAATTATTGGAAACAGGTACAGTGCTCTTTTTGGACAACCTCTTTGGCTCTTGGGGCTGTTTATCCGCGTTGTGGGAATGCTGATGGCCGTGGGCAGTAGGGGAATGTGAATGGGAATGCCCATGAGTATGGGAATGATCATGGGCCGGCTCATTGGCCTCCTTCGAATATTTGAAGGATGGTCTCTCATCAGGTCCATGAGAATGGCCATGACCACCATGACCATCGACCTCCGTAACTACAAAGCACAGTGCCAGTGATAAAATCCACACCGCCCACCACTTAACACAACTCCTGTTCTCCCTACCCATCGTAAACAACCAGATAAAATCTCAGACGTGAAGTTTAAATGTTGTTCTTTATATCAGACGTGGACAACTCTTCCGCCGAAGCATCCTGTTAATTTAATTAGAGACATCTGGTGTTAAGTGAGGGAACCTCCAGGAAACTACTTGGCAGTGGAAGTTGACGATTTATTTCTAAACTTATTAAATTTACTTAAAATTAAAAGCATTATTTCTCAAATTTTACAACACTAACAATTTAGGTTGTAAAATGAAATATTAAAGTCTTTTAATTTGAAATAAACCGGAAATTAACGCCACTTCCGGTATTTCGAATAAAGATTCGGCAATGGAGGTTCTATCAAGTGCGGTACCTGAATTAGGAGGGTTTTCGTTTGAAAACTACCAAAGGTGATGCTTTTAACTTTGAAATCTTTTACAGAATAACATACTATTTATTACTGATTACGTTTAAGCTCTGAGTTAAGTTATAAACCTGAATAAATACCACTTTTTGTGATGGTTTACATTTAGGTAGCGATGAATTGGCAGAATTTTGTAGGCTTACAAAAGAGTACAGATAAATACTTTTATAATTGTTTTGGTATTAATTTATAAGAATTATTATTTTCATTTGACTAGAAATGCTTGGTTGGCTTCAAAAGGATTCCCAATTCCCAAAGCGAAGAAAACAGGAACCACAATCGCAGGACTTGTCTTCAAAGTAAGTTATCCCGTACAAAGAACACTCTTATGTTATATCATTAAGTGAGGAATAGGAGGATATACATTTTTTTTTTTAATATTAATACTAAATTTAGCGGCAAATAATAAAGTAACAGTATGAAGTCTTCGTCTGTTTAATAAGTCGGAAAATTTATTATAAATAATGCAAAGATAATGCTGATCATAATAATCAATATTTTTTTAAACTGGAGTTATCCTTTAAAGTTTTTCATCTAATAGTAAAGGAAATTGCAGTATCTCTATTAAGTGAATGAAATGGCACTGTTTAAGTCATAATAAAGCACTTCAGTACATCCCTAGTGTATTATGTAAACATTACAATATTTAATGCTGGATTAATTTTGTTATAAATGGCTTCTGTTTAAATATGAAATATCATTTCAGATTATGCGTTTTGAACTTTAAGATCAAGGAGAAAAGCTTATTTTGTTGAAATAGGGAACAAATGAAACAACCAGAAGTTTCCAACCTCTTTTTTTATTTTTATTTTTTGGCTTATGAACATCCCTCCCCCATCTAAACAGAAAAAGTGATGCAGTCCCACTTCCTAAATAAAAAAAAAAAACATCATTAAAAGACGAAAAAAACAATTACTAGTTAAGCTTTAATAACCTGGTGCAAAATAGTTTTGACTGTTTCTCTTTACCTTTTTATTAAAGAATATATAGCATATATAAAAGTAAATTAATATATTCAACAAAATGATAACTATGGAAAGCACAAAGAAACCAAAAAGATTTCATACCTCGATCTGTCACTGGGGAGAGTCTGGGACGGCCGATTTGTCCTCGTTAGGACTCGTCATGTATGACAGGCTCAGAAGGTGCAAACATATAAGAATCCACGGTAGCTCAAGGTACGAAATTGTTTTAGGCACCTACATTTATTACTGAATATATTGTTTTATATGAATTTCTTTCTTTACTAACAACAGAAAACATTACAACTCATTGATAAGGTGCTGTCTGGTGGGTCTCTACTTGCACTACCCTTGTTGTGATTCTAAACCCTCGAACATCTTCTCATATCCTTTTGAGGGTTGCAAGTCACCACATGCTAAAATAGACATTGAAGTTTCAGAAAGACTTTTTGGTTTAGGAACTATTTATTATTTATCATTTTATTTATTAATTTTTAATAATTATTGTAATTTGCTTTAGGATGGTGTTGTATTGGGAGCTGATACTAGAGCAACTGATGGCTCCATTGTAGCAGATAAAAATTGTTCCAAGATTCATTATTTGGCTCCAAATATATAGTAAGTTTGTTAATTTTATTTAAAACTAACAATTTTTGTTTGATATATTATTTCATTGGCTTTAATTTTACCAAAGACCTTCCTGTTTCAAAATAATAAGCTGTATCTACTGTATTATCTGAAACATCAATTTCATAATAATTTTCCATGTTTAATATTTTATGATAATTTTTATACAATGTTTCAGTTTTGTGATTTTCTTCCTGACATTATTTCGGTTAAGGCTAGAAAAATATAAAAATTATCAGTCTTTTTCACATATAATATGTCAAATGCTTTTTCTTTTTCTCTTAACATTCGTGATATTCGATTTCCATGAGCATTATTTTTTGAATCCTCCAACTGCACCGAGTTTTCTTTCCACTGTTTCTTCTCTTTCGATTGAGCTTCTCTGGTTTAACTTTTGAGAAACTTTTATCCACTGATTGTTTGGAAGGATCTAACTGCTGTTGGAGCCTAATTTTTTCCTACATTTGCTATTTTATCTATCATAATATTTTACAATACGGTGACTTCTTGCTAATTTGAAATATAATATATATATTGAGGCCTTTTAAATTACACAGTTGCTGATGTTGTGGGTGGGTTTTCTTACGTCATCTATTTCAGCCTTGGATTCTACAAAAAGAAATTATAATCATTAATGATAAAAACTTTAAGTGGGAAAAATTCTATTCTCTCATATTTTTCAATCTTTGGAAAGTTCTAGTCTTAAACGTAATAACATAGAAAATTTCCTTACTTTTCAATTCCTTCCTTTTAATAGTCATATTATTAAAATTAACATATCCTCAATTAAATATAAAATATATTTAATGCAAGCAAATTTTCCTTTCAGTCTAGCTAAGGATATATATATATATATATATATTAATCATTCATCAGTCTAGTTTAATTTAAAATCTAACAAAGAGAAATAGAAATAAATAAAACGCACTTACTTACAAAAAGTTGAGAGAATTATACATGGTAATAATCCGACAGTTTGGGAATACTGTGAGTATTCCTTCACCAGGGACGGCACAAACATATAGGACATAAAGACAACATTTAGGACGACATGATGAGGGAAGATATGACAGACTTTCAACATACCTTCCCTCATCATGTCATCCTATATGTTGTCTTTATGTCCTATATGTTTGTGCCGTCCCTGGTGAAGGAATACGCGCAGTATTCCGAGACTGTCGGATTATTACCATGTACAATTCTCTCAACTTTTTATAAGTAAGTGCATTTTATTTATTTCTATTTCTCTCTATTTCATTCCACACACGTTAAGCCTACTTATTAAAATCTAATAAAATTGTGAAATTTGAGGAATTAGTGTATTAATTAATTACTTTGAGGCTTTAGTATTTGGTAACATTGACATATTAAATGGATGATTTTGTAACGAAGGCAAAGCTCTGTTTGTTTGTAGGCTACCTATTGTTAATTTCATGTTCTTCTATTCCTTTTCTGTTTATGATTATGGCTTGAAAAAGGAAAGACACAAAATCCTTTCTGAAAATTCACTTGAATTAAATATATTTTATATTTAATTGGTGTGAAGATATATTAATTTTAATAATATAAAGTTCTTATATTTACTTGACAATTGTGTGTATTTTAGTTACACCATATATGATAATTAATGAGGTAGGTCTCTATTGAACTTCATAGTTAAACTCAACTTTAACTCATGATTTTTGCATGAAAGATCATTGCAAGAAATTTAGTAATAAAAATGTTTAAGATACTTAAACAAAAAGTTGTATCCAAAAAAATAATGATTTATATTACTTATTCATGTCATAGTATCTACAATATTAATAGCGATAACTTAAATTTTAATTTACAAATTCTTGTATATTTACTTCATAATATTGCAAAGATCGAGTCTATAAACATAATAGTATAAAGGATCACTTGTACTTTCTTAAAAATTTAAACTTTGCACTTATAGTTTTAAAGACATTATTGTTTTGTTGTAGTTGCTGTGGAGCTGGAACTGCAGCTGATACTGAAATGACCACTCAGATCATTTCATCACAACTTGAGTTGCATCATCTTGCAACGGGAAGAACTCTTCCTGTTGTAACCGCTGATAGATTGCTGAGACAGATGTTATTTAGGTATAGTTGTAATAAATAAAAAGTAACGAAAATAATAACACTATAAAATTCCATGTAAATGCAGGTTATGAGAGCACTCAAATGAATTAATATACTTTATTTTAGTTATAATTTTACTTTTTCAACTCATTTCTTTTAAGTGTTATTGAAGTTTTAAACAGATGAAAAACAAAGTTAGAATATTGACTGATCTGTGTATGTTTAAAATTCAAAGAGAATGCCATATTTAAATACAATTTGCAATTTATTTAGTTAGTTACTTGTAACTTGCAGCAAGACAAGTTGTTGCTTATTTTTAATAAAATATTGATTTTGAATTGGTCACAAATTAAATTTACTATCTCTTTTGATACAGCAATAATGGAAATTTTGTTATATATAGTGTGTGTGTGTGTGTGATAGATTATTTCTAGTCGATTGTCATTAAAGTTAGAGAATAGTAATTAACTTTTGAGTAGTTCTTCTGCTACCTTTTGTTATTCAGATGTTGTTTAGTATTTCTTTAGCTTAAGCAATGATGTGTTTTGATTGTATTTATTCTGTTTATCATTTTTGCTTTTTTTTCAGCACTTTTGCAAATAGATATATATATATAGTTAAATATCTGTGTGTTCTCTTTAAGATACCAAGGGTTCATTGGAGCTGCTTTAGTACTTGGGGGTGTGGATAGCAACGGACCCCATTTAGTCCAGATTTTTCCTCATGGATCTTCTGATTCTTTGCCTTTCATCAGTATGGGTTCTGGATCTTTGGCTGCAATAGCAATGCTTGAGAAAGAATGGAAACCAAATATGGACGTAAGTTTCCAATTTGTATATGTATATATAAAGAGAGAGAGAGATGTTCAAGTTATTCATTTCTTTAAAATTGTGTTTCATGTTTTTAGAATAATTATAGTTTGTGATTTATATTAAATTTTTTTGTAATTCATAAAAATTTCTTTTTAGGTGAATGAGGCGATGGCTTTGATGCGAAACGCTATTGCCGCTGGTATATTTAATGACTTGGGTTCAGGAAGCAACGTAGATCTTTGCATAATAACCAAAGACTCCACCAAACATATTCGTCCATTTGATATTGCTAATAAGAAAGGAGAGAAGTAAGATTTTTTTTTTTCCTACCTTTTCTTTCACCTTTCTTTTTCTACCTTAATTCTTTCTCTTTTGCAATCGAGAATTAAGTTATTCACGAATACATTTTCTTTACTTTAAACTTCTTGCAAGACGACTAGTAAGATGGATTATTGTATTGCACTTGGCTGTTTTTTATTACTCTTCAAATTGTAGAATAATTATGCTCTGAAGATTCTTAGCAAACCAAAGCTAAGGTGTTTTTATGAATGTCTTGTAGGTTATATTATTAATTTGTTTTATGTGATTTTTTCATTTATCTCAACCAAGTATTCATTTACAAGAATTCATTATCTGTATCCTCGCAATTGTGTGGTCAAATTATTGTGGAATGCCACTTAAAAATTCTCAATGCTTGGCTTTGCCAGCATTTGGCAACATTCTGTCACCCCACAATGACCTCTTCATCAGAGCTAAACATAGTCAGAGCTAAAGTTTTTTCCCTATTTACATCTTCTCTTATTTAATTATTTATTATATTTTTAGTTAGTTCATTAATAAAACCCAATTCATCAAAATACAGCAAAATTTGAGCTTGTATTAAAAGAATTATCTTCCTATAGAACAATTTTAAATTAAAAAATAAATTCCAGACAATAATCTAACTTCGATTCTTTTTAATATTACAAATCCACTTTCAATATAAATAATAATGAAACACAGCCATCCCTTCTGATTTTCAGTTATAAATTATTAGCATTTATGTAAAAATTTATTAGTATTACAGTAGAACCTGGCTGGTCCGCCACTCCGGTTGATCCGACCATGCTCGAGCCCACTGAACTTGTCCCCGACTCATCGGTGATTCACCACCATTGTATTGTTTACTTGCATATACAGTGACGATAGATGGTGAAAATGCTCTTAAGAATCGCAAAACATTGATAAAGCCTAAACTTGAACAGCTTGACAACGCAGTAAATCGGTATATTTTACTGTAAAATTCGTATTTTTCTGTATTTTCTGATAATCCGACCTTTTTTGCGTTCCGACCATACCCCCAGTCCCAAAGGTGACGGATTAAAGGAGTTCTACTGTATGTACCATTATGAATAACAAAGGTGTATTTTCATGTTTTTCAGATGGTTTCTCTGTGTTGACTAACCCATTAAATGTTTTTCTCTGAATTGATAGTCCCCACATTAAGTGGATGCATTTAAAAATGATAATTTTTTGTTTTAAATTCAGTTTTAAACGAGGACAGTCTTTACTGTAGAATATTTATTGCTTATTTTTCTTTCTTGAATAGGTCTGGACATTACAGATTTCCCCCTGGATCCACTGCAATTTTGTCTTATAAATCTGAACTCATAAAAATAGAAGATACAAGTGTACGACATTTTTTGTCTGATGAGGCCATGGATCAATCTGCTTAATTACACCTTTATAAGTTTATATATAAAATCACAGGTATTGTTTTCCTTTTAAATAAAGAAGTTTTGAGCTAAATCTTTTTGTTTCCAGTTCATTTATGTGTAAGGTGTTTAAAGCAACAGCCTCCAGAAAGGATTAAGTAGTAATACTTTAATTAATTAGTATATTTAACATGTGTATCTTCTAAACATATCGAAGGAATTGAAGCCACCACACATTCAAACGTTGAAATAAAATTTATAAACATAAAACAAATTACATATTCACAAGTATTTTCTGAGCGTTCTACGCTCTCTTTTTGAGTGATCAAATATAAAATACAAATGTTACAACAAAAGAGAGACAAGTAGGTCACATGAATTTGGGCTGGTCCACTGTCGTTTTTAGGGGGTGTGGATGCTGCTTGCTCCTTCGCTTGAAGGTGGTGCAGTGGGGGAAGGAGAGAATCTGGAATACTCAATGATAAAATGAGAGATTGCATGGGTAGTTTGAAGACCTAGTAAAGCTATCAATCTTTTAGATGGGATGGGGGGGGGGGTGATCATGTAGGAAAGCTTAAGATATAAATAATTAATATTTAATTTGATTAATATTTAAGTAAAGTTTATTAATCTTTGATAATCGTACACTGAAGCTTGTGTTTGTTGCACTGTAGAGAGGAAGAATTAAAAAAGTAAAAGTTGGAAGCAGGCTAATAAGGGAGGGAGGGGGGAGAGGTCGTTACGGGGTTGCTTATGGAAGCCGCACTCGGGGCTGGTCATCACAGAAAGGTTGTCATTGTAGCAAACTTTGTCGGTAAGGATATAAAAGGGCTCCTTACACTTCCTTTTGAAATCATGAGTCTCGTAGCAGATGACCTTGGGTTGATCGGTATTCAAGGAATAGAGTTTGGCTGTGGCCTACAGTAAGGTAATTAAAAGTCATTGTTTTTAATGGCATAAGAATGCTGATCCACTCATGCTTTTAAAGCCTGCAGGGTTTCACCAATGTATTTGCAAGTTTGATCCTTACATTGAATACATTGGTGAAACCCTGCAGGCTTTAAAAGCTTGAGTGGATCAGCATTCTTATGCCATTAAAAACAATGACTTTTAATTACCTTACTGTAGGCCACAGCCAAACTCTATTCCTTGAATACCGATCAACCCAAGGTCATCTGCTACGAGAATCATGATTTCAAAAGGAAGTGTAACTGTAAGGAGGAGTCCTTTGATATCCTTACTGACAAATTCTACTACAACGATAACCATTCCCAAGTGCGGCTTCCATAAGCCACCACGTAACGACCTCCCTCCCTTATTAGCCTGCTTCCATCTTTTACTTTTTTAATTCTTCCTCTCTACAGTGTAACAAACGCAAGCTTCAGTGTATGATTATCAAAGATTAATAAACTTTACTTAAATATTAATTATTTAGATCTTAAGCTTTCATACATGATCACCCCATCTAAAAGATTGATAGCTTTACTAGGTCTTCAAACTACCCATGCAATCTCTCATTTTATCATTGAGTATTCCAGATTCTCTCCTTCCCCCACTGCACCACCTTCAAGCGAAGGAGCAAGCAGCATCCACACCACCTAAAAATGACAGTGGACCAGCCCAAATTCTTGTGACCTACTTGTCTCTCTTATGTTGTAACATTTATATTTTATATTTGATCACTCAAAAAGAGAGCGTAGAACGCTCAGAAAGTACTTGTAAATATGTAATTTGTTTTATGTTTATAAATTTTATTTCATTGTTTGAATGTGTGGTGGCTTCAATTCTTTCAATACGTAGTAATACTTTAAGCTTAAAATAAGTAATAATATTTGCATTATCCGGGAAAGGGAGACTACAAATCCAGTATTATAAGCAAAGATATATATATATATATATATATATATATATATATATATATATATACACACACACACACACACACACTGATTGGCCACTATTAGATAACCACTGCTGTCTTACAAAATCTCTTCAAGCCAGTGGGGGCAGTGTTATGCCGGGTCCATTGATACCTCTGGTGGCGTATTGGGATGTTAGAGCGTACCCAAACATCGTAGCCTGCCAAGTGCAACCGTACATGTTAACAGTTTATCCTCATGCAGATGGCTACTTCCAGAAGGATAATGCACCCGCACAAAGCCTGCATCACTATGGGATGGTTTAAAGAACATGACAATGACTTTTTCTTGCTGCTCAGTCCCCGGACCTCAGCCTGATTGAAATTTATGGAATGAGCTGGAACAGGCTGTTCGTTCCAGGCCTACATCTCCATCCAATCTTCAGGAACTGCGTCACACATTCATGTCTGCATGGTACAGAATATCTAACGTTTTCAGCATCTTGTGGAATCCATGCCTCTATGAAATTGAGGCTGTTTTGAGGGCTAAAGGAGGCCCAACGTGCCACTAGGTAGATGTACCTAATAAAGTGGCCGGACAGTGTATAATTCTTTGAGCAAATGATGAATTTGGTCCAAATGATGTGTGAATTTTATTAGTTGGGGTTTTTGATTGTTAAGATGCTATTCATAAGTAAGTAGTCGTCCCTTGACTTAATTCCGTTCCTTCCAACAGGACTTAAATTGATCGATTTCATCAACATTGTTCCAAGCACTGTCTATTTCACTGATATTGGATTGTTAACAATTATTATTAATAAAAAACAAGAACAATAGTAATGATAAAAGAAAAGATAGTAATATTCATGAAGACTGTTGCTGAATTTTATACTTTAAGATAAGAAAAAGACCTTGTTGTTGCTTCGTCACTATCATCGATTTAATGGAAGCAGATTCTTTCACAGCCTCTACGATTTCATCCTTATGTTTCAAAATGGTCTTCACTGTAGAATGAGACCATCCAAAGTCATGTGCGATCACATTGATGGGCTTCGTGTTGCTTAACGACTTCGAATTTCGTTTCTAGATTAATTGCTAGCCTCTTTTTGTGTGTGGGCGTGTAGGGGCCATGTTGCACTAAATATTGCAAAATATTTAATGATAAATAAATGATTAACCACAAAATTACAGATCTTTTGAGATATTTGTAGGCAGTGCCTCATATTTGCCCACACAATTGTATTTTTTTTATCCATGGTCCGTAGATTTTTATTAATCAAGGGGCAAGTATTGTTGGCTGTTAAACATTGTTGTGAGCATACAATGAAGATGTACAAGAAAGAAAAAAAAAACCTAAGTCAGTTTAAGAAATGAACTAGGATCTGAATGTAGCAGCCTAGACCACTTGACTGCACCAGGTGGCTTCAGGCTAAATATTACCTCTATGTTTAACCTGTGGTTGTAAATTTGGAAATTTCACTTCTACTTACTCTTTTCTTAGTGCTGTCCATTGGTGTATTAAGGGGGATTGTGGACCTGTTTAGAAACCCACCCCCACATAATTATGTTGCAGTGACCTGCATCTGTGGAGATGTTAGAGGTTCTGTTCCTATTGCAAGATAAATAAGAATAGGAGCAAAACCTCCAAGTTTACAATCAGGTATGAGGCAGTGTGTTTTTGTATAGTTTGAGATAACCCAGCTGACGAGATATGAAACAGATCTGCCTTGGAATGCTTTCAGGGATGGAAAATATATAATAGTCCTCACTTACAAAAGAATTTAATAAATGTTAAGAGAAGATGAATATCTCACTTGATTTTGCAGCATTGGGAAAAATTAAAGTAGTCATTGATTTGTGTTTTTATTTCTCTTTATTTTCGTCAACAATATTTTCTTTTTTATGTTACAGTTTATATAACCATTTAAAATAAAAATATGTGCAACAATTTTATCAACATTTATATAATTTTATTATACATAACGACTTAAGTATATAAAAGAATTTTTACATCAATTACATTATTAAAATGGACAAATTGCATGTAATGAATATTCCATCAATTATAAAACTGCCAAGAACTCTTTCAATGTATTTCCTTACTAGTCAAGAACTACATAGTGTTCCTATTAATTAGGGCCCGGATTTTTTTCTTCCTGAGCTTTTATAATTCCATTTTTAAGTAGATACAAATATTTCGCATATTAACATTTTTTAATCTTTGGTATATCTAACTTAAAAGCTTTTTTATCAAATTATTGGGATGTTTAAAGAGACTAGGATAGTTTTAGAATCCGGATCCTAATCGTTATGAACCAAATCATATATAAAATAAGCAGATTCAATTTCATTCCGTTTGATTTCAATTTGGATTAATTACATTTCTGATAATCGTTTATGTCAGCAATATTTTTTTTCTCCTGATTTAAATATGAATAAAAATGAAACATTTCAAAATGAATTCTTTCAAAGTCAGGAATTAGGTGGGGAAGACCTTAAACCAAGCAAAATATGGTTTCAAGAACAACAAGAATTAATTGGAAATTCTTAGGACTTTTCATTGATAAACAAAACAAAAATACTTCACAAAATGAATCATTTAATGGTCAGTTAAATCCTGCCGATTGGAAGGACAAATATCGTTACTGTTGAAACTGTTTCAAGAGTTTTTTTAATCTGTTGCAGAATAGGTGTTAATTAATCTAGTTATGCTAATTTCCCTCCATGATCTTCAAAACTAAATTTTGAGAAAGAATAAATTCAACGTTTACTAAATCTCTATTATAAGGTAACAACATGTAGACCAGAATTAGGCAGACAATGTAGGGGCTGGCTACAATCAAATGAGAATGCTAAGAAAATTCCAGTCTATTGATGCAACAAAATGTCAAAAACTGCCTCAAAAATATAAAAGGTAATTTTACATCCTTTGTAGTGAAATTCTTGTAAAAATACTGACAAAGGCACATTAGTTTGATCACATCATATTTGGTTTACATAATGATACTAAGTTAAAGACTGCCTAAAAGCTGTATTTTGTTACGACACATTCATCAAGTAATAGGGAAGTGAGCAGAGCAGTTTTTCTACAAAAGGCTATTCCAAAGAGGAATTTTGTGAACATTTTGTCCATATCTGTATCACTCGTGCCCAAAATTATAAACATATTTGAAGCAACTTATTTTTGTGACTAGACAATCCAGGCAATTTCCGATTTTCTTTTTCAAGATGAAAAATTGATGGATAAATCAATTTTTTCAAATCAATTTTTTTTTTGATTTATCCATCATTTGAAACATTTAATTTTACAGCCTTTCTTAGAATGTTGACCAATTCACATATTAAAATAATACTTGAATGATATAAGAATGTTACATTAAAAAACAGATGCATTATAATATACAAAAATAAAAGGCTTCAAATTATCTTCAAGGTTTCTGGAATCTTACAATTATACCCTTATCAGCCTGAATTACTGAGTGTTCAGCAACACTGACAAAACCTAAATGGTAAATAAATTCTGCTGGCTGGGACCATTTAATTATTAAATTGAAAATAGTTCAACGGATTTTCAATTTAATAACTGCAGAAATGACAAAAACTTTAACAGAAATTTAGAGATTATGATTATTCATTTAAATATAATATATTACTATAAATAATACAATAACATGAAATGTAAGTTACATATTTATTGACAATAACGATAAAGTAGAGAAAATTATTTGCATAATAATACCATGCACTTAACATGAAAAAATAGTAATAATTTATAATGACAATACTTCTATTTACAATTAACTATGTCTATCGTTAATGACTTGCCTTTTATAGAAATCAAACACACTAATTCCAATTAAAATTAAGCACCTGCATTTATTTTTAACAAATGAAACAAAAATTTAAATTTGAACAATTATTTTCCAATTTGTGATAAGTTTCCATAATTATAATAATAATTATTTCGACAGCACAAAGTTCAAAAGTCGCCTTGCAAGAGTAGAATTGAAGCTTCTTTTTTTTTTGAGAATTTCTTACCTTATATCTTCATAAATAAAGTGTTATTTTTGCAGATTGTGGGTTGTCATCCACAGTGCTGACCTAAATGTATCAAGCTACGACATACTGTGTGTAAAAATATCAACTGTACAGTTTGTTTCTTTGTACAGCTTTCAGAATAAAATAAATTCTGCAGTACTATTCATTTTTCTATCCAGCACCACAATTTAAGTTTTCCCCATCCAACGGACCTAGAGAAAGAGCCATTCTCTTCAGTCGCACACTTTAACTATGAGACTTAAAGCCTGATATTTATTGGTTGATATGGTTTTAATTTTGGATTTCTTTGAGAAAGCAAGCGTACAAAAAGAAAAATCAGGATTTTAGGCTGTTAGCGGAAAGAAAAAGAATAGATATATGTTGTTTTTTTTTAAAAGTATTCTTTGTTAGAATAGTATTTACAGCAAGAATTACTAGAATGCCGAATTACTAGAATGCCCCCCCCCCCCAACCAAAAAAAAGACTGAATTCCCCCCAAATAAGAAGACATCGATTTTCTTTTAATTATATTTCTCTCTTCAATTTACTGTCGTTAAATTATAGATGATAAATTATAGTTTCTATAGATCATGTTATAAAGAATTAGCCACTATTATAAGCTTGAAGGTGATTTAAATTACATTGGACAATAAAATTACAAATAATATCACTATAAATATTCTTAAACATATTTACAACATCATTACTTCATACTTTGATTTTCAATTAGTAGCTTCAATATTGAAGATACAAATAATCCCTAAAACATATCTTATACTGGATAGGGGACATAAATACTGAAATAGTAACGGTAATAATACTGTTGTCACTGTGCAGTCCCATCATCGAAGCAATGCATCTCAATTGTCATTGCCAGGTATATACGATGCTGTTGATGACGCTGAGCCGGGAACGACTGTTTTCTGGTGCATATCTTTTGCGATGGAATAGACATAAACAATATCTGGACGTTTATCTGGATCAGGATTTATACAGGCTGCCACTAGACTGCGCAACTAAAAGAGAGAAAAACAAATTGAAAGACAAGATTTTTTTAGAAAGTTAAAATTAAAAAGAAGAACATTAATCATATTCACTTTTATAAACTTAATTCCTTCAAGAAAAATTATATGATGTTTCTAAAACTGTATTGAGATGTAAAACAAGGAGCTGACTGAGAGAAGTAGGTAAGTTTTAGGCTTATTTTTATTTATTTTATAATTGAAAATCACTAAGTTTGTACCATCATCCCGGAGTGAGGAAATCCCACAAAAAAGGAACTATATAGATTCATGTCTCGCTCCTCCTTCAGGACCAAACTACACTTAAGTTTGTATGTAGATATAAACTTAAATGTAGTCCTAATGTGACTGTGGGCGAAATTACTGCAAATGAGACTCAGGGGTATTTCCCACATCATAAAAGAGAGATAGAAGAGGCCTTTCGCGTCCTATTGTTCAGGAATCGTCTTCAGGGCTGAGGGAAAGAGATGGAAGAGCGTATAAGTAATTAAAAAAGGCAGACGGAAGAGAGATAGGTCAAGTAGGAGCAGGTTTTCCCCGCTCTTACTCAACCTATCTCTCTTCCGTCTGCCTTTTAACTACTGCTTAGCCAGACGAAAGAGACTGGTCATGTGATTTAGTGGTCGCTCCTACTTCTTTCTCGGCGTGAAAATAGGGGAAATGTGTATGTGCCAACAAGAACAGAAACAAACGACAAATAACGGAGAGGTGCATAAAGTGAAAATTACTGATATGACAATCGTACAATAGAAAGAACTAATTTAAACAAGCACAAAAGGGAGAAGCGTATTCAAGCGTAAATTCCAAGTGTATTTTTCCATCCATCCAGAGCTTCCTTTCGTCCCTTCGGCGTGTTCCATTGTTTTGGCAGTGTGCCAAACCCAGTCTTTATCACTTGGGCAAGCAGTATCTATTTATATGCCTTCCCACCTCTTTCTCTCAGACCTGAAGAATAGGATGCGAAAGGCCTCGTCTATCTCTTTTATTGTGTGGGAAATAGCCCAGAGTCTCATTTTCAATATAAACTTAAACTTATATCACAGTATGATTTGCAATTGACATTTCTTGAAATCAGTTTTTTTTTAATTATTAATTTACAATGAAAAATAAGAATACAACAAACTTTATATTTAAAAAATAATATATAAAAAGTCATTTGGAGAAGATGTAGAAAAGGATTCTAAATAGGCTTAACGTGCGTGGAATGAAATAGAATAAAATGGAAATAGATAAAACGCACTTACTTATGAAAAGTTGAATATGAAGTTTTAATTCCAACAGTTTCGGAATACTGTGCATATTCCTTCATCAGGGACGGCACAAACATATATGTTTGGAGGATGGTGAAGAGGGAGTTAGAAATATTAGAGATGGGGGAGTTTCTTGTGTTAATGATGGGTCTTGTTTTTAGGATATTGTCTTGTTTGGGTTTGTAGTTTTGGGCAGAAAGGTGATGATTGGAAATGTTGGATTTCTTGGGGTTAGTTTTTTATAGTAATGGTCAGAGAGGCCAATGTTAGTGTGTGCCCATAACAATAGATAAATACACCGACCTGATCACTTATGCCATTGATTGGGCACACACTAACATTGGCCTCTCTGACCCCCATCTCTAATATTTCTAACTCCCTCTTCACCATCCTCCAAACATATATGTTTGTGCCGTCCCTGATGAAGGAATACGCACAGTATTCCGAAACTGTCGGATTAATTCCATGTAAAACTTCATATTCAACTTTTCATAAGTAAGTGTGTTTTATTTATTTCCATTTTATTCTGTAGAAAAGGATTCCCCCAATCAACTCTTAATGAGTAGCGAAATGGATTCCAGAGTTCAATGGGTCAGTCCAATAACTGTCCATCTTGAACTTCTCAGAAGAAACCTGGTTCTGATAAGTGATGGAATTATCTCTCTGTTTTCTGCACTCATTCCTTACGGATGGAAATAGAAAGCAATTATGTGCTTTGTTTAATAACCTCATCGTATTGAAATGGGATATTATCAAATGCCAAGCCAAATAGGAACAACCACAAAGTTTTGAGTGGACTAGGGTCAACTGTTTTAAATGGACAAGCATTAATTAAGATTATGAAATACAAACTGAACTTCAGGTAGAATTTCTGATAAGATATTGAAGTCCTCTTTTGGTCAATCACAACATAGAAATGAAAGAAAATTTATTTACAGGAAAATGACTGTCTTAGGAGATAACAGTATATTCCAAAATATTACACAAATAAATCTATTAAGAAGTGGCTGTAAAAAAGATGATGATAAATCCAATTTCCATCAGGGAAAATAATTAAATGCAACTGTAGGTAAATTAAAAACTGGTTAAATTTATCATGTGCAAAAGAATTAAAAATTGCAATTAAAACAAAAGATAATGATGGTGATGTGATACCAACAATTAAAGTGATAGATTCAAAAGCTAGCATAACAAAGAACTGCTCCTAGTGCAGCTGAAAAGAAGAATCAAAGTTTGTGCTACAAAGATGTGAAGTGTAAAACCTAAATGTAAGGTTAGGAAATGTACTGATAACTATGTGTAATGAATTTATCGGTATGAATCCAGTGAAGTTGTACATCTTGAGATCCATGCTATGATAGTACTGATTATCTGGCGAGAATAAGCATTTAGATTCATGAAGAGGCTTATGAAGTATGTGATAGAAATAAGTCAACCAGTTGGAAACGAGTGATGCAACATTCAGTGTTTGAGAGCAATAACTCACTGGTCAAGCCCAGATAATGTTTATATTTCACAGGGATTTGTTCCTGAATTTAAAGAGAAAGAAGACAGCGATGTTTGCTGTAAAGTTATGAACTCATGAACTGTTACAGATAATTCTGTTGTACGTGTTCCAAGAATAAGATTGATGATTTGACAATATCTGTGTGATTATCTGTTAATATATATATAAAGTTTAGTAATACAGAATGAATATAGATTTACATGCGACTGTAGTAATACAGCTAAATAATTATTTAGTTTTTTGAGTCACTTGTTCTACTCATTTAATTAGGCTGATACTCCTTTAAAGTTAATATTCGATTGCAAACTTTTAAGAACTTTCTGTCCCAATCAAACAAGATTCTGTCCCTGGCCACAGGATGGCCCACAATCAAAATTCTGAATTTTGCGAAACATTTGAAAGGAAGTAACCACAACAAAGGATATTATTAAGTGAATCAAATTTTGAAAACAGAAAAACTTTAGTTCATAATAATTTATAAGCAGAGATATATTATGATCCATAACTGATTCACTGTTAGATGATTAACAGTGAATTGAGGTATGTTTTCTTTCTGCAAAACTAGATAATGATTAGATGCTGTCATTGTTAATGGCAAAATTTAACTGCTTAAGAATGTTAGTAAGAAAAAATAAAGATAAAAGCGCACAACAATTGAAGATCCACTGAGCTATTTTTGGAAGTTTTGATTCCCAGTACGAAAATCCCAAAAATAGCTCAGAGGATCTTTAATTGTTGTGCGTTTTTATCTTCATTTTTCCTTGTTTTCATTGTTATTTTCACTGAAAAGAAAGAAAGCATATATTAATACAGGGAAAGTTACTTTTAAAAAGAAGTAACAGTTGCTTAACACACACTAGATGGTTACTTCCTGTTTTGTTTTAAATCCAGCCAAAAAAGAATCAATTATCCACTGACTCAATGATTTCTTTAGAATTTGAGGAATCATTGCTCCACAGATGCAACTTAGGCCACTCTAGAAACTGTCATTGCAAACCTTCTCAGATATTAGTAGCTTCTTGTGAAATATTAGGGAAAAAAAAAAGTAATGCCATTTCATTTGTCTGTTACAGTTACCCTATTGCAAAAGTAATAGTGTTGCCAAACATTACCCACAAAAAGTACATTTTTTTCTACAATTACATGCCACTACTGGTTTTGGGCTTTCTGAAAGCCAGAAACACTCCATTTGTCAATATACTGTAATTTATATTTTTATTACTATTATAATAACAAAAACTTAAATACCTCTTCAGAGTAGTAATCTGCAGGCAAGGGTGGATAATCACATTGTTCAATCTTTTTACACAAAGAATATAAATTCATTTTATCACCATAGAAAGGAGATTGTAAGGCTGCCATCTGCAAAGAAAACAACATAATGAGCAATTATAAAATCTTTCAAATTATTTGCACTCTTAATAAACTCAAAATGCTAAAATACTGAGAGGTTTTAAGCTCAACTTTGTGCTTTGATGATTTTTTAAAAAATAAATATACATTAAAAAAAAAAAAGAAGGATACAATTGCAAATATTTAATATTTTAAAAAGCCATATCCAGAGCAAAGTACTTTCACAAAAATTAAAATTAGGAAAAAAAATTAATAAAAGCAAAAACTGAGATATATGTATTTCAATTTAGTAAAAATGGTGTATTACGAGTATTTATTTACTGTTGAATTTTGGAATGAATAGAATTTCAATATAAGACGCACTACAATCTTATTTTTTTCTGTTTTTGTCTTCAATGCACTTGTTAGCACTGTCAATTACAGTGTTCCCAAACTCTTCCACATCAATGTACTTATTAAAAACTTCAATTTTCAACACAGTACAAGCAAAAGTTATTTTTCATCAATATAGTATGTTTTGTATTAAATATTATTTTCAGGAAAATACTTTTTTCATATTAATGGATAAATATTTTCCCAAATAGCGCATTCTTCCGTTTTTAACTACAGCTATGTGGATGAAATATAAATGGAATAAAAAAATCTATCTAAATTTATAATTATGATAAAAAAATTTATAGTTAGAATTATAGATAGTTTAATTACAGTGAGACAGCTTTTGACATAGAGGAAATGAAAATCAAGAAGACGTTTCAAGATCGTAAACACATATTTTTTTCCACTATCTTCCTTTATTAACAATATTTCGTTTTCTGCAAAACAAAATAAAATATTGTTAATAAAGGAAAATAGTGGAAAAGAATGTATGTTTACGATTTTGATATAATAAGCATGATTTTAAGAAAACATATATTTTAATCATAATAATAGAAATTAGAAATCCAGGGAATTATTTGAATATTTATGTATTTGTGCAAAAGCTTTTTTCTCCCCCTTCGAACATGTTAAACAGGTTTAATAATCATATTATTAGAAATTTTACATAAAGAAATTTGCAACCATTTCATAGCAGATTGGCTTGAAAACTCTTTAAATAATATGCTATGGAAAGATACATCATCTGGCCTTCATTACATCAAATAACATTTAATTTATATATATTTTTATCATTTGGCTGCATATAAGCAATTAAGCTATTTAGTTCAGACAATTTTGCTACAACCTTGGATCACATTCTTTCCATCTCAGGTTTTGTTTCTCTTTATTAACTGACATTAAGAATATTTGCTAAATATTCTAAACTATTGCTTTTCCTTTTCTCTGTTTAATTTTTCCCTATTCTTTCTGGTCAGTAAGGAGAATTTTATTAGAAATCCATACATTGAAGCCTTTTTCTGGAGTGAACATGAACAGATAGACTACTTATTATTTTTGAAACATTCTGACTTTTAAATTCAAGGGATTCCATCTCACAGTTTAAATTGTAACTATTTGCCAGCATAAGGCAACACAATAACATGTTTTTCATTTTGTATTTACTACTTCTTTTAATTTCAATGAACCAGTCTTCATTACCTTCTATAACAAACATTCTTCCAATTTGGATAGGTTAAGGATAATGATCATCAATATGAACATCCTCTAGGATAATCCAATACCAATCCTGCACAAATCCTGCTTTTATTTGTATGTGGGCTTCACAAACAAATGTTAATGATATCGTGTTTTCTTTCAGCCATTACACCACATATAATTAATCGTAGGTGTATTCAGAATGGGAATGGTTATGATGGCAGTAGTCATTCAACCAAAAGAAAAAAGTTGTAGCCCTTCTCAGATGATGGTGGGTTTACAGACAAACCGATGAACTTTCCAACCAGAAAAACAAGTCCAAAATACTAGACTTATTCCATTTCAGATGCAATTGGAGGGTTAGTGGGGAGTTCAACCAATGGGAAGTAATCTTTGTCAAACATTCTTCGTGCATTGTTTCCTGTAGGTGTCAATATACAATTCCATAATTTAGAAAGTCCTTCCAGAATGTTCACCACAGTTCACTACAAAATCTGCTGCTTGAATTTCTTATGTATAAATGTCAAAGGCATTTTGCTAGAATTCTTACAAAACAAAAACCTATATTTTCCCAATATCATGACAATAAACAGATAATAGAATAAAAGCACCGAAAAGCTATCATGAAAAAGAAGTCAAGAATCATTTTCTTCTGGTAATTCCATTCTGCATTTTTTATTTCTATCTTAAGTTAATATCAATAATAATATGGTGATGTAACAATGTAACGATTTTGTAATAATGATAGGTATAAACTTTATATTTTTGAAATATTAATATTAGAAATGTATTTTATATTGAATGTAGATTATATAGCAGAATTCTTCCTTGAAATGAAAATAATACTCAAAAATTTGCATGGAAGAATAATTAGGCATTACATTCATTAACAGAATGATATAAGCACTTAAAAAAAATAGTTAACAGAAATATATATACCTCATACAATAAACATCCCAAAGACCAAATATCAGATCTGAAATTATAACCATGCTCGTGTATTCGTTCTGGTGACATGTAATAGGGTGTACCAACTAAAGGAGAACAAGGACAATTAAGGATTAAATTTATTAAATAAATATATGCAATTATCAAAACATGAAAAAAAAAAAATGAAAAAAGCTTTAACATGCATAAGATTTTTCAATAAAAAGGATTTGGCCAAATGCACACCAAAGACTTTCGCACCTGAGCTATCATCAATGTGAATTTGAGACAGTTGTTTCATCTTTATTATGACTCTTCAGCCAGATTTACTCTCTATGATATCTCAGAAAGGTGCATAATGTTATGGGAACCCCTTCCATTCCCCGAAGTGGCTCTCTTTTATTTCCCTTGAGCAGGGCAGCACAAGATTTGTTACTTAGAAGACCAGTTATTTATTACTGTCGTTTTATCGAGGACAACTTCTCAGGATCTAAAAGCCTTTTATTAAATCATTTTTACTGAAAAAAAAAGTGTTAAATATACATTCATATGATAGATCAAAGAAAACAATGACTCTCCAAGAAAAAAAGCACAAAATAAAATATGCTGAGTTTTTTTCTTTTTTCTTTTTTCAAATGCAATGAAGGCAGGGAGAGTTTACAATCTCTCAACCTCAATTCCCTACCTCACATGTTAATAGTTCTTAGGAATATACAGATGTTACAGTTAATCTCTCAATGGCAATTTTACAATCTTGTCTTTTAACTCTTTGAACAATTTTTTTTCTGTTTTGCTCACAAAATGATGATGGACATGCTTTACACAAACTCACATTTTTTCTTGCCTTTATATTTTGAGTTGACTTTATATAAATAGTAATGCAGGAAGATTAAAATATGTCAATCCCTGAATAGAAGAGACAGACAATAGAAAGTAGAGTTTCATACAGTTGTTAGCAAACTACTAAAAGAATATTGTTATGAACATTAATAGAAAGAGAACATTAATTTCCATCGATCACATGTGAAGGATATGAAGCTATAACTACATTCATCCAATAAGTTGATACCTGCAATGAAAAACATTGTAACTTAAAAAATATCATATTTGAGTTACGATTGTTTTCGGATGATAGCCTTGAATAGCCAATGGTACCACATCAGCTTGTACTAGTTGTATACTGTGAACATACTTATTTTTTTTTTGCAGAATTCTTCTCCCCATGCCCTCAATAGACTATAGCTGAATTTTGGTTCTTGTTTTGTTATTTTAAATCCTTATTTTTTGATAGACATTTAAACTTATTTTGATGCTCCTGAAAATTGCTGAAATTGAGCTACAATGTTTTTCATTTGGGGGTATCAAAGTATAGTTTTCTATGAAAATGATCAGAAAAGATTGGACAACCTCATTTGCACCAGCAAAATGGAGTTATGATAAAGAATAGAAAAGAATTTTAGGTATTACAAGAAAAAAGATACAAAGTCAGAAAATGAAATGAATGTCAAACAATCAAAGTCAAGTTATTGAAGATGTAAGTAGAGAAGTGAATATACAAGAAATGATGGAACACAAAGAGTTGAAAGTGTATTTTAGCATTCAATGATAAACAAATACAAGAGTAGGAATTCTTTAGTTATATAGAGCTGGCAGACAAAATTTACTGGGAAGATGTAGTTGAATAGATCAACTATCAAATCCTAACAGACAATACTGGGAGGAAAATCAAAGGAAAAAAAGGAATACTAATTACTCTCAACTTTCAGATCCGAGATTCAGGAAAAAGGCTACAAATTGATGGAAAAATAAATGAAAATTGTTGCAATCTCTCAAATGCTTTTAAATTAATGCATGATGTAAACTTTAACTTACCTAAAGAATGAGCTGCAGTTGTTTTAGAACTAAAAAATCTACCCAGTCCGAGATCACCCAATTTTACGACTCCTTGGGCAGTTATGAAGACATTTGCTGGCTTAATATCTAAAAGGAAATGAGATAATGTTGATGAAATATTTCTTAAAAGAGACCTTCCTACGGTATCCAGCCAATAGTGTGACGTTCTTCCCCCCACTAGGACCTGTGTATGACCTCTTCTTAGGTCAGGAACTGCTGTTACATTACGACACAGGCTCTGTAGGTCCTGTAACTGTTACAGGAACATTTACTGCTAAAATTTTATGCACAATTTCATGCATCAATCATCCCATATAATCATAAAATTTAAGAAAAAAAGATCAGAAATAATAAAAAGCATTAGGAATTTTCAAGTCTTAAAATTTACTTTAATAATTTAAATCTTATCAAAATAAGTTAATTACTTTTTATTCGCAGTACAAATAGTCCCAGTACGAAATCATATTACTGACAAATTTAAAGAATCATGCTTAAAATGTCAATTTGACTAAATTTCCCTTACAACTTTTCACACAAAAAAAATGCATAAATAAATAAATAAAATAAAATTTCTATGAAAGTGCAGTCCTGTATTTCATAGATGATGATAAAATATCCTTTCTGAGTGTGAGGTGACATCACCAGAAGGAGGTATGTCATCACATCATCAAGATCTAATAAATAATCTTATATATTTTCCATAAAATTCAAATTTAGTAAACTGTAAACTACAACAAACATCAAAGTCACTTTCATATTCAGAGAACTGTCCCAAAACAAAGCCAGTAACAAGAGAAGTCACAAAATCTTGCAGGAACACAGCTAACCATCAGGAAGACAATCACCATCAAAGGTTATACAGATATTTTGAAGTGTTTAGGATAGTGTTTATGAGTATCAGGACTCAAAAGAGATTCCTTAAATATATTCCTTTTACTGCTGTCTCCTTTTCTGTTGGACCATGATATAGTTTTACTGAATCTTCTACTTACATTCCACACAAAATAAATAGACAGGAGAAACATCCTGAAGACAGTTTTTCTTCCAGTCTTCAATGGACATCTCAAATACAAATTGTAAAAGTAATCATCTATTTTCAGGTGCAAGCATATCATAAATCAACGTCTATTTCAGGGGCACATACAGAGGTCTTTCAACTGTGGCCTAGAAAACACTGTCATTCTTCCTCTCATAATCATGGACAATTAAGACAGGACAACCTAGGAACCAGTTTCCTTAGAACTTCTTAACTACAATATTCTGTAAACATATTACAATGCCAACATTTTCTTGAATACTGCTATCTTTTAACCAGGACTTATAACCATGCATTTTCAAATTCCATCAGAGCATGTCCCTTTCCCAAGTCAATCAACAAATCTGAATGGATAACACATTATACACTTCTAACTGTGATACAAGAGTGGAATAGTAAACTGAACAATAATAGAACTTATAATATTTTGACTGGACTAAGTATATTGGAAGATGAAAGAGTGGAACAAAGAAAAGAAAGTAAAAATAAAAAGCACTTACTTGATAAAAATAAAATAAAAGTTGAGTAATGGAGAATTATTCAATAGTTTTGGAATACTCTGTATATTCCATTATCAGAGATGGCACAAACATGTAGAACACAAGACAAAAATATGTGGCGATGGTGTAGGGTTAATTATGATGGAATATGCAAAGTAATATGTAACTGTTGGATAATTCTCCATTATTATATTTTTATCAAATAAGTACATTTTATTTTAATCAATCAAAATAATGTAATTTTCATTCAAAAAATAAACAGATAAATTCCTCTTACCTCTGTGCATCACTCTTTTGGAATGCATATGATCTAAAGCACTACAGAGTTGTACAAAATACTTCCAAATCGTTCTTTCTGGAATTAAACGCTTTTGTTTCTTGAAATGCTAAAAAAAAAAAAATTAATAGAAGTATTAAAACATTTTCTGATCTTAATTTTAGTATCTTGTTATTACATTTTCCAAATCTGGATGGACAAGTGACAGTTTCCTAACGTCACACTGATTTATTTATTTATTACTTTCCCCTGTAATTCTTTGGTTGTGTGTTTGAATCTTAAGTGAGGCAGGTTTTCTTGATTTTTCACAGACCATGTAACTCAAGTAGCTCAAAATATCGGGTTTGGCTCTTGGCAGAAATAGTTTCGGGGGTATTTTAAGTATTTTTTTTTTATGCCAATTGGTTTTTCCTGTAGCAGGCCCTAGGGATTACCCAGCCTTCTTTCTAATGAGATCTCACTGAGCCATTTCTTATGACTGAAATTATTCATTTGTAACTAACTTAATTGTGACAAACTGTGACTTTTGTTATCTGCCACCAGAAAACTAAACTGGTAACGTTTAGATCATGCTTCGTAATGAAACAAATGCTTACTAGAGTCAAGAATCTAGTGAAGTTTACGACAACAGTTGACTACAACTAAAATTTTGATATTTTGACTATCTGGAATTTCACTCCTACAAAAATGGGCATCAATCGTAATAATGTCTAAGAATTAATCAAACATAAGTATTTTTTAAATCCAAACAAATTTTTCATTGTACATGGTAGTAATGTGATCATATACACTTAGGTGTCACTTTATTAGGTACAGCTAACTATTTACATGAAGCTTGGATATATCTAAGAAAAGCAACTTAGTATATAAAGGATAATAATTGCTGTATGAAATTAAATATTTTTGTTATCTTAGATTTTAATGTCTTCTACTGAATAAATTAAATTTTTGTTTTATGTTGTAGTACATCTGTACACTGCAATATCTACAATGAACTTTTGGAAATTAAATCGATAATGAATGTAGTGCACTGGTTTGTGTGTCATATGTAGTCTGTATATTGTATTAATGATCATATAACACAGAATACAATATTATAAGTATACTATTATATCTCCATACATTATATAACCTTTGTTATTAAATTTTTATACTTGAATGTAGGGAAAAGTTGCCACCACACTCAAAAAGGCTGTCGTTAAACATCGGTATTTAAATAAAATTAGAGAAACAAAGACACAATAGAAATGTTTGTTATTTTGAACTTGAAATCAAAATATGTTTATAAATATAAAACTGATAACAAATTACGATAAGAGTGGTTCATTTGATCTCTTTATTATAAATGAAATAAATAGATTATAGATGACTCTGCTGAAGTTGTGGACCCTACAACCAACCTAACCTTGAAAATATGTACAATGTTATAACTGATATGATTTAAACAATTTTAAATGTGCATGAAAAATTAGAACAATATAACTTACCTTAATCATTCTAGATAAATCACCAGCATCTGCAAGTTCTAAAACTATATTTAATTCATTGTCTTCTATAAATGAAGCCAAATACTTTATCACATTTGGGTGGTTTAATTGCTGAGGAGGAAAGAAAAAAATATTAGGTTTGGTAAATGAATTCAGATAGAAATAACTGATTCAATAATTCACATAAGTACAACAAGAAATGACAACCAAGGAAGGCACAAGGGAAAGTAAAAGGATTTCACACCCCTAGCTGTCACTGACAAGAGACTGGAACGGCCATATCGTCCTCTTTGGGACTCGTCAGCCAGCCATACTCCATCGCTGACAGACTCAGAAGGTGCTAAAGGTTAAGGATCCCAGGCCTCACTCCGAAAGCGGGACCTTCCCCAGAAGAAGCCCCACCAAAAATAAACAATAAAACAAAAAATGTCTATTCCCTTCTAATAAATTCCTTTTCAGCCAACGCAGGAGAAGAAATCGACATTTTTGTATTATTGTGTATTTTGGATTGGGTTTTCTTTTGGGGAGGGTCCTGCTTGAGGATCCTTAACCTTTCGCACCTTTTGAGCCTGTCATTGGTGGAGTTTGGCTAACTGATGAGCCCTAAAGAGGATGAAAAGGCAGTCCCAGTCGCTTGCCGATGACAGCTAGGAGTGCGAAATCCTTTTGTTTTCCCTTGTTCCTTCCTTGGTTGTCATTTGTTGAATTATTAGATGAGTTATATTCCTTATTAGGAAAACACTGTTTTACTATACCTGTAACAGATTAATCTCTTTCATACAATCTAGCCTTGCCTTGGCATCCATCATTTCAAATATCTGTTTAAAAAGTAGAACAATTATTGTTAAATTTGGAGGATTTAAAGTGTGGCAAATGACGCTCGTTAAAAAGAATTGTTTGTTCACAATAATATTTAATATTCTAAGTTTCCAAGAAGGCATTTTATTGGTAATCTAGAAGAAGCTTTAATGATATTGCATTTCACCATTAAGGAGAAATCCTAATATTATTATCATAAACGTAGTAAATTTATATTTTTTATGGAAGGAATGAAAGAAAAAATACCCTGCAATGTGTACATAAGTAACTGATTTTTTTGTTTTTGTTTTTTTCAATTTGTTTACATTTGGTTTTTTTCCCTAAATGGCATTTTGAGAAAAGGTGAGGTTTTAAAATTTCAATGTATTTCGAGAAACGACGACCTTGATGGGAAAAAAATACAATTACCTACGTAGAAACTCTATGGAAAATGGATACTATTTAGTAATTGGCTTACCTGCACTTTCTTCAAGGCGACCACGGCTCCGTCCAGTTTGCACCGCGCCCTATAAACTACACTGAACTGTCCTTTGCCAATCTTCTTTTCAATGTCAAAGTTGGAAAGGGTGCCATAGATCGAATCCCCCGACGAAAGACTCAATAATTCGCTTTCCATTGCAGCAGTGTCTGTCATCGCCGACTCAAAACACGCCTCTGGTATTAAATCGAAACTGCGAAAAAGATCAAACTAACCCCTGACACTTTTAAATCCCCAGTCTTCCAAGGAGAGAGAGAGGAGTGTTTTGGGTGGACATTTCTCTGCCTCAGCCCTTACAGAAACGAAATACCATTGGATTTCAAAACTCTTAGAATAGACGGCAGGAATATTCACGGAATGAAAATATGAACTTTTATCGCAATGGAGTTGTTGTGGATGTCGTAGCCTGTTGCTGTAGCAACCACGTCCCATTACTCAACTAATCAATAACACAAATACCAATTTTCTGACAATACTTTTTTTTTTTATTGGGCTTTTATTTTTTTTTTTTTCCTAATGTACCTTAGAGAAGAATGGTCTTAATTTCCTGTGTTAATTTTCTTCTTTTTACTGGCATTTTAATATATACTGAATATTTTTTTTTCTTCTGCCAAAGCAGACAATGTCAAATTAATCATTAAAACAAGCGTGACATGGATATGTTATTTATCCTTCTGCAATACAGGAAGCAATTAATCCTGCATCGAAATGCTAACATAAAATAATAAAAGCAAAGCAAAACTTAATTAATGGAAAAGAAAATGCCAATAAATCGATTTTCCCCCAAAAAACAAATTGATGTTCATTTGTTATAATGTATTTAAATATCTTCTGTAGCATCTTTCTCAATAAATCATTAATAAAACTGCTCAACAAGGTAAAAAACTAAAATATAAACAAAGGTCCCTTCATGAATAAGTTATACTGTGATTAAGGCTGGGTACATTAAGTACAGCCTTAAATTTATGTAAAGTTCAGACACTAAAAGTTTGGGTAAGCACGCCCGTCCTCCATTTTGCTTTGAAACCCAGTGCTCCCTAGCGGAGAAATTGATGATTAATGATGATGATTTCAGCTTATTATAATAAAAATAAATTAAACAAAATTTTTTTATGAAAAACGCTTTAAATAAGAAAAAAAATATTTAGAAAAAAATAAAAATAATCGAGTTAAACAAGGAATTAACATTTTTTTTCTTGCATTAAAATCAATGGCGAAAAGTATGGCGGACTTTGAAATTACAAATATATAAATACTACCGGTATATTTTTTCTTCTATATTGTTATTACCACTATTGAACAAAATATTTATTATAAAAATTAAATATGCTCTGATTAATTTTGAAAATCTTCTTTTTTATTTTATTCCCTGTTAATTTTTATGTTTTTATATATTTCTTTTTGAAGGATAAATGTCAAGCTTGGCCTGATAATAATAATAATAACTTTATATTTTAATATTTCAATATGATAGACTAGTGGTTTTAATTCAAGACCCGCCATACAATTTATGATTTACAGACTCAAGCCATCCTTGATGAGCGTTTCTTTTTATTTTTGGGCATCTGCTCTATAAACTTGAACCCCTCCCAAATAAAATCGCATATACTTTTTTGAAGAGGTCCTTACTTTCTTCTGTGCGCAGACAATGAAATTGTAAAACTCACTTATCCAAAAAAATGAAAAAAAATCATAAAATAAACAAGTCTATAAATCTTATAAAATATTCCTATTTTTCCAAAGTTTCGAAAGTAAACCAATCTTTTTCAAGCATTGAAATTACATAATGTAAAATGTCGCAATAGTTACCATCGAGGTAGAATCGTTATCTCATGGACATTAATTATCTTATAATAATTTAATAGTAAATTGCACGTTGTTTTTAATAAGAAAATGTTTAGAAAATTTACAATGAATTTCATTTGCTTTTATACCTGTTATGAGACCTGTTTATACTCTCTCATTGAAAATTTCTTTTTAAGAATTCTGTTGAAATGTATTTCAGAATTTCTTGCGAAATGTAAACAGAACGATTGCATTGCCAAGCCTCTAATTAAGTATCTCTTCTAATCAACTCTGGTGAAACAAAAATTTTCAAGTTACAATGAAATAACAGCAGTTAAAATATGAAATACATTTCAACAGAATTCGTAAAAAGAAATTTTCATTGAGAGACAATGCAACAGGACTCAACACAGAAAGCAAACAGTCTATAAATACAAGTCTACTATTATGGTTTACACATGTTCCGTTCAAGTTTCTCTAAACAAAAATTTTTTGAAGATATTGTAAGGATATATCTTTGTTTTATTTATTTATTTTAATTTTTATGATTTTTTTGTGTATTCCAATATTTTTCCGTTTCTTATTTATAATTGATTTATTTGTTAACCGTCTGCTCATTTAAATTTGTCTTCGCTGATTTGTTAATCCCTCAACCAATCAATTTGTCTGTTTTTGTTAGATTTAAATTGCTCCAATCATCATTGACTCCTTTGTTTGTAATTGTCTATTTACATCAGCGTTTTTGTTAAACAAAGCAGAGATCTTACTATTACAATTTTACATGCACTGTTCTTGTTGTCATTAAAAGGATGAAGCCCATGCATCTGCTTAAACAACATTCTTTATATGCGATAAAAATAAAAACTATATACAATAAAAAAGACCGGTTTCTGTCCCGAGAGGGACCTTTATCAAGCATAATTGATATATTTATTATCAATGCTTGATAAAGGTCTCTCTCGGGACAGAAACCGGTCGTTTTTATTGTATATAGTTTTTATTTTTATCGCATATAAAGAATGTTTAAGCAGATGCATGGGCTTCATTCTTTCAATGACAAAAAACAGAGATCTTGTTTTGACTAACTAGGCCCCCCCTCTGGTAAGTTTGAGATAATCCAAGAAGAATCGATTCCAAGCGGTTACGGCAAAAAATGATATTTCAATCTTGTAATCTCCGTGGCCTAATGGATAAGACGTCTGACTTCGGATCAAAAGATTGCAGGTTCGATTCCCATTGCGAACGTTTCGTTGTAGTAATTATTTCTGTTTTTTACAGGAAATTAACAATTGCGCCGGACAGACAGACAGAGAAATAAAAGATTTTAGTAGTAATATAGATTGTGTTAACTAAGTATATCCTAAACCTAGACACCACCGCCACATATCGTGACAATATTTCGATTTTGGTAAATTGAAAATGTTGGTTTTGTAAGTGCGAATGTTCGTAAGTCGGTTGGTCGTAAGTTGGGACTACCTATATAACATGGTTATGTGACAAGATCAGTTTTACAAATAAATAAGAAGAATTTTTGGAAATTATGTGAAAATAAACATCCCGAATACTAAGTAATGGGAGCTAAAATGGTAAAGAAAACAAGATAAATAATTCATAGTCAGACCATTCTAAATTTTATTAAGGTTAATAAAAGATGTTAGCTTTAGTTTTTTTTTTTTTTTTTTTTTTCATATTTTAGATCGTGGATGACTTAAATAAATTCAGAAATCCATAGCAGTGAATCGATTGACCAAACACACTTAAAATAAAAATAAAAACAAACAAAAAACTGAATTGCGTGCGGTTTTAGAATTTAAGGGCACAGCTTACGCAAATACTTAAGCTTTATTGTGGCGTAGTGAGACAGTTGGGGATTAAAAAATGGCCGGAAATGACAGGCTGTGGATCAATGAATAGGACTGGATTGAGATCAGGATTCAGCTAAAGGATAGTTACGTCGTAGAGGGGATTTGAAAGTAGCTCCAGCTATTGTTATATTGCTGTTGACAGATAAATGTTTACAGCTTTAGAAATAAATAAAGGCAACATTCTTTTTTTATTTGGCTTATGCATGTTTGTATATCAAAAATAATATGCAGGGAATGCCATAGGATTTAGATTAGTTATAGGCTGAGATTATCCATCGCTGAGGCTCAATTTAGAGCAGAGCTCCTCAACCGGTGGGACGCGAGAAAATTCTGAACGTGCAACTGTACCAAGCATGTAACTTAAACAAATGCTCGTATCTTGTATAAAAATCGAGACATCAAATAACTTGAGCAAACAGAAAAATGAAATACATTGTAGTTCGTCCGTAAGAATTAAAATTTAAGAAAAGTACCAAAAATCAAGGCTGTACTTGAATAAATCCTCATGCCTTTGAGTCTATCATCAGAGGGAACGGCCGTTTCGTCCTTTTGGGGACTCATCTGATGATAAACTGAAAGGTGTGAATGTTATTCATGTGCAGTCTTGGTTTTTGATTCTTCATAATTTTTCTGCATTTGTTTCTTTAGAATAATAAAAATATAAGTCATATTTAATGGGTTTAAAAATGTTTCAAATAGACTGACTGTTAAATTCACAGGTAAATCATACGATTCTATTGTAGCAATGAAACATTTTAGTGGTGCCACGGGATTTCTGCTAATATTTGCGCCCTGAGGCAAAAAAACGATTGACAGACACTGACTTAGAGAGAGAGAGAGAGGACTGAACGCGCACATGCTAAACAAATCAATCGTTTTACAGGCATCAGTCCAGTCATTTCAATGAGAGGTCATTTTTGAGGAATGGAAGGTTCTTTGTGGAAGCGATAAAATAAGCGTGTCTCTGTATTAAATAGCCAAAGTACTCAATTTTATGAAAATCCGTCCTGCCGTTTTAACGTGTACAAACAGACAAAAGAGAAAAATGTTCGAGTGGAATAGAAATACTTTGTAAGCTCAGTTGCTATGGAAACAAGAAGTTCCTGAATGAAGTCAACTTCCCTTAAGATTCTGTCGTTTATTTTTCTATCTTTCTTTCTTTTTGTAAATATATATATATATAGTATATCCAATAATACACGTCTTATTATTTTTTGCGAATAAAAAAAAAAAATTCGCAATAATTAATTTGCTAGTCTATTGTTTAATCACTAAATAATTTTTTTTTGAAGAACATGATATTTTATTGTTTAGAATTAGTTGTGTGATGTCTAATTATACATAATAATATTTAATAAGTCAGACAATTAAAGTCTGTGGCTTTGTTATTAATTGAACTTGCCATTCTTACAATTTTGATATTTGTGTCTATACCTTCATATCTACTGAAATTACTGTGTTTTTTTTTTTCTTGTATTTCTAACGTAGAAACTTTTTATATATTTTCTTAATCTAGTGTCTTTTTCATTTGTTAAAGTCAAATTTTTATGTCGTTTCTTTTTAGCAGAGCTTTGCTATTTGCGACTCCTCAATTGCTGTATTTTTAAGAGCTCTTCCGTGTTCTTTTACTCTCCTATGTAAAATTTTGATATCTAAGTAATTCTATTTTTGGATTTAGTTTTTTCAGGGATTGCGCGAACGCATATCCCCGCTACCATAAATTAC
>JAFIDM010000006.1:14244319-14262463 GCA_023159025.1 Thereuonema tuberculata
ATATATATATATATATATATATATATATATATATATATATATATAAACCATAAAACAATTTGAACTACTCAACATAATTATAGTGTATCCAAAAAACAAGAATTTTCCGAAGCAAATTGACGCTTTCATTACTTTAAATATTGTTTTGTTTATTTTTTTTTTAAGTCGTAGAAATAATAATAAAGAAAAGACATGTATTGTCCTCCCAATGAATGATGGCCGCCCTGTTTTTGTGAGATCTGCGCATGTATCATCGATTAGTCTGGTCAGGCACGTCCGTCTGATTTAATGAAAGGAGGTCGCCATTGTGCTAATCGCTTGTTACTTTGCAAAAGAGCATTGTATTTATAAATAATATATATTTATTTATTTATATAAATGCTTATTGTTAGAAACTGGTATTGAAATAACGCTAAATAGTCGAGAGAAGTTTTAATTTGGCGTTATCAACATGTCTTTCTCAGTGAAAACAGACTACGTCATCCATTGTGACAGGAAAACATAATTGATCAGCTACCGGAAGGGCTGCGCAGTTCAAACTTCCGCCGGCCATCTCTCATTTGGAGGACAATATGAAGCTGCTAAATATCAAAATATCGTAAGCTGCTAAATATCAAATTTCCCATTTCCTAACCAGCTAATTAAATCCCGAAATTCTGAATTCTGATCAAAATCTGAAATTCGATTAATTTAAATGAAATCAGAGTAGGAACAAATTTAAACAGATTACAGTTGTTTACATCAAAAGAAATTTAGTGAGAGCACAGCACCTATTAAACCTAGTCTCTCGTTGATAAATAAGCACTCTAAGATGCGATATTTCACGTCACAAAAGAATACGAAAAAAGGACGTGTCGGACAAATGGATTAGTCGTTCCAGTCAGACCAGCGCCATTTGTTATTGAAAAACTTTAACTGTTGTAAACTATTCGTGAATGAAAGGAAAAAAAATGATATTGCATATTATACTTGGGCGTGATCATATTATTACTGTAAATTCCAATGTTAACTCTTATTTTTTAATTATAAATTTTATATGTTGTGTTCAGAAGTTCACTCGCCAACTATATCATGTTTTGAAATATTATCAGTAGTTGTGGAATTGTTTTGTTGAGGATGTGATTTATTTATTTATTTATTTATTTATTTATTTATTTATTTATTTATTTATTTATTTATTGTTATTATTATTTTTTTTTGATATCGTGATATTGAAATTAATGCATTTTGTCCGTTTTTTTTTTGTTTTATTTTTTATTTGCTTTGATGTTGGTCAAGAAATACCAAAACTAACAGAAATCTTCCTTATATTAACCTAAACCTAATGGTATAGTTTAGGTACCAAAAGAATACGGAAGGAGCAATTGTTCAGTATTTAGATGATTTTTAAAGAAATATTTATTTTTTAAAAACAAATCGAACTTTCTTGTAATAATATATAATAATAAACAGACTAAAGGCATTGTGAGTCAACAATGAAAAGGCACACAACGGCCGACAGCATGTCCCTTGCTGGAAGCATTGTCGACCGGTTGAGAACATTGCACATTTTGTTTTTGGAAGAAAAGCGAAGAAGAGGTTCATCTCCTTGTTCCATGAACTAGTTTGCAAGAAGTTTTATCTGTGTAGATTGAAACGATGTTTTAATAATCCCGAATCCGTTTTAGAATCGTGTGATCAATAGACCACAAATAGAAAGGAAATAGGGATTACGTTAAGTCCTCTTAGACATCACGAAGTCTTCATCGAAGGATACTCCAAGATGGCGGGTAGCCACCTGGATTGAACTACAGCTAAGGCCTATAGGAAGAAGCCTCGTGAGTGTTTGTTCGAACTGTGAACTAATTTTAATGACTCAAATCTTTTGTCTGTTTGAACTGTAAAGCAAATTTAAGGACTCAAACTCTTCACCAATAAATAATGCCTAATTGAAACATATTTAACTTAACGATGAATAAATTATAGAGCTAGTTTAAATTTTCTTAGTTTTTTTCTCTTTTAATTTTAAAATGTTTTAATATCAAACAGCAATTACTAATGGGCTAATCATTCCAGGTATCTCAGCGACATCTATTGATGAAAAACTGAACTGTTTATGAATGAATGTAAAACTTATTGCATGTATCCCATAATAATGTAATTCGTTATATATTGGGCTTACCCATATTATTCTTATAAATTAAAATAGTATCTTTATTTTTTTTTATTATCAAATTTACTTACTAATTGATTTGTTATATTTATATTTTGAACACCTTCTGAAATGTGGATTTCCTGGCGTGATTAAAAGTTGTGGCGATTTCCTTATAACGGGAAACTTTGGCGAAAGTAATTTATATCTTCAAATTAGTAGGAATGAACTGATGGACGTGCGTATTTTGATTTACAATTGCATTCTAAGTTCATTTTCTTAACCCCCAATCCTTTTTTAATGTCAGGGAAAATATATATCCTATCATGCGGCATGAAAAGGTGATGGGTAAAATATTTATCTTAAGTCATTTTATAATAAAGTCAGTAATAAGATCGTAAAAATTTTCTTTTTCTTTGCAGGAAAATTACTGCAACGAGAAGTTATTTGAAATAATTTATATAACAAGAATTTTCAAATAAATTAAATAGCAACATTTAGTAAGCAAAATAAATTGTATTTAACGATAAAATTTACACATTCAAAATTTTAATATGAAATAAAAAACAAATTTAAAATCTAATTCAAAATTACAAATAAAAAAATAAATAAATAAATAAATAAATAAATAAATAAATAAATAAATAAATAAATTTAATATCAACGAAACAAAAATTTTAAAAGTAAACATAAAAAAAAAAATCACATTAAAAACATAAAAATAACAATACAAATTATAAATTTGTTACAAATAATTGCTTACATTTTAATATTCATCTGAGATTTCGGGCGCCTTTTTCGGGTCCCTTTTCTTTCCTTTTTTGGACCCGACAAAAGCATCTGAAAGCTCAGGTGAATATTAAATGTAAGCAATTCTTTTATAATTTTTATTATTTTTAATTTTTAATTTTATTCTTATTAATTGTGATTTTCTAAAATTTATTTTTAAATTCGTATTTCGTTCATGTTAAACTGAATTTAATTTTTATTTTATTTGTTTCTATATTTATATTAGATTTTAAATTTGTTTTTAATTTTTATTTTGAGCTGATGCTTTGATTTAACTGCATAGATGGACATAATTTTATCTTAATTTAATATATTTTATTTTCCTCACTGAATTTGTTCAGTACAATATAAGTATTTCTAGATATTCACGGATTTGAGAATATCTCGCAATGTTAATTTCGATAGCTATGTGACGATGATTTTTTTCAAATTAATTATTTAAAATTAGAATATAGAAAAATGTATTTCAATGTTTGTTTTTTTGTGTGTGTGATTATTTAGGGAAAAGTTAGAAAAATTTATTTCGAATTCTGACGGAATCTTGGGTAGTAGCGCCAAGTATGGATCGAAAGAGTGTTGAGCTAGTTCCGAGCATCACCACCAGAGGTCGTAGAACAATGCGGGAAGGATGCAATGGGCATTTGACAGGGATCTATGGAATTGATCATTTCGGGCACTGATTACAGCATCCGTTGTCAGATAATGTGACGGCACAGAAATCCAAAAATGGTCACAACGAAGGTAAGTGGTGTTTTTTTTTGTTACTTCGTTCGCTTCTCAGGGCTAGGAATATGACGGGGAAGGGGAAAGCGTGCTATGGCGCCATAGATGTTCAGCTCGTTCCAGTACTGTTTGGTTCCCCCAAATAAAAGACCGCTTTGCGATGGGAAGCTCCACTGCCGCCGACCGGTTTGCCATCGATTGAAAGGGGGGGCATTTGGCGGCTGTTGGTGTGTCTGCGCCAAGGGAAAGAAATTATCTTTGTGCCAGCAGTCAAACAACCCGTCTACACGAACGTCATTTTACTCTATGCGAATCATCCTATAGCCTACGTGAATCTCCGGTTCAGGCTGGAATAGTTAAAAATATACCTGCACTTCTTTTTAAGCATATGCGTAATTAAATACCTATTCGATATAGCATTTAGAAAGGCTAGTTTTAATTTAACGCCTTTTTTTACACATTTTTATCGGGATATTCATTGCAGTGAATAGAGGATGCTCACATGAGAATTTCAACTTACTGCTGCATTATATTTGGGTAATTATAAATTAGATAATTAATATTTAGAATTACAGTTCCTTTATGTTGAAGTAAATAAATATATTTGAAGAGATTTAAATTAAAATAAAAATTCCTTGATTTGGTGTTTCGATTGAGTAGACATTAAATGAGGTAAATTGTAAGTAATGTTAGATATTAAACCGACAACATTTGGAAGTTTTTAAATAACCACTTGATGCCAAAAATTCAGTTTTACTCTTAAGGATTCTACGCCAAAAATGCCTAAACGTTATTTTGAAATTGCTCATGGATCAGGTTAGCATTAAAAAAAAAAAAAAAAAAATCAATCCGGATAAAAATCATTAAATTTAAAAGTTTAAAACCTATGGAAAGATAATTGACATAAACAGATGTAGAATAAATATTTGTATTAATTTATTTTGACAGTCTTTTTAATTGCCAATATTTGACTGGATTATGTTTTAAATTTAAATAAAGAAATCTACATAAGAAAATGCGTTAGGGTTCCTTTTTCTTCTGGTCCCTTCATCAGCTAGAAATTCAAATAACAATCAAGGAAAAAGGTTAAACTATTGAAATTGAAGAGAAAATATTTAAACAATAATACAGACTTGCATACAGTATAATAATACAATATCAGTATTTATTTTTTTAGTTTATATTAGCAACGTGCAGCTATTGGAGTTTTCGGGAATTAACCATCTAATATGGATGTAGTATCATAACTAATGGAGGGATTACCGTGGATATTGGGAAAACATATTTCATTATTAAAAAGGCCACACGAGCACTGCAACCGCAACTATTAAGGAGGAAACGGGGAGGTAGGCAAGCGAACATCTCCGCGATATTCTCTTTGCCCTTTGCGCCTGTACGGGTCACTACGGACGATTGTAAAATGAATGAATGACAATCTTTAGAAAGGATATTTCAAGCAGCCCACTGTCGCAACTCAATGTGGTAGAATGAATTAGTTTAATCATCATGATTTGCCATCCCGTCGCGTGTGAGTCTTAACTATCCTTCGATCCACGTGACCTCGTTCTGCGGTGCATTTAATATTTTATTTATGTATTTAGTTAATAATTTGCTCTTTATGCTTTCAGTACGCAATTTATACTATATTTAAACTTTGATTAAATTACTGTTACACTTTAGGTATTATTGTTATAAAATCTCTTAATTAATTATACGATATTAAAATTTGTTTCTTATAACGACTTTTCTTACAAATACCTTTTTCTTGAAAAATATCAGTTTTTATTGATTACTGACTTCCTGTTATTGTGTTCGTTGTAGTAACAACGTTTTTATTTTCATAAATTATATTTACTAACAAAAAAAACAGGATAGACAATAATATTATGAACTTCCTTTTAATGGCTTATATCGATTTTTGTTTTTTATTCCTCTGACTCATCCTTTGCTAGTAAAATAAATAGTTAGGGAATCATTGATTCACTGTTCATTATTATTTATTTATATACTTACATCAGAGCCCCGATTATCCGCGGAATTAGTTGGCAAGGGTATCGCGAATAGTAAAAATCGCGGATAACCCGAAAATTAAGTTTTAGAAAGTAGGAATTTGTACTGTTTTTATATGCAAATACCATTTGTAGATGTTTTAATTTGAACTAAGTTATAGATTATTCCTTGTGTGATTTTTTTACGAATTAAAAAAAAAAAAGTTTACGAGAGTACCATTTTGGAGAAAGTTGGCTTTAAGATCATTCAGTAACTTCTTGTTATATATTAAATAAATAATGAATGTAAATTAGGCCTAATTTACAACGAGCATTTGCCGGTTCAGTTATTTAACCTTTAGTAAATTACAAAAATTTTGAAATTTACTAGAATAAAATTAATTTTCTTATTTTAATTAAGAGTTAGTTTATTGAAAATATTTTTTAAATTAAAAATTATAATCATTTTTTTTTGTTATTAAGGAAAAAGTAATTAAACAAATTTGATTAACTGTTTTGACATCTGAAAGTACGTCGCAGTCAAATTAACTTTTAGAATATCGTTATAAACAGAAGTTGCGCATTAGTACCGGTGGGGGTGGGATAGGCCGACCTTCAATAAAAAAAAGCGAAAGGTCAATAGTGTGGGAATAACGGTAAATCTAAGAAATACAGTTTGCATGAACATGATCTTATTCTGCACGTTTCAGAGATAGCATTATTTGAATGTACATTTGCTGAGTTATTAATAAGCAGGAGATATTATGTACTGTTTCTAATATTTATTGCTTAAGTGAGAAATTTGTTACTATTTATAATTTTTCAAAAATTCGACCGTCTTCGTGAATGCACCACATGTTGCTGGTGTGAGTGCATCTTCCTTTACGCGGCCATTAACATACTCTACATTCCAATAGCTCTATTTCGGAAGCTGTTTGGAACAGGACACGTGTTTTTCTTACAATGACCGCTACTATGACCTCTCACTAGATAGACCTTTCCTTGTATAATCTATATAGTTTAACAGGAAGCTTTCAGGCGTAACAATTTCATTATTTTTGAGCATTGACATCTTTAGAAATAAAGTAATGCCCAAACATTTGCAGAGCAGTTTGCGAACCACAGTAATGATGTGTGAAATCAGTTGTCAGCGGCTTATCAGTCTAATGTAGCATTCGCATCACTTGTGGTAAATTTCAAATAGTAATGCATTATCAAGCATTATATTTACCACACTATCTCTCTCAAAGTATTCCTCCATGTTTAATTCAGCTACATAAAGTTCTATTCCATAGTACTTCTCCTTGTCCTTTATCAGTCTAAAGTACTTCATTCCTATAGTGTATTAAGTTTACTTCAAGGAGGCGATACGTCCTGTGTATCACCGTTTTCTGAAATGCAACTATACATGAAATGCTTTAACGAAAATGTATGGGATTAGGACCAACAAAACAGATTTCGAGATTTCCGACGATGTTTTAATCGGGTTCCTTTAACTATCAATGAATGTAATATTGAGAAGAACGATAGATCTCTTCACGATATGGAGAATCCGATACAACAGTGAGTTGTAACAACTTTATAAAAATGCAGTTACTTATGTTTAAACTTCGACGAACGGGCAGGACAACGTTGAGACAATGAAACTTTTCAGAATGGGGAAAAGAATTGTTGGAAGATGAAGGAATTGATTAATCGAATAAAGATAATAAAGCACTTCTGGGATATGAGATAAGGGCTTATAGAGACAAAAAAATTGGGGAGATAGCCCAATGTAGGCTATAGTGTTTTTGATGATTAAGAATGTAAAGAGTGAAGCCAGGATTTCCATGACACTTATGTGTATAAGAAATATATGAAATAGGTTTTCATAATCAGTATATATCTAAACAGTATATTTAAACGTGTTCAAATGGATATATATTCGTCTCCAGCCAAAATAATAGTAAATACAGTATTTAAAAATATTTAGGATAATCTTCAAAATAGCATGATATACAACTTTTTTTTTTTTTTTCCTAAGTTTTCGTAAAAAATAAGCAACTTACAAAAAACATTTATATCCTAGGAACTGTAGTGGAAATCTGCCATCGACTTTTATTGCCTGACACGGCTTTGGCTTCTGTCTCATAAAGATTAGATGATTCATCAGTGAAAGCTGTTCCTGTGGAGTAGTTATTTTGATGATTACTGATTGAACAGATAACAGATCTTAGAGAATATAAAGCCTTTCTCAGGTTTCAGATTTAAGTGCACAAGTAAAGCTGAAACTTCTCTTATTTCTTCAAAAAACACTTTCAATAATTAGTGAATGGTCGCCATTTTTTTCTACAAAATGGCGGATTAAAATGAAAACACTTTCGTAAGATATTCGTCAACTCTCAGCGATTGACGACTGACTTAGATATCAACTAGGCGGCGATCTGCAAGGGTCTATATTCGAACCCAGGCAAAGATAAGGATGAATATGTAATCCTTGGCTTATTTTTTCAAAAAGGGATTGAGAATCGTCAAGTCAGTCTGTCTGTCTGTATGTAGGTGAAGCCCCACTTCTTGAACCGTTGGATTAATCTTCTTGGAATTTGTAAGCGTATTTATGGACTAAGGACGATCCTACATTTTTTATTTGCAATCTTTCTTCCCAGTGGGTTCTTGTCGAGCTATTAGATCGCGAAGGTGTTAGAAATTCCCAAAGAACAGCATTGAAATCTGTATAAAGGACTTCTGTCTTATTTTTATCAATATCTCGTTGTCGTAAACAATGAATATTAAATCGTTTTAGCTAATCTGTTGCGCGTGAATAGATTAAAAATAATCTATTTAGCAATTTAAGTAAGTAAAAAGGATTTAATATTTTTTTTTTCTCAGAAATAAAAAAAAATTCGTATTTATATTAGATAGTATTATAATTTGTAGTTTTTATTTCGGTTTCACTACTTTAAAAAAATAAACAAGTTTAAGAAAAAGGGGTTTTTCGAAGATGTTGCTGTTTCTCGTTCTCTTTGCAAGATATCTCAAGCGTTGGAACAGACAGATTTTGTCTCTATTTCAGCTTAATCAGTTTAGATAAAAAACCAAAGGAGAGACTCAGGTTAGCAGACACTGGATGAAATGTGGTTCTCTTGTGAATAGCTTATCACGTATCATTGTACAATGAATCTAGAGGGAAGCTACATGTTGTGCAACTAATTTATTCAAATGGGTCTTTTTTTTTTAATATACTGTAAGTGGACGTTAAGCTTTTTTTTTATGATCTGTTTAATAACAATTAGTAGTAACTAGGCTAATTAAGCTGCAATCGTTAGAAATTGATCAAAAACAGATCAAGAAGAACATTATAAAGTTAGCACAAAACTAGATGTTAAAGAGAAAAAAAAAAAAAACAGATTTCGTTGAATTAAATTACGTAATTGAATAAGAAGTTCAAAAGGACTTTTCTTACAAAGTTATTTCTTTAAAATCTCTATTGTTTTAACGATCTTGTACTGGAGGAAGCTCTTGGGATTTCCATGTCTGTTTGTGTGTAAGATCCTCCACAGCTCAAAGTGGAAATCGAAGCCCCATGGGGATACCTCCTTGGACTTCTCATGACCTGGAGATTTTGGGAAAAAAATTCGACTTCCGGTTTTATATGGCCACTGAACGGGTACGGACACTATTGATAATTGGGCAAAATTGAGATCTATCCATACCGAATCGAATATGCTGAGAACCAATATGGCAACATCGACCCGAGAGGACCACTTCCGGTTCCGGTTTCGTGATAGTGGGAATGCTTAGGCGGCAACAACTCTCATGCAAACCCATTTGTATCCCACTGGTGTATCGGAGTAGGTGGCTACGAAAATAAACCCTCAATTATAAGGTTTGAATAAATGAGTTTTGCGCGCCAATAAATAGTATTTCCACGTTTCGCAAGGCAAGTGATTGATGCAATGCAAATTGCATGGTGTCATTTGATTTTGTGTTTAACTATAAAACTGTGAATTGACAAGTCGTGAAAGAAACGAAAAACTTCCTTTTATTTTCAAATTCTAACGTCTATTGAATACAGACACTAGGAATTTTGCATTTTCTCAACAAAAATATTTAAGCCGAATTATTTAAGAAATTGAGTTACTTAATGATATTAAACCGCACCATATATAACGTTAAAATATTCATTGTTTAAGAGAATGATATATGAATAGAAATAAGATAAAAGTCCTTTATTCCAATGCTTTTCTTCTCTCGTAATTTGTCGACAAGGAACCATTTGGAGAAGATCTCAAATAGAAAAGTACGATCGTCTGTAAATGTTAAAAATCTCTACTAATTTTGAAGAACACCCATCAAGGGATTCAAAAGTTATTAGTAAGGGAAAACACACACACACACACACACACACACACACACACAGTGATCTCGTAAGCCTATTTTCCTAAGAAAAGTGATTAAAAATAGTAAAATTTCTCTAACAAACATAATTTTGCGAAAATATGATTGCAAAAATATTTTGCGAAAACGATTGCAAAAATATAATTTTAAGCTACTTTTCTAGTATTTTCCAAATACTGCTTTCATGCCGCGAAATATTTCGATATATTTGTTGTGTCATGATGCACTAAGTCATTACTCCTAAAGCCTTACCTGGAGCAGTGATAAAACTCACCAAGGTTTACTTGTTTTTTTGTTTAATATTTTTCCCAGAGATATTTATTTGGTGTGAATCACCAAAATTCTAATAGGTACAGTTAAGCAGAATGCATAATCCCTAATGTACATAATCCCTAATGTAGAATTCAAATTACAATATTTTTCTCAGTTGTGAAGAATATTTCAGTCGTCTCAGGTGCGTCGTAGCCTTAACATAAAGTAGCGATAGCAATTAGTTAACCAATCACAATGCTTCGCAACGGTTTCTGATTAAATGAAGAAAATTATTCAAAAGTTATAATAAGCTAACAAGCTGTTTTTATTGAAAACTTTACAATTCAAAATCCACCACAATAGGCTCATGAACACTGAAGAAGGATGAGTAGAGTACACATTGAGTCACCTTTACGTTAGAATAGGGTGGTCTAGAAAATGCGCGCGCGAGTCTGTTTGCGATCCCATGCTAACTTTCACCCTATTTATATGGAATAATCGTCATTCTAAACTCAAACCTTATTAATACACTGAATTCCTAATAATGATTAATGACTTAAAAAAAAAAAGAGAAGCAAGTAGCTCCTATCTATATTACGTAAAATATAGAAAAATCACTGTTGATATGGAATAATCGCCATTCTTAGTTCAAATCTTGTTAATAGACTGAATTCAATAACTTTTGAATAATTTTCCGACCAGCTAGAGACACAAACTCTACGGCTCTGAATTACCTTTTCAACGACACCCTAATCAAGTCTCTAGCCCTCGTCGTTGCTGAGTTGATACTTACATAGTTGATACCACAGACAGACAGTAAAACCGGGGATATTAGGCTTCACGGTATCAGAAGCCTAAAAATGAACTGTGCGGCAAAAACAATTTAAGGTTATTGGAGACATACTTTATCTTTCTTCCTTCCTTAACACGTTAATGTTCATGCACATATCTTTATCACTTGTTCTCACGCGCATGCGCTTTGCGATCTCAATAAAGAAATATCACATTTTCTCATTGAGTTCTAGAAAAGCTTTAATCTGTAATATGCTCTGTTTATTTTGAGCGCGAAAGAAAGTACTACTATTAAAAATGAAGATAAAATAAAATTTTATTTCTCTTTTATTATTATTTCAAAAATACGAAAGAAATAGTAAATAAAAAAAAATGAACATCAAATAAGGAGTTGAATTTAATTATAAAGGAACGAGTGGCGCCATCACGCGAGCATTGTTGAAGTTAACGATCAGAATCAAAAATGGCTACTTCCAGTCTTTTGTTTTCCAGTAAGTTCTTAAATTCTGTTCATACAGTTCATGTTCAATAAAGCAGCTAAATGTGTAATTTTTCGATGCAAAAATTAACCAAACGTAACTTCTTTACATGGCGTAAACTTCGTACGTATGTGGACAGTTACAAAATTTACAATTTTCAAGTTAACATTATACACTAAAAACTCATTTATCCGAATCGCGTTTATACCAAAATCTGATTTATCCGAAACGATTGTTAACAAGTTTAACAGCGCTATAATCTATACTTAATACACTAACGATTACGCTACTATAACTAGTATTTTCAGTACAGTGTATTAATATTGAAAAGGGTTCAAAAATTGTTCTATCTTTACAACAGTAGCTACTGTACATCTTGGACTGTTCCAAAAGGACTGTTCCATTACTGTAGAACCTATAATTTACAGTGGGGTGCCGTATTTTACTTTATTGTTTATTGTGTTCTATTCACTGTATTTTTTTTAATGTATAGCACAGTCAGTTTATTCTAGATTATCTGAAACGGTTCCATCAAATTCAGATAAACGAGTTTTTAGTGATTTCAAACATATGAATCAATCGGTGGAAAATAAACAATTAATAACCAGTCTTAGCTTATTAGGAATTGCCTCAAACAAATAAATACTTTTATTAGATATTTTTTCCGCTTCATGTCGTATCAACTGAAACTTATTATAAATAATTATAAGCTGTTTTTAGCTAACTCTGCTGGTTATCTAATAAGTTAGTCTCTATTAATTCAATTTAACGTGTCTTGTATAATTAGTAAAAAGGCCAACCATTAAGACACTTATTTACAATTAAAAATTAAGAATTAAAATATTAAAAACCCAAGAATAAAACTACGTTTCGAGACCTCAAACTTTCAGGTTTCTTTTTCAAGTTTCTCCCCCCTCCCTACCTTAAAAAACCAGGTTCTCCCCTTTTTATTTGCTGACGAACCCTGCTCAAAGGAGGATGTTTTTAATTAATGTTTTAATTTTAAATAAGTGTCTTAATGATTGGCCTTTCTACTAAGTTAATCTATGTTGAACCACTGTCCTGAAACGAGGCCTATGTAAGAGATGATATAACGTAATTTAAACCTATTTCTAAGTGTCTATGAGGTTACAAAGAATTCCCATAGAAAAGTAATAGAAGCACTGGATGTCTTCAATAAAGGATTTTAATCCTCATAATGCATGCACGAGCTGTAGATATTACAATTTAAAAAATATAAATAAAACAAAGGTGAGAAACTTTTTTTTTATGATATCACAACTTTAAAAATAGATAAATAAATAAGACGGCATGGGTGGTGTAGGCTTACGAAGTAGCTGGATTCCATTCCCCACGGAGGTCGGTTCGGATCCTCTAGGGTTCAACCAGCCATCTATCAAATAGGGACTGGGGTTTCTTCCCCACATTTAAAGACGGGAGTGCGTCAATCCGACCACCTGAACCTAACTTCGTCTGTAAAAACATAATTCATTATTAAAGAAAAGAAGAGGGGGGGGGGGACGCAAGGCTTTAAAGCAAATAAACTTGAAAAAAATTTTCTTCTTCTTCTATAGTTATAGGCTTCCCCCGCTTTTCAAAGATCCACGCTTTCGATCCTTTTCTAACCAGAACCACGATAAATATACCCAACTGGTGGATAAATCGTTCCTTCAACCTACTTCATCATGGTTTCACGATCTTCCACGCGCATCTGCGACCGAGCACGTTTCTCTCAATCCTATCTGTGTATAGAAGTCATACTGTACTTTTAGAAACGGGTCGGCGCAAAAATCGCCTTACATAGGATTCCGAGTCCATGCTTGCATTGGATGTCTCGTTGCCATGGCGATAGCTACCTGAACTAGCCAATAAAACGATCTCAATTCGATGTTCTTTACTTAAAGACATCTCCGCAGCTTAACTGCGACACAAAAGAAAAATATCTATGTATGGAGACTTTTGTGCCACCCTGTATGTGTATTATTTAGTGTATTATGTAGCTTTCGCACTCATTCGTAAGTGATATGTAGGTATAGTCCATTATTTCCGTTTTTCGAAGGCGAACAAGCATTTGTTAGCTAAAAAATAACTGGGCTCCGCATTTCGACAATTCCGGGTTTTCGACAGGGCTCTAACCTGTTGAATAGGAGGGATTTATAATTTTCTTTTTTTCATTGCTCTTTATACCTTTGTTTTTATCTTTTCTCTTGTTGTATTATGTAAGAAAGCACGCTCTAAAAAGTGTTTGTATTACTAATAGTGATTTGTAATCCTTGCTATTAATATTTCGTGTAGGACGAACGACTCGTTCAATTGATCAATTTACGTATTAGGGTCAAATGGTTTTGTAGTTGCATAAACATATGTAAAATTTACATCTGAGATCACTTAGCCAGTTTAAAATTAAGATTCAATAAAGAAAGTGGAGTAAGTTTTAAAAAGTAGCAAAAAGTTCTAAAGAACATAAATCCTATGAAATAAGATAAATCCTGCTTTCCCTAAAAGCTTTATTTCCTAAAATTTCTTCATTAATTTTTTTTTTTTAATCGTGAAAAGCGTTACCTTTATTTTAAAATTATTATATATAAATTATTAAATTCAATCTGGAAAAAATATTAATTCCGTTACTTAAGTTGCCAAAATCGAATTAAATATCTCAAATCACGCGCTAATTAATGGAACAAAAAGGTTAATATTCTTTGTTTAAGAAGGCGACGGCCTCTCAGAGGCAGATGCATTCGAAACCTGGGTTCAAATCCCTGCGTGGGCATGGATGTTTGCTTTCTTTCCTTCGTCTGTCTCTTCTTTCGCTGTCTACGGTATCATTGGGTTCACCCTCTAATATGGGTTGGCGACAAGAAGGGCATCCGGTCGTACAAACCTTGCCAAAACCGAATATTGAACAAGCGAGACTTGCTCATCAGCGACCCCAAGCGGAAGGTGGGAAAAGCTGTAGAAAAAAAAAATTAGTTATATCATCTCATATCGTATCCCTTGCATGTTTACTATATTTCCCCATTATTATCGGAAGGAGAAAGTACAAATATGTTAATGAATTCCTTGTAAATAATGTTAAATCCAGGAAAAAATCCTCACCCTAATTTCCTAAGAAAGGCCTATGATCGTATCTGTTTGAGTGTTTACAATTGATTTTCAGTAAATGATACTAGATAGTCCTTGACTTAAGACCAGGTTCTCTTCCGATCGCAATCGAAAATGCTCAAAAAAGAAAAAGAAAACTATATTTCGAGGGTCCCAAGCCAAAAGGTTCTATGTGCACTTTTGATAAATTTGAGTTCTTTGTGCTAAACGGGTTTATTTTGGCGACTTCTGTCATGTGCCAGAAGGTTTTGTTTGAAAAACTAATTCTAGCCTGTCAGCTGATTGTTCCAAAAGGTTCTATTTTCACTTCTTTTACTTCTTTCAGCTTTCTCTGTGCCGGAAAGTTCTATGGACAAAAATTAGGAAAAACGCATATAGAACCTTTTGGCTTGAGACCCTCGATATATGTGTACATATAAAACATCCGAAATAAACAAGCAAATATTAAATTTATTTTTAATAAATAGGGACAATAAATATTATTTTGTAGATGTAAAATAATTGAATAAATATTTTCAGACGAACACACTTGATACGCTGTTAAACACCACTTACGACTGTTGCTAAGAGAACAGAGAGCAGGGAATTCGCCATCTAGTTCTAGTAGCCTAAACAGTGCTACGACAACGGTCTAAAAATGCACTTGTAAATATTAAGTTTATCCAAGTTTCTCTAAACAAAATAAATAAATAAATCGAAGAATATTGAAAATATGATTTTTTTTGAAAACGTTCGATTTTATGAGTTTTTGAAAATTTTGGTTGTAAGTGCGGGCGTTTTCGTAAATTGGGACCATCTGTTAAAGTATAGATTTAGTCAAAGATTTCTAATGAACAAATATGGAGGCTGTTTCCTTTTTATTATAGTTACGACTTTAAAAACTAAGAAAAATATAAATACTGTATAACATTTTCGGGATTCTAGGCTTCAATTTCTCTAAGCAAATGCAGGCGACTGGAAACCTTTTACTTCTTTTATATATTTCTTTAATCAATGCACCTAAAATTCTGAAAATTTAAATATGAACTTGTGAAGCATCTGGGATTTCTATTTTCTTGTTTTTAATTTTCAAAATATTCTGTCATTAATTAAATTAAAATTCAAAGCAGTCAATTTTTTGTTGTTTTTTTTTTCGGGATTGTACTCGGTATTTTCAATTTAAGAAATTTCGATTAATTGCTTTTCTTTTAATTGTGAACTTGAATTTACTTTTCGTCGGAATGATTGTGACACCTCTAAAGACTAAATATTTATAAATAAATTCACTATAAAATTTATGTCATTAATTCAATACTTATCGTATTCTGTCCTATTAAAATACAAAAAAGTCTATGTATTTATTTAAATTCATTATTTTATTTATACTGTATTATGAAAACATTTCAATAGTATACTGCCCTTTGATGAAACCTATGAATGTGTCCCAGCAGAATTAAATTGGTCTTAATAATTAATTATTTATTTTACGTCTTGAATATTTTTTGTTTGTTTTCCTAATGTCTACATCTGTTTCTTTCCTATCAACAGATCGTATCTGTATTGATGTTTTCCTGATGACGCCAGTGACGTTCCAGCGCGGGAAATGGCAGCCATTATTTATAAACCTGTCATCCTTTATAAGGTTCGCCTAATATTTTAATTTCTTTTAAAAAAACAATATATTTCTTTTTATCTTGCATTAAATGTTTTCAAGGTACGATGTCTATAAAGGTATCTAAGCTTAAGTACTTATTAAACATCTATGTCTGTCTGTCTGTCCACAAGAAAGAGTTGATTTTTTTAAAGTCTTCGACTCAATCCGAGCTTAGTTAAAGGTTGTAAGTAATTTCTTGAGTTATAAACAGAAACTTTTGATGATTGTAAAACCCGAAACGGCTGTTCCAGGATCCCCTGCAGGATTCAAAGCGTCTTTGTTTGTGAATTAATGATTAAAATTTTTGTGAAGTTCTGCAGATCATCAAAACATACAATTTGTTATTAGGGGCAATTTCTTATTATTACTTTTTTTCACCCACAAGTACACTAGATCAATTTTAATCTCGTTAAAATACCGTTTTGAATAGTTTTATAGTTTGAAAGTCTTTATGATCATTTCCAAAACTGTAGTACCCCTCGGTATACGCAAAATATTCTTTGATCTTTTGTCCCCAGTACTTACTCTTTCAACCTCTAGTTAGGGCCTTTTCACACGAGCGTTACTTACAGAACCGAATGGAGTAAAGACCGTTTTAGACGCGCCATTTAAATAAGCAACATCAAAGTTAATGTGATGGTGAGTTGCCAATGAATAAAAAGCTTTACAACTCGATCTTACACGCTTCCGTCGCGTCGTCCATCAGCACGAAAAATTTATACTTCGACTCAATCCAAACATTCGACATTGAGAAGACTTTGAATCATTACGAATTAATGCCGCCTTAGCTTAAGAGAGTAAACATTGATTTACATAACATGATTCATTTATTCAATCCATCAGAATAGGCAACTGAACATTTTTAATTAAAAAAGGAAATGTATATTTCATTTTTTTATCTATTAAAGGTTGTTTTTTTTCAGTTTAAACATTTCTCGTTAAATCTCGATCGGCGACGAGATTTTCTCGAGAATTTAATCGGCCTGCCTCTTCACATTTTCAGGCCGGAATCCTGTTATTTACTTTGATTAATAAGGTAGTTTTTTTTCTGGAAACATCCACGAAAACATGAGGAAAAGATGTGTCTGTTTTTGAAATCAAATTTGTAATCAGTAATTTCGATTAAACAGATTTAAATGCGATTGAACTACAAGTTCTTCATTTCGACACCAGGTGCGCTGGTGTCAGAATCTGGCTACATTTGGATAGCAGTGGGTTTTGAAAATAGACTCCGTTCTATTGTAAAACAAAGGGTAATCTCGTGACCGGGGGCTGCAGAATAAGAAGCATACAGAGAAGTAATATCTTATAAGATTGGGGGAGAAAAGGATAAATGAAATGACCCCTTAAATGAAAAGAAACAAACGTTACTTTTTTTATATTTACAGTTATATACTTAAAATTAGTATTTAAAATTTGATTTCCTTTTGTGTTTCCTATAACTTTATACTAGTGATGTAACTCCGTAAATGAAGCGCTATTGGAGAAAAATCCGTGTACAACAGAAGTACTAATGGCCTCCATAGATGACAATGTCTGTGATGCAGTACTTTTGATTCAGAACACGGATATTGATGAAGCTTCAAGGCCGTGGACATGACAGTGCTGGCCTAATGTTAACTTTTACAAAGCCAGCAGCTGCTACGTTTAACATTCAAGATCACACACAACGATCGAAGAGTAATAGAAACAGGTGGTATTGTTCAGAGCTGATGCGGGCGATCGCCAAATCAACCAAAGCTCAACAGAAGTTTTCTGTATTTATTTATTATAAGACGATAAATAAAATATCTTATAAGAAGTTCGAAAGCACTTTTCCCGCAGTAATTTCTCGCAATGGCCCATTTGGATTCGGGATAAAAGTTTTAATTACACTCA
>JAFIDM010000006.1:14277463-14305579 GCA_023159025.1 Thereuonema tuberculata
GGCTACTCAGAGATGACCGAATGATCCAAAATGATGGGGGGGGGGGGTGTCTGGACATAACAAATGCACTCAGTGTGCGCATCGCTTGCAGTGGAAATACATTGGGCATCAGGAAATTACCAATGGACTTTCCAGCCAAAAACAAAGAAATCCTAGATTTGTTCCCTTTTCGGTTAGTTCTAATCCTTACCATTCCCTCGATACCCTCGTGGCTTGAAGAAATGAGTGTTGCGCGCCAGTCAATAGTTTGTCATTTTGAACAACGCATGCTTCTGATAGTTTTCAAATTGTACGGAGGTCGCTTCGTATTGTGTTTACTATAAAACTGTGAATTGCCTTATTTTTCCTCTCTTTTCTTTCTTATTGTTTATTTGTTGCTGTCGGAGATGAGCTCCATAATTTTGGGTGACCCTGAAATAAAATCCTCTGTTCGTCTTCGCTGTTTCTAAATGACATCCTGTTCGTCTTGAACATTTTCCTGTGATGTTTATCTGCCAAAGTGAATTAGTTAATTACCCTCGAAATAAGGAAGCTTTTAGCATAATGAAAACCAATTTGCCGAAGACAACTTATTGCTTTCCGACCCTTACAACGAGACTCTCGGTTTGATTACAGGAAGCTTGTAGGTGGACCAAACCCACACAACGCCTCCTACTCTCATAATCAGGAACTATTCAATAATATCTGGTATTTATCCGTGGATAATTACATCGAAACTTAAAACTAAATCTATTTGTATCGGGATAGTGTGCTTCATGTAAAACAAGAAAGAAAGAATTGAAACATACTTTCCTGAAAATGTTATTACATAAAATTCCTATAATATTTTTAATTTAAGAAATCGTGGAAACGAAAAAATAAAAAAAAAGGCGTTCCTTACATCAGTTGTCTGATTAATTTTAATGATATTTTTAAGTCGTGCGCAAATTCTTTGTTTACCTAAAGGCATTGTTTAAAGTTAAACCCTAGAAATGCATTGTTTAGTTTCCAGAGCTTTTTTTTATGGGAAAATTTATCCCCTTTTTGTGCGAATTTTTGAACAAAGGTCCACATGGAAAAGGTTTCCAATGCAAAAGTTAGATCTTCTGGAATCCTTAAATATATAGACAAAGTTTCAAGCAGATCCCTCCAGCATTTTCGGGGTGGACGTGGGATATACAGTCAGACACAGACTGGAAGAATAAAGTGAAATTCTTACATAAAAATTAGCGGTTTTCATCACCTTTAACCACGAGACTGAACTAATAAAAGAGTACGACTCCAGAGAGAAGGGAGTGAATGAAAAGACTTAAAAATTAGCGAAGGAAAGGACATGAAGGAGACTCAAGAGAGCGTTGTGCGACGCCTTTGCTCGTTGCGTCATCTAGTGTCAGTTGGTGTAACTCATCTTCCGTGCTTATAATTTTTATTTTCCTTCCATAGTCGATTTGCCTTCCATAAGTTAAAAACTACTGTAAATAAAATTCAGAAATTGAAGTGGAAGCTTTGTCATTATATAAATGCATTTTGAAATTAATATTTTTATTTACTGTATTTTATTAGTAAAAACTTTGCTACATTGATCAGCTCTAACGCAATATTTCGCAGAGAGAATTTTCTCTTCTTCTTCGGGCCTCTATGCGTATTTTGAATATTAAAAACGGTTATAACAATATAAATATTACAACATATATTTAAAACGGTTATATGTTAACTTCATAAATTAATACTAGACGGGCTTTAGACGGGTGAGAATTAGATGGTTCTCTACAGTATGATTGCTAGAAATTTGCTGGTTTTCGCATGTTTAACCAGTTTCCCATGAAGGTATTTTGAGTGTTACATGACCAGCAAGATGACCTCTGTTCGTGAAAATCAATTTTGTAATCAGTAATTTCGTATAAATAGATACAAATCGATTGGACTTTAAAGTTCTTCAATTCGCCACCAGGAGCGCTGTTCGCTATCAAATTCGCCAGACAGCCAGCAAGAAAATAGAACACGTCCTAAAAGCTGCTATCCAGCAGGAATCCAGCACAGAACACCTAATTTTCACCCGTGTAATGCCTGCCTAACAATAATGAAAATTGTTAGAAACAAAAGTTCTTTTGATAAGACCAATTAACCAATTCCTAACAGTATTAATAAAAAAAATCAGATTCGCACAAAGTAAAATACTATTATTTGACTTTAATTATATTTCCACTTTCTGAAATTTGCAATTATAACTATACTAATTTCCATCCCTTTTTGCTTATTCATACAATCAAAACCATTGATAACACGATTCTACAACGAATGTTTTTAGTAATAAATTATTAAAAGTACGTCATATATTGTAGAGTCATTTTTATTTATACTTACACTTGAAAAATACGATTAAAATTATTTTTATTATTAATATTGAGTATCCATATTGGATAGCGGGAACTGAACATACAGCGCTTGATACGGGGGAGTCAAATTTTTGAACTGGGGTGAGAGTGAGATCAAAATAATTACGCTAAACTTTTAAGATTTCGACCCGTTCGGCTAATGATCACAGGAGCGTTACCTCCTGCACCGCCTCCCCTCGAATGATTTGACGTTAGGATAAAAACTATTTCCATAATAGTGTAATATTGATGAATACACTGAACTCATAAAGATTATAAATGACGTGATGACGTATTATTTTTTGAATAAATTTATTCCACTTCCGTAAAATAATAATTTTAATAGAATTCTTATTTATTATTTATTTCCTATTTTATTACTGTTTACTTAGAATCATAATTAAAATGCACGTGCGACTTTAGGTTTTTAGCATTTCTAAGGATCGGACGAGGACGCAAGTTTTTGAGTAATTTAGATAAGAGAGGTTATGCCAAAACATTAGAGAATTGAAGTTCACATTTTGAAATGGAAATAATTCCAGTCGTACAATATTAGGAAGCCATTTGATAAATCATCCCCATAGTAATTATGCTTTGTTGGCCAAAGGATGTCATCACACGCAAGAACATGGCACTAAAAGAACAAAACAAAACAAAAAATTTGTTGTTGTTGCAAGTTAGGTCTCCAGCCGATTATTGATTCATTTAATTAAAGAAAGCCCCAGAAAAACAAAACGAAATTTCGATTGATAAGCGTTAATCTCTGCACCAGTGCATCGAGAAGTTTCGTGAACTTTTTGGAGTCTTGCCGAGTTCTTTATACGAACTAATTACTTAAACAAGTTAGCCTGGTTAAGTATTTACCAGGTGTACGTCCATCACGGAGCTGGGAATGATTACGTAGTGGAGAGGGATGGAGCCAACCAGCCGTAACCAAGCGTTGTACCAAATTTTAAATCAGTCAGTTTTTTCCAGCCATTTTTACAAGAAATCGGAAAGTATTTTTGATCGATGGGAGATGTGGAGATTAAAAAAAAATGTGCCTCTTGTTTTGTTTTAAGTTGAACTACGGCTATCTTATCAAATATTGTGGAAATCCGTTTAATAATTTTAAGGTGATGTGCGTATCAACAAAGACAAAATATTCAAGTGGAAAAATAAGTGTTTAGTCAAAGATTTATTTTCTATTTGCGATTCATAATTGACGAGCCAACTTCGATTAGGCTCATGGGAATATCTAGGAATATTTCTCTTAAATAGATTTATATAAGAACGTCAAAAGCATTATTTTGTGGGGGATAATTAGACTTCTTAATAAGTTTCTTTTTGTGGCTTGATCTATTACCGATCTGAATTTCTTTATATGTTTGAAAGGCGTTTATTGATGGTTACTGAGGTGATTGACGGTTCGCACGTGCTGTCCAAGACGATATCTATATTCACGGCAGAATACAATCATGATACACAGAGATTCTTGTCCACTGGCAGTCAGGTTTTAAAACTGAAATGATCAGGATTCGGTAGTTGAATACGATTTTAGATTCGTAATCATAAGTGAGTGTTTATATTCCAAAACCAATAAGGGCCCGCGTTGATTAATCTGAAGCTAACTATAATTTTAGGTTTCCCGATAAATAGTCATTCATCTGCAAGAAGACAGACATCCTGTGTTGAATTTAAAGTTAATTTTAAGGTCGATGAATGTTTTAGAATGAATGTTTAGAAATATGATCAAAAAATTGGAAGAAGCCATAAGAGTAAGCTTTGCGAGTCGCTTGAGATTAATTCAAAAAGAAAATATTGATTATTTTTATAAAAACAGAGATGTCAGACTTACGGGTGGATACCTATCTGCTTAAATCGCATTCGATTATCAAGAGAGAATGCAAAAAAGAGAATAAGCGGTTAGAAACTAAACATTTGTCATACTCACTGCGGAAAGGGCAATTAACCATGTAGGCACGTTAACACAATCAGAATTAGGTAATTTCCTGGGTATGGGATATAAACAATCCATATTAGAGCCTCACGAGAGAATGCAAAACTATAAAAAAAGAAAGAGCGGCTAGAAACTGAACGTTTGTCATATTCCTACATAAAGGGCAGTTAATAATTTAGCATTAAGAATTAGGTATTTTCTAGGTTTCATGAACAGCTAGTGACGGTGCTAAAAACACTCCATATTACATCACTTTAATTCCCTAAATAATTAAGTGTTTTATAAAAGTTTTTTTCTTATTTGAATTTGACTTCATGAAAGAATGGACGTCAAAGTCCAAATTGATTGAGATTTTTATGTTTCTCGTGGAATTTCTCAGTCGTGTTTGAAAGGTAATCAATGTGATTAGAATATAATCCCTGTACGTTAAGCCAACAAAAGAAATGTCTGTGATTGGCTGTGGCTCAGAAGTCAAAACAATCACTTCGCATCACACAAACAGGCACAGCGCGACCCAGACACTGTTCAGAAAACACAGACACTGTCTTTTATTATTATTAGTATTGTAAATAGGAAAAAATCCATTAGTTTTGTGTGTTTTACTCCAATCAGGATGTAGCAGAGTTTACAAATCGAATAACAAATAAATCTCAACCTTTTAGGATTTTATATTATTCATTTTCCATATTGTACGGAAATAAATAAATAAATAAATAAATAAATAAATAAATAAATAAATATTTTTTTTCTAACTTTATCGTAAAATCCACGAATTTACGGTTTTAGTTTATTATCTCAATAAAAAATATAGATTCTGTGTCTGAGTAATGTGGTCCAATGACAGGTTATTTTTCCTCCAGACGGACACTAGGGCTTACCCAGCCCTCTGTCAAATGGAGACCGATCTTCTTTCGTTAGAAACCGAGAGCTTTGAGACTGACTTTCCATTTTCAACTGATCATCCATTGCTGTAAGAATCGTTGGAGACTATACCTTCAGTGAACCAGCAGTGGCTACAATCTTATCTACGTATCTTGTATTTTTCTGTAAATGAAACTTTGTATTCACAGTGTGGTATGTTTGATGCTCATTGATAAACATCAGCCACTGATGAAGGGTTAAGTCTCGATACGGAGGTCAATGTCGAATTAGCTTCTAATTGCAATGCAAGGAAGACTTATCTTTAGCTTATTGAAAGTTTTTTCGTAATTGTTATAGATTACTTTTTTAAAAGAAAAGTGAAATTGTCAGATCATCGTGTTTTGTTGAATTAGTGAATCGATCTTTTTCAAACTTATTTTATTATTATTTTGTTGATTATGAATGGAAACGAGATCTGTTTGCTATCTCTTCGAAAAGAAAAGAAAAAATCGTTCTGAAAAATTCAGTATGGCGGCGAGATGAAATCTTGATACCCTTGTATTTTTAAACAACAATGGGTGAGACCAAGGGTTTATTAAATGACATCCGAGAACAGCTGTTTCGCGCTAATATGGCGATCATCAGCTGGCTGTAGTCACAAGTAAACAGAGGTTAATGGGAATAAACGTAGCAAAGAATATGATTCAAATTGAAGAAAGCGTAATAGAAAAACAATAGGAAGTAAATGAAGAAATTCATTTGATGGCATTCCGTGAAACAGCTGTTCTGGGATGTACATTCGTCTCACCCATTGTTGTTTTATATATAATTCGTGTTTTTTGTTTATTATTTTTTTTTATTTTTTAATGCGCACTGAAAATTCATTTATTGTCGACGAAATGCCAGCTCACGAATTTATTTATTTTATTTATTTATTTAAATTGTTATGTTTTCTTTAATTTTGGGGGTATTATATTTTGTATATGTTTAATTACGTTTAAAATTAGTTTGTCCAACGCAGAAACTAAAATTTCAATTCTAATGGTTCTTTTAAAATAATTGAAGTTTTTTTTTTGTTTGGAATGTTTCTTCAAAACTCAAAATGATATTAATGACAGTCTTATCTTCAACTCAGATGACTGTAGATTTTTCAACAAATTGAAAAGACTAACAAGAACTTTCTATAAGAATGTAAAAATTACTTTCCTTATTCCTACAATTTCTTTTCAATTTTCCTTTTTTTAAAAAGTCGTGAATTTGAAAAAAATCTTCGTTTTTTATTTTTTAATTACCCTGGCAAACCTGGATCCCGTGATCTCGTGATTCTGAGACTATTCTCTCACCGCCCGTGAGTGCGAGCTCGTTTGGGAGACCCGGGATGTCTCGGGACATCCGGTTAACCCACATAGATAGAAATGAAAATGTGAGCATCCTTAATACTAAAGCTAATTATTTGCCACCTTATTAGTATTTCTATGTCTTTGGTTTCGGAGGAGATAGGGCCAAAAAAAAATTCACTTTTCTTTTATATAAATAGATTAAATTATTTAAATTTTTTTTAAATTATAAGTAATTTTCCTTAAAAATAGTAGAATCTGACAAACAGAATGGAATATTTTTGGAAAAAATAATTAAAATCAGCAATTCTTATTAAAATTGCTTAAATCCCTTTTGTTTTAATGTTTTTCAAAGCGTGCCAATTGGTGGTTTCCTAAGTGGATTGATATTCACTGGTAGCTAATAATGTTTTCGGTTCAAATACTTTGCTGTGATAATTTTTGTCATCATCACTTGCTAATTCCTCGAAAAAAATGTTAAGATATGAAATTGAATCATTTCTTATCCGTTAATGTGCGTGCTGAATTTCAAGAAGACCCATTGAAAGATTCACAAGTTATTAGAGGACGCAAATTCTCAGATTGATTTGATGACTCTCTTTGACCCTCGGAAAATTGCTTAAAAAAATGAAACAAATTAAATGAATTTTGCTGTCGTCGAAGCCATAACCATCCTGAAGATATTATTCAAGATATTCAATTGAACTATTTGAAAGACGTCATTGAACAGACTCCACGAGGCTGTTTAGGTATTTGATGTCCTACGAAGTCTAATCCACCCTAAGTGCTGTTCTTATATTACAGCTATAAATAATGAAATCGAGATCTTGGTTTTCTTTATAAACAGATTCCAACCACCGTTTTATTGAGGTAGCTAAGTAATTCCATGTAATAGTTCTTGAACTTCGGATTATGTCTCTTTTCCGTAAGAGAGATAATGGAAGCGTCGTTGCTAGGCAACCATCGGCAATAGCTCCCTCTATATCAGGAAATTAACTTGTCGTTTCGAAGCAGCCATTGATGACTTATTATCTCTGTGGTTCAGCTCATTAATAGTACAGCAATTCCGCTTGGAGACACTGGAAACAACCGATTGCTAAAATTGGATTATAATCTATCGTGAAGGCTTTACTCTTAATTAATCCGATGAAGGTCTTCGTATGATAGATATATTAGGATTTATTTATTACAGTGTCTTCCGTAAAACATGTGAGTGTTTTACACGTTGCAGTGTTTTCACGTTGAACAACTGCAATGATAAATTGTTCCTGTAAGAAGGTTTAACGTGCATTGAATGTAATATGAAAACGGAAAAAAAAAAAATAGAGAATCGCAAATTCGTTTGCTTTCACGCATTGAGACAGCAATCTGGGACAACTGTTTCGTCCTTATTAGGACTCATCAGCCAGATTTAGCTTTGATGCTCTAGCTCAGAACGCGTGAAAGCCTATGGTTCCTTCTCCCGCTCTCGGAAGTGGGACCCGGCAGAAAGCAAACAACAATAGAAAAATCCCTATAACCAATACAGACTAATTACCAGTGCTTAGCGGGCTAAGATAATTAGTCTGTATTGGTTATAGCAATTCTGAGATTTAAAATCTGGGGTAAGACTGTGGTAAGGGTTGAATTCACGATCTCTGTTGGCAAGATTCCTTTGAAGGAAATTTAACCCCGTTCTCTCCTAAGTTACACTAATTTCCAAAATTACACAGAAATTAAATTAAGAATAAATTGAAGCATAATTAACACCTGAATAATAATAAAAAAAGATTCTTTAATTTTTATTTATTAAATGACGATGATACAGTAAATGAAATATCTCATTGAAAACAATAGTTTTAACTTTATGTTATTAAAATAAAATCTCACCTGCGGTACTAGGGCTAATTTAGGTTTTTTTGGAAGAAATCGATTCATTATTACATCCTAGGAAAAAAAAGTGATGGAAAACCGAAATTTTTTTTTTTTGGTTGTTTTTAAGAAAATTTGAATTAAAAGCGGGACTCTTTTTTTGAAGCACACGTATAAAACAAAGAAAATGGCGTTTTTGAAAATGAAGCATTTTCCCAAACGAAACATCCTGGACATATCTCAATTAGCCTAACCTACAGTTAACTGCACGGGAAATGTGTGTTTATTTTTTTGTTTTGTTTTATTTACAAAAGCGGTTTTTTCGTTAGCTTCAAAATGGTGCTACAACCTCTTGCCTTGAAAATGTGCTCATCCGCCGCCCGCGAAAGAGTTCCAAGGAAATCTCAAATTTTCTTAAAAACTCCCCCCCCCCCCCAAAAAAAAAGGTTTTCCATCACTTTTATTCCTAGTATTTATTTATTAATCGTTTTCATCCAAAAAAAATTAAAATTGGCCTTAATTCCACAGGTGAGATTTCTTAGAAAACTACCAATAACAATTATTAGGTTAATTTGAATTTTTCGTAGCGTCTTTGTCATGAATTATGGTAATTGGATATGAGGAACTGTTCTGTGGTAGGCTGAAGGATACATTACGTCATTTCGTAAGACTTCTGTAAAACCTTGACTGGTAGCAGTTACGAGTGATTTATAAGTGACTTCCCCTCAAATTTAAATTACGAATTGAATTATTCCTTTTTCAAATTTGAAAAACAAAGGAACAGGTAGGCAGTTTGTGCTTCTCCCATTTTGTAATTTTGTTTTTACTCAAGAACAAGCACAAAATTAACAGCAAAAATGAGAATCAATAAATATTACTTCATTTGAACACTGCCAAGTCGTGGGTGTTTAATAAAAGTTACAAAAAGGCGAACAGGAAGCGTCACGTGATTTCACAATATCCTGTGATTTTGGCGGCAGATCAACATGGTCTGATCATCGCGTCCGACACCTTTTCTTCGATTTTTTTATTCCTCTTTCGTGCCCTGTTCGTTTTTTGGTACATTTCCAGCTCATTCTTTATTCAGACAAAGTTCTAGCGAATTTGGGCTTTATTCCATCAGGTAAGACAGAGTTTTCTATCTTTCTTAAGGAGATGAAGCAGAATGGACTATTCCAGCCCTTGCTCTAAGTCACTTTATCCTTTTAATTCCTTAAAAATTGCATAAATAAGATTTCATTACAATTAAAAGAGGTTTTTGGAAAGAAAGTGTTTATTTTATCCTAAAGCCAATTAAAGGAAATTCTTGCCAATAATTCGGAAACTAGTGAATTTAAAACAGAAATCGTTTATCTGTTTAGATTTAGAAAAGAATTATTTTAATTTCAAATATAATATATATGGAAATATGAAGTTTAATTGTAGCCTTACGTGTCAATAAGTTTCTTTTTTTTTTATTTTGATTTAAGATTTAAAAGACTTAAAAATTAAAGAATTTGAAGCCTATTTTCATTAAATTACTTTTATTTTAATTTTAATTTCACATGATAGCAGACGGAGTCCAATGAAATTATTCAAATACGACTTAAGATAAACAGACAGACGAGTAGTTCGTTTGTTTAACAGCAGGGTCTCTGTACGATATTTAGTGCAATTACAAATGTAGTTTTAGTAGAAAATGCAAAAAACAAAAAGAACAGTCATGGAATACATTACAAATAAATGGAAAAACTCACAAAATCGATCGAAACATAATAGCCAAAATATTTCTATTTCGATACAGTCAACTTAGGTTCCTCGAAAACATGTCTTAAAACTTACTTTTCACTAAATAACCTTTTTTTTTTTTTTTTTTTTTTTTTAAGCATTTATCCTCGTTATAATTCTAAATACATTCTTCGAAAGTTGATGTTTATTTCATTTAAAATTATACGACATTGGAAAACTAAGAAAACCATGGGTTACTACTTACATGTATTCTCAGTTATCGGAAATAATTTCTATTTTTCTGCCGAGTAGAAGAGAACGAGATTGGCCTTTTGGTCTTTCCGTCTTTAACCTACCTATATACTGTTATAATTATTATTTTTCTATTATTCGCGTTTTTTATAAGGTCACTCATATCCAGAAGGCTACGCTTGTGGAAAATGAAATGCGCGAGCGAGGAAAAGTGACCGGATCCCGTCGATTGTCGCTCGTTGTCACCGTAAAATGGGATAAATTTGTATCAATAGCCAATCTTCGTAGTAATATATATTTCATCAGCCTCACCCTTACCTAGTGGAAAACGTTCCAAATTACATCTTTAGTTTGGCTGTGCAGGCCCTACAGTAACCTGTTCTTATGACGCCGCCATATTGCTTTCTGTAGCAATGAGTTCCAGGATCAACTAAGTGATCCTTTCATGGTCATTCTTCTTTCTCTTGACTTACTATAAAAAGCCTTTATTGGGAATATTTTATGCAAATATGAATATTTAGTTATGTTGAGACCAGATGTTACTAGTGTCATCTCAGAACAAGCCGTTTCACCTTAATTGGCGATCATCAGTTGAGAGTAGTCAATGTAAACAACAAGGCTTAAATAAATAGGTTCTTTTAAAAAACATAATGCCTTCGTCTCTTTATTGCAAATCAAGTGCATTATTATCTATTGCATGCGCACCACGTTTTTTGTTTTAAATCTTACACGTATTTTCATAGCTATTAAAACTGTACAATCACAAATTTTCAGGACTATCTGTATGGGGTTAGGAATTTGTATGGGGCTAAGAAAAATTATTTTATACTTTTTACTCCGTTTTAAAAACATGGTATATTCAAAAAACTATTTTTTGTAACTAATTACAGTCGGACCTCTATTTAACGAACCTCTATTTTGCGAATTTCTCTATTTTGCGAACTTTTCTTTGGAACCAAGAACATTTTGCTAATTTCTTCGTAAAATAACCTCCAAATAGCGAAGTGCATTTTCTATTTAACGAACTTTTTCGTGGTATCTATTTTTTTTCCCTCCTTGAAATGTTTTTATTATTAATATTCCCTTAGAGGAAATGAAAGAAATGTGGATACAGCTGAGGGACAAAGAAGAAATTAACGATGATGTGCTCATTGATGATTATCTTTCACTTGATTTTGAAGATGAGGCCTCGGAAACACTAACGGAATCGGATATTTTGGACAGTGTCAAAAATAAAAACAATACAGCTATGAATTGTGATGAAGATGATGAAAATGGAAATGATCCTGATGCAGAAATAAAAAAACCTTCGTATGATGAAATGCTAAAATCATTTGAAACAATCCGACGCGGATTACAGTTTGAAGAAAATACTGAAGGGATTTTTAGTGCATTGCAAAGATGCGAGACATACTATTGCAAAAACACTTTTTCAAAAACAAAAAAAAAAACTCAGACAACATTAACTGACTTTATTAGTAAAATTTAAGTACGCAATGAAATGTATGCTTTACGTCATCAAAATTATTATTTTTTAATAATATTTATTGTTTATATATTTTAAGTCTGTTTTATGTAGTTTAAAATAATTTTAAAAGGTGAATCTCTATTTAACGAATTTTCCATATAACGAACTCTTTTTCGGGATTTAGCGACTTCGTTAAATAGAGGTCCGACTGTACTTTTTTATGTATATTATTATAGTAGAAGATTATTGTATTTGGATAAAGTTTAGAAGTAATTTTTATTTCTAAAAATAATTGCGAATGCTTTGTGTCTGAATGAGCCATTTCGTAAAAAATGTAAATAGAAAAAAATTTCGAATACAAAGATATGTTCATCAATAAAGCGCCATAAGCTTTGTTTAATTTCGCCCGAACCTGGGTTCGAATCCCGAATTGGGCTTGGATGTTTCGTCTTTCTTTCAAAGCCTTATTCTGAATTTGATATCGGACACTGAAATACGATCAACAAAAATAACTGATTTATTTTAAAACAGTGCTTCTCAACCCTCGGTATCCTTCCTAATCTCAAGAAATCCTAGTGTTACAACGAAAACCTCTATTTTTTTGAGGTATGCATGGCCTGTAGATGGAACACCGTTTACTGTATAAGTATGAAAGCGCGTTATGAAGATTAAAAGAACCCACTTAATAAAAACAGTATTTTACGTGTATCCCATAGTGATTAAACTGGGAACCGCCAACACACAAGACTAGTGAAAAAAACAACAAAATATTTATACAGTTAAAGAAAGGTTACATTCCACAACCGGTTTCACCTCCCATACGAGGCTTTGACGACTGCCAAAGCTGCATGAAGAAAGCGGGATTATATAGATGTGTCGACCAATGGGAGAAGTTCATGACGTCAGACGAGGTTGTCAGCCAGGAACTCAGCAACCACCTGGTGGTAAGCGGAAGAATCAGTGATGTTGATACAGGAGGGTAAATGAGATACGGAGAACAGGAACCGGAAGGGAAATTGCTTATTGTCATCAACAATTCCCTCTCTCTTCATGCAGAGAATTGTATTGGAGAATGTGTAATTCCAGACATGACTTTTAATATTATTTTGTCTGTAACAAAGAAATCCTCAGGAATGCGAAATGGCGGGGTGGGGGTGGGTGGGGATGAATGTTTATACATGATTTATTTTTATAAACTGATGTTATACCTGTAGATTCTCAAATGTTATCTCACAAAGCGATTCTCAAAGAATACAACAACAACAAAATAGGATCTACATATGCATAGAAAAGAAAAGTTAATTCTTTCTGGCCCAGTCTCCTCCGAAACCATATAAGACACAGAAATACAAATAAGATGGCAAATGTTAGATGTAGTATTGAGGATGCTCACATTTTTATTTTTATCTATATGGGTCAACCGGATATTCGAGACATTCTCGACACATTCCCGGTGTCCGAGACGTGCTCGCGGTCACAGGTGATGAGAAAATTATCTCAGAATCCAAGATCAGGTGATGCCAAGTTTGCTAGTTTTTATAAAAATGGGAAAATAAGAAGAAATTTAAAATAGATATTAAATATTTTCAACAACTTTATTTATTAACACAAGAGGAACAAGTAAACTGTAAGAAGCGTAAATGCAATGGTTCAATTTAATGAGTCAATAATTACATCATAATTCAGTGGGAAATATGGGCTTGTTTACTTTTGTATAATTGTTTAATACGGGATATAACTTAGATCTGAAGGAGGCCCTTCTACTTAAAATATAAAAATGATAAGAATTATTGAGTAATTTTCTAGCGTTGTTATCGATTTCGGCTCGGAATCCTGCGCCATCTTTAGGAGGAACTAAACACTACATTAATATGTCCGTGCCATTGTTGTCTATCCATCTCACAAAATCTTTTTCGACATGTGATTTTCCTTTTCGAAACAAACGTAGTTTTCAGTTTCTTCTGAAGAAGATCCAAGATACTGGGCCGAAGAAGAAAGTTTTCATTCACTCGTTATATAATTTTTTAAAATAAATTTACTTTTGGAAGCGCAGTGGTGCCTCAAAGAAAAAATATACAATGATAAACTCACCAATGAAAAATTGGTGAGAAAATTCATGTGCCAGCAGTGCGCAGACCTCAATGAATTTTTTTAAAGCATTAAATTTCAAACTGCGCATTTGAATTATTAATAATAATAATGGATGAGACCAAAATATTCGCAAGTGACATCTGTTCATACTAGCTCAGTATGGAGACCTTGTTATTTACTGTGACTTCTCCTGGCTGATGATCGCCAACGAGAGTGAAACAGCTGTTACAGGGTGTCACTTGTAAATAATTTGGACTCATCCATTGTAATTAAATTTACTTTTCTTTTCTTTTTTCTAAAATCTACATAGGAAGTGATTTTCTATGAATATTTAGGTCTAGGGTCACGTGTCTGGTACATCCATTTGCGGTTGCCATTTTCCCTAGATTCATTGTCGATGCAGATCGACACCAGTCTCTGAAATGTGAAAGGACGCGTTATTCACACCCCTGAGACCATAAATTGCACTTTAAGCAATCGCAATTGCCTCTTCATTTGACTGACTTTCATCAGAAGGCGTAGATTCCTGGAATGAATATTAAAACGATAAACATCTCTCTTGTATTTGGATGAGTTTAGTGTAAATGCAACAGTTCATAACATTTCATTAATAACAAGAAACGCGAAGAACTTTAAACCTGAGTTAACTGTCAATATCTATTTATCTATTAAATATAAACATTGAACATTTTGTAATTTTCTGAATAAAAAATAATTAAATCAGCATAAGTTGTCGGATGAACGTGAATCACATCAAACCGTTCGCTAATTAATGGATCACTTTAATTCGTTAAAAAGGGATATAATTCCGTATTTTAAGCAATGAAGTTTTAATAGAAATAAGATGGAAATCCATTGTTTAGATTCCAATCCTTTTTTTTGAGGAATTTTTGTCTTCCTTTTCGCGCCAATTCTTCTATAAGAACTCCTTTGGAAAAGATAGCGAACATGAGTTAGATGACTTCTAGTCTTTAATAGGCATACTGCGTTTCAAGAAGATTCCTACAGCAGTTCAAAAGAGGACACACACACACAGACAGACAGAGAGATCTAATACTGTACTGGAAAAATAGACTAAAATGACAAAACGATTCACAAAAGGATTTATCAAACACTTCTTCTTCCTTGTGCGCATGCGTGTCCTCAATCCTCCAATAAGTTGAACAACTGAATAATTTTTGAAACTTACAGATTTGTAAATTTCTATTTCCACGGAGTAGACGATCATACTTTTATATGCGAAAGTTTTTAGATATAGATATATAATTTATTTTTTCAAGTAATTATTACATTTGATGATATTAATCTATCTCCATCTTACTCATTAGGGCGTATGATTTTTTTTTTAAATATTTGTATTTTTATTTTCTGTAATTTATTTAAGTAAATGATAAATCTTATTCATTTGTTTTTTTTTTTTTCCCCTTCTACTTCATGAACTTCCTGTTTTTTTAGATGTATTCAGTGTATAAACGTTTACATTGAATTCCAAACGTTCTGAAGAAAACACCTATCTGCTATCTTACTCCTAGATGGAGCTGCCTGTTGCTAAGCAACAAGTTCAAGATATTAACGAGTCAGATCCATCGTCTGTTAAAAATTCATTGGTGCGGTAGAACTTAGCCATAAATTATGTAAACTTGTTTAAGTGGCGAGTCCAAAAATTTCACATTAAAATTTAATAAATTTCTAAAATGGTCGATTTCAAGCCCTTGATGGGCTTTGTATCTTCCCTCAAACATTTAATGTGAACATTTAAAAAGAAGAAAAAAAAAAATCCAAATAAACCAAAAAAAATCGAATTAATGTATTATTTCATTAGCATTTGCTGAAAGTTTACATAAAACATTCTATCTGGAATATTCAGTTCGTCTTACATTTTCCAAGAAATACGGTGGCGCCATCTGGTGAGATGAGACTGTATAAATTCTGTGTGTGTTGTTAAAGCTCTATTACTGCGTGTAATAAAATCACTTTTTCAACAGAAAAAAACTGAACTCGTAAGAAGTTGACACAAAAATAATTCATGGCAAACAGTTGACTGTTTCAATCTTGTATGTATTTCTAGTTAATGATGTAGTGACTTACTCAAACTCATATAATTTAGCTTCAATATGTTATTTTTACAAGATGCCTATCTCCATGTTTTTTCTGTGTTCTGTTAAAAACAAAACAACAAACCCCCTAAATTTAGATTTATTTATTGCTTCTAGTTTTTATTTGAAGAGTTGATAAAAACAAACCAAAATGGCTTTTAGTTATTATGATTTTTATCAACTACGGCATCACTCAGTATGAGATCTAAATTCCCTGACGTTGTAAACCATTCGACACCAGAACACCGACAGTTTTTTGATAAGACGCTTTCTGAAATAAAAGGTTAAATTATAAAACATTTCTCTTAAAATAAAGCAATCAATTTTTAGATTTTCATGATATAAAATTAAGCTGAAATCGTTGTAAGAATTTGTTACATCAATACAAAAGAGACCATAACACACATATCTTCAATAACAAAAATATATCTTCACATAACATGTTTCGAGATTATTTTCTCGTCTTCAGATGCATATAGAAAGAAAAACATATTTACATCATTCAATAAGTCAGTGATAGGCCTATTAACTTTAATTATAAGATATAACTTTAATTATAACGCAGTGCATAGGCCTATCACTGACTTATTGAATGATGTAAATATGTTTTTCTTTCTATATGCATCTGAAGACGAGAAAATAATCTCGAAACATGTTATGTGAAGATATATTTTTGTTATTGAAGATATGTGTGTTGTGGTCTCTTTTATATTTATACAGTCTACACACAATGAATAACTTTAATTTGTTACATCAATTAAAAAAGATGACGGCCAACACACAAATTAAAAAGTTTTAAAAGGTTGTATTAACACATTTAAAAGAATAAAGCCAAACTTAAATTTAAAAGCCCAGCCGAAACGTAATTTATTCTTATAAATGTGTTACTATAACCTTTTAAAACTTTTTAATTTGTGTGTTGCCTTAATCTTTTTTAATAGAATTTGTTACATCCGAAGTCGGAATCGACTTGTTCAAATGTCAACAAAAACTGAACATTCATCTATTATTATTATTAGATGACGTTTGTTACCACTTTAACAACAAGTAGGGTGTTCCATCTACGAATATTATTGTTTAATTAAAATATATTCAGAGTACAGGCTTACATTTCTTATAAGTGTTTTTTTTTTTTTTTGCTAAATTTAAATGTTGATATAACGTATTTCTATGCTTCTGCATAGATTCGTTTGTAGAATTTATTTATTTATTTATTTATTGATTCATTTCAGATGAAAGTGGTCCCCATGGGTTGAGCACCGTCTGCTTCCAATGGCTGTGCTGTTTCGTTTGCCATACCCCATTCCAAGATGTCTGAGGGAGTTCGGAAACGGGCGAATACGTTTCGTCCTTTGTTTGCTCATCACCGTTTGCGTCTTACAAGGTTTCAACTACATTTACGTCCATTTCAAAGAGTCATCCTTTTTCCATCAGTATTACACTTCGGTCATCCAGACAATCCCCTGGACTCCAGGACCCTGTCAGATCCCAGTTGTAGACCCCTGGGATGACAGAGTCAAGCCCTACCTAACCAAGCTACCTCCCATTGAATGTGGGAGAGTGCAGCCAATGCTAACAGAAGTGCTAGATAATGGTGTTTTACAGTGGAATCGTACTGAGCTCAGACTTCTCAGCTTAGATCCACGGACAGTAGACTGCAGATACCAAACATTCCGTAAATCTGATTGTGATGACGATACCGTAGACATTGACAAACCACGGACCTTTCCTGGTCGCGTGGAACTCAAAGATGAATTTGTGAATATTTCGTGCAGGAGAAATGGTGAGTTCGCAGACTTTTACACCAATGTCCACTTCTGGGTTCCTGAAAAACCCGGACCATCTGCACGCAATACCACCGACATCTCAGAATATCCTAGCGTTTTTATTCTCCTTCTCGACTCGATGTCTCAGGCGAATTTAATTCGACAGATGCCCAAGACATTCCGGACTTTCATGGAGACGCTGAAAGGTCACCTGCTGTCTGGCGTCATCAAAATTGGAGAAAATACCTTCCCAAACATGGTGCCTATGTTGACGGGTCGTAGGCCCCGCATTGCCGAAGACGGGTTGCCCACTGTAGAGACGGAGTTCTTTGACGACTGGCCGTTTATTTGGAAGAACTTCTCCCAAGTGGGCTACACCACAGCGTGGGCGGAAGACGAACCTACCATCGCCTTGTTCAATTACTTGGCCAAGGGGTTTCGTAAACAACCAACCGATTATTACATGCGCCCCTTCTGGCTTGTACAGAAGCAGTCCCCTATCAGACACAACAGCAAACGCTGGTGCTTCGGAAATGTGCCCAATCATTATTTTCTCCTTTCTTGGTTAACCAAATTCCATAAAACCATTAAAGCTCAACGGAAACCATCGTTCCTTATGTCCATTTTCAGTGAAGTCACCCACGATGATTTGAATACTCCTCAATTAGCAGATGCTGCTTTTGCAAGGTTCCTGCAGAAGATCCACGAGTCTGGATATCTCGACAACACAATAATGTTTTTGATAGGTGACCATGGCTTGCGATTTGGTGAATATAGGACTACTCTCCTTGGTCGGATCGAGGAACGGATGCCGTTTGTGGCAATATCACTGCCACGATGGTTGCGGAACAAGTATCCGCATTTGACGAGGAACTTAAAAGTGAATGAGAAAAGACTTGTCACGTGGTTTGACATTCATGATGCCTTGTGGGATATAATCTTTCGACGTTGGGATCAGCCGCGGCGTCAGTGGAGCCGATTTGGCCACAGCGTGTGGTATCAGGTGCCGGAGAACCGCAACTGCCCGGAAGTGGCGATCCCCTCGAACTTCTGCCCATGCGAGGATGAATTCGCTTTGTCCACGTCGTCGTCCGAGGTGCAGACGGCGGCCGAGGTACTGGTGAAGTACATTAACGGGATTCTGTACCCATATCCTGTGTGTGAACTGCTATGGCTGAAGACGGTGCACATAGCGAACCGCGTGATGCCCAGCTCTAGCGTGGCAGTGCCGCATGGCTTCAAGATGCTGCTGCGGCTCATGGTGGAGGTATCCCCGAGCAACGGCATATTCGAGGCGACCATGATGGCGGACGCTTGGTCCAACGGATTTTCAGTGGCCGATTCCGTGTACAGGATCAACGTCTACGGCAACCAGTCCTGGTGTGTCAGCGAACGAACGATAAGGCCTTACTGTTACTGCAGGCATCAAGCTCAGTAACACTGTAAATTATTCCCGCACTTCAGAAAATCAATCTCAAAAAATATTTTTAATGCTATGTGGCGCAATTTTTAGTGAATATGATTACTAATTGCTGAGATTTAATTTATTAGATTTAATTTATTAGATCTTGCTACGAGAACTTTTTGTTTTAAGGGAAAAACAAAAAAGAAAAATTATACTTTAAAAAAAAAAAGATAATAATAGATATCATAAGATTTCATTTTAATCACTTAACATGAACACATTATTAAAACGATCTGTTATTTAATAATTAATTAAAAAAAGCCAAAATTTTATTTTGTTGAAACATAATTAAATCAATATGTACATAGTTATCTAATTTATGAATGAAATCAAACTAATTTCAGAAATCATTTCTTTATTAAAACCACCTTATCTTCGGTGAGCACGTGACACAAGTTTGATCCTTTGTTATAGATAGCTGTTTGAGCATAAATTGCGAATTCAGTGATTTATGACAATTGATCAAACTTGTACAAAATATAGCTAGAAACCACCCACTAGTACACCAACATTTCTTTAACTTGGATCATCACGCCGATTTTGATAAACCGATTATACGCTAATTTAGACACATATCAGTAAAATACATGATGTTAGTGAAAAAGATAGAAATAATTTTTTATTTCAAATGTTTGTAGGTCATATGTTCTGCAATATTGTTAAGCCTACGGTGTTAATGTTTTTCATTATGTACTAGAAAATTACTTAAACGGCGGAAGGATATTAAGGAAACATAATCCAGTCACAGCAGAGCGTAAATCGTCAATTGGTATCAATCGGTTAAAAAAAAAAAAAAAAAAAAAATTGGAACTATATTTTTTGTGGTCCCTCCTTCATTATTAACTTTCTGTCGCATCAGAAATCAGAGAATGGCTAAATTGAGTGATCTAATTAAAATTTCTGTATCAGATGTATTAGTAGCAGCTGTATTTGGTAGGAACACTTCCTAGAACACAAGAAATTTAGTAAATAGTTCAAGAATTCACCATTTAGGAGTTATTTGGCGCTGAGAGATATCTTTATGAACATTTAATTTGAGATTTGAATTTCATTCATAAGTTAGGTAATTTTCACTTTTTACGAATATTGTGAATTTGTTATTGTGTTGTGTGCTTAACGTGTTAAACAGATGTTTGGAAAGAATCTCAAAGAAGAATCTCGTATTTTTTTTTAGGTGTTAAATTAAGTGCCTAGAAATATAATACACAATTCACTTGTTTTCAGGTAATCCAAGTGTCTTAAAGGTTGAGCTGAAACAGTTTAATTGATCTACAAAGGAAATTGTGAAAACGTAACTTCAATAACAGCTTATCTCAACTTCAATTCTTGTAAAAGCTATGTAATTTGTCATCGATTAGTCAGTTCAGAAAGAAAACTTCCGGTTCCTGCCAGGAGCTGCGTATCGATCATCCAATATTCTGTAAGGTAAAGTGAGATGCTTAAAAAAAAAATCGCAGCTGAAGCCATTTATTTGTTAATGTTCATTGATTTCAGCGAATGTTTATCTTTATTTATGTCGATATATATTTGTGAAACAGCTTGTAAAGCGTATCACAATAGCACAACAATACAAGAAATCTCGCAGTGACGTCAGTCCAAAGTATCATTGTTGCTGGCAAAACTATCTCACAAACCAATCATTAAAATCTAGAAAAGAAGCTACACATATTCTGTGTTATTGTTATACATTACCTTAAATGTATTGTTAATTGAAAAAAAAAATCCTTTTTATTTATTCATTAATATTCTGGCAACTATTTTTATCACAAGTTCAGTAAACTTAATTCATTCAAATAATAAAATCGCAAAAGCACAAATTTTCAGATATTTCAAATTGAAGAAGAAAAAAAAAATATTTGAAGGACGAATTCTCTTGTAATTCCCTGCAAATCATTTCATAACCACTTCTGAAAATATCGTAAAAAAATATTTATTGAAATTTTGGGATGTACATGAATTCTATTTTGAATTCTGCACCATAAAATAAAACAATTAAAAAAAAGAAAAATCCTACGTTGTCTTTTTGTTTTCACTGATTACTTAGTTTCTGCGTTCAACAACAGATGGCGCTATGATCACTAAAGAAGCTGAACTACTTGCTCATACCAAAAGAAATTAAACATTTTATGTAGAAAGATATAAAGTTTGGAATTTAAATCAAATAAATTTGCAGGCATAAAATAGCGATGATAGCATAAAGACCATTACGTTTATCGTCACAAACCACGTGACTTGATAACTGATCGCTGGGACCGGTGTAAAATAATCGAGCAAATAATTGTTTTGTCGTGGCTTTTCTTTTGAGAACAAAATAAAAAAAGAAAAGTTATCAAAAAGCAGTTGGACCCCCCCCCCCCCCCCTTTAATTTTTCTCCTTTTTTAAAAAATAAAAAAAAAAGAAAGAAAGTTTTTTTTTTTTTTTTTTGTATGTTTTTCAGGTTTGTACTGGCTTACCTCATGACACCCAGCTATGACAATAGCTGTTGATTTGTGTACTGACATTGTTTCATTTTCAATAGCATTGCAGAAGAATGCGGAAATTTTTTATTCGCCAACGTAAAAAGCTATTGTTATCGGGTGTTGTGAAAGCAAAAACCTGAAAAACACAGCTTGCTTAGTATTGATGTTTTTATTTTCCTAAAATTCTCAAAAAAACAGGGGAAGGAGGAAAACCCACTATTGTTGAATTGAATTCTTAAAACTGTTTTCAGATAATGAAAAGGGAAGAAAAATCTATAAAATGCACAAATTCATTAGAATTGTTTGCTTTTAACGCATTGAGCCATTATCAAAAGCAATCTGGGATAACTATTTCGTCCTTATTAGGACTTATCAGCCAGATTTAGCTTTTGATAGCTATCCCAGATTGCTTTTGATAATGGCTTAATGCGTTAAAAGCAAACAATTCTAACGAATTTGTGCATTTTATAGATTTTTCTTCCCTTTTCATATTACATTAATGCACGTTAAACCTTCTTTATTATTATGTTTTCAGATAACTTTGTATTAATTTTTTTTGGTCTTCTCAAAGAAGAACACTACAAACAAGCGCTTGCTGTAGTATTCGGCTACTCCAAAACGTCCACAGCAACCGGTTATTTGAACTGCGATAATATTTCAGATGGTTTGTGTCCATTTGAATGTTCTATTGTTTATTTTACTATTAAATTAGGCCATCTAGCGAGCGGATTGGGTACTAAAAACTGTTTATGGCATTATTCAGTACAAGTAGTAAGAAATTTCATTTGTGCCTAAATAATTCAACAAATGATAACCAAGCAAGGGAAAATAAAAGGATTTCGCACTTTCTGAGTCTGTCATCGATGGAGTTTGGAGGGCTGACGAGTTCTAAGAGGACAAAACGGCCGTCCCAGTCTCCCTGGGGTGGCGAAATCCTTCCTTCGTTATCATTTGTTGCATTATTATTGACCCAAATCTAAGGACAACGTGGTGTTTTATAGGAGAAATATACTTATTCGAAAATTCGATGATAGTTATGCGAAGAAAAATAGTTTACCTAAAAAAAAAAAAACCAATTTGTTCTTCGACGCAATCAATTTTTTCAATAACGAAAACTAATATAAGGTTCACTATTGGCCAAATGTTAAATGGAGAAACAGCAAATTCTAAGAAACGAAACCAGAAAAAAACAAAACAAGAGGATATTCATTTTATATCCGGTTTGGGTAGAGTTGATAAAAGGTTGTTACCGTTTGGGCTTTTCAAGCCCTGCCAGGAAAAAGTACACCATGGCTAAGATTCCTAAGACTTAGAACCCGTGACTAAGAGTTCGATTGAAGGTCAATTTACTGGTTAACAGCTGGTTAGGAGCCCTCACAAAAAATACCATCCTGTACCGGTTTGTTTATTAAGTCAATTTTTTATTCGTTTCTTTATCAGTTTTAAACATAGTTTGCATAAAATATAAATGTCGTATTAAAGCTCAAGTCATTATATAAAATATAATATATCTGCACGAATGCACGAATTACAGGTATAAAGGAAATACAATTAATCAATGAAACTTTAAATACATCTTCGATTGTTTTGATTATCAGGCTCTACACAAACAATTGGAAATTTACAGTCGTATGTAGCAGTGACTATATATACAGGGTGTCCGAAAATTATCTTTACGATTAGTTTTAAATAGTCTTTTACTAACAGACTTTGATTGTAATGATAATTTTCGAACACTCCCTATATAATTAAATTTGTACGTTTGAAATATAAATATATACATACGTAGACCGAGCAGGCAAAACTCAAAGCTGGCCCTTCGAATTTCGCAGAGCAAAGATTTCAATCAACCATTCGTAATTTAGAAAAAGTTTAGAATATAAGAATACTAAACTATATACAGCCGGACAATGATATGAAATTTGAAAAAAAAAACCAATACAAAAAGCCATATCACTGTTTCTGTGAAGATACGGCCAATTTATCCTCAAGTCATCAGCGGCCTAAGTGAAAATTAAAATAACTAAAATTTAGAAACAATAACACAATATTCTAAGACTTGGCTCTTTTTTTATTCAGGTTATACCTTAAATGATGATAAATAAACAAATCCTATCAAGAAGAATTCAAATGATTAAATAAAATTTTGGTAAATTTTAAAAATATCTTTAACTTTATATTTTTTCTAAATTTTAAAATTTAAATTTATTTTGAAATTCTAAAATATATTTATTTATTATTTTAATTGAAAAATTATTATTTAGAAATCCTTATTAAGATATTGTACTTTAAATTATGCAAAAAATCTTCAAATTTAGAATTAATATCAAGATATCTTTTGAGTTCTTGTATAAAAATATTTTTAAATAAATTTCAACTGACATTTCTGGAAAATGTATGAAATCGATTAATTTTAAAATTGAATAAAAATGTCTTATTAAACAATTTAATATGTGGAAATTGACGATCAATACATAAATAACCAAAACAAGTCTAATAAACATCATTTTGCTCTTAACTATTTTTTAATGAGCTCCAAATTAATTTATGGCATTAAAAATAGGCCAAAAAAGAATTTTTGTCTTTGCTTTTGAATTGTGGGCGTTAACACATTCAAACAGGCCTTCCTTGAAAAGGAAGGGATTACATTGGCTACGAAGGGTTAAATTAAGTCATTTCAAATCGATGCTGAATTATTTTCAAATATTGCAGAAGTTGTGCCAACTAAGAAATTGAAATACATAAACTAATTGACGCTCAGATCTCCATTGCGCCATCGGACTGAGCACGTAATGCTCGCTTTGAGGTCTGGGCAAAGCGAAGATCGAAACAATCGTCACTCATACTTAAGTTGAAGCAAAAATAAGCATTGTACTAAACTTCACAGCAATCAGTTCGGCCGTTTTCACGTGAAGTTTAATGAAAATAGTAAAGTTTTGTGATTCAAAATTCTCGGAAAATAAATTAGTGAACGTGAAGCAATGACTGCACGAGAAATCTACGCTCCACTTTCATTTTGTGCCATCTAGTGGAGAAAAGACGAATTACTGCGCTTTGCATGTTCACTCAGATAACAGAATCTGATTTCTACAGTTTAGTCATGATAACTTGTCATTATAATTACTAATTATTATTACTAATTACTAATCACATAAGCAAAACTAAGATAAAAAACAAACAAAAAAAATTCACTTAAAAGTACTGAATAAAAATCATTAAATTAAATATAGATAAATTTTATTTGTAATAATTTTTGAATGGAATAATATGAACGTTACTTGAATTTTAATTTAACTTTAATGTTTTTTTAGTCTATTTACCGAAGGAAGATTATAAAGTCTGTGGTATGATTTTCTTTTCCATAAAAGTTTTTAACTAATTAACAAATCTTGTTGACGTGCTTATTTATGGACAGAACTATCTATTCTTCATATTTAAATTTGCAGAAAAGATTTTTTCTGTTTAAGAGGTCAGTGGAATGAACTCGTGCAGTGCCTAAAATTGCTAATTGTTTACAGTTTTCATTGCGTTTCGTTTAAAAAAAAAGTGTCCGCTCAATAAAGTAACGATCCGAGTGGCTGATTTTTAAATTAAAAATGTATAAATCTATTAACTTTTATAATTTAAGTTACTTTCAGTTTAGAAAAATACAGTCTGCATATCAATATATTTTTTTTCTTCTTGTATTCTCCTTTCCTAGTAACAACAAAACGGTCCTTTTTTATTATTATTATTATTAAAATTGGAAGTAATTGAAGAAAGAGAAAAATTCTAAGCTTACTATTTGAAATTTATAATTAATACAAATAATTTTATATCATTATTACTTCTCTCTTGTCTGTCTTATTCAACAGGCGCCTGTCCCTGGCTGTTTTCTTTCGGTACAACTTTCTTGCACCTATCATAATACCTTCCAGCATTTGTTTAGCCCTCCCTTTTCCATTTTGTATCAGTCCTTGGCCATCTTCAGATGTCCTAACCGGCTGCTTTGCCTCGAGCCTCTAGTTTACCCTTATGACATATGCAAATTTTATTTTTCTAAACTGAAAGTAACTTAAATTATAAAAGTTAATAGATTTATATATTTTTAATTTTATTTTTATTTCTGCCTATTAGAAAAAACACGAAAAAGAAATAAAGAAGCAAAAGCAAAAAAAAAGATAAAAAAAAATGAAGAAAATTAAAAAAAAAGAAAAAAAAAAAAGTAAAGAAACTGCATTAGCATATAAGATATGGATTAAAAAAAGAAAAAAAAAAGGTTTTAAAAAAAATATCGTCAGGTTGCTGACTTGAACCAGCAACCTCTAGCTTTGCAAGCCAGCACTTTATCACTTCAGCCACTGCTGAACTTCCTGCTTCGATTGTCAGACAGGAAGGTTTTAAGCCAAAGCGGGAAAAACACTCAAAAAATTATCGAATATCTCCAAAACGCTTGAGTGTTGGGCCCTAAAATCTGGTATATTTTTGAAGTACTTCATGAGTACTTTCATCTCCCAAAAGGGCATAAAAATCTGTTTCGTACAACCCGTGACCTCTCCTTTGTGAGTGTATAAACTATAAGTTTTAGAATTCATTTGTAACCTTAGACCTATTTCATTTTATTTTTGTAACTAGTACATTTATCTGTAACAATGACAGTTTTATACCCTATGTTGAATTTATATTTACTAATGTCAACATCTACAGGGATATTTTTTTTTCCATTTCTAATATATTTGCCAACTACTTCCATCAACCGATCTATGTCAGTAATTTTCCGTTTGTATTATTGAAAACGCTTCAAATTCAGAACAGCAACAACATTAGGCTACAATGGAAAAAAAAAAAAAAAAGCAACCTCTGAAAGGACTTGTGCATTTTGTTGAAACTCAGACAGCTGCTACGTAAGCCGAGATCAAATAACAAAATACAAATATAACAATTTAAACAGAGAACTTCATGAAAAAAAAAGGCTTAATAAAAATATTTAATATATATGTACTACTTATTTCGCAGTATCGAATTGCATTTTCAAGTGAATAATATTAAAATAATACTACAAGAATATACAAATCAAATTTTAAAACAATTAACAATAATTCTTTAGAAACAATATAGGGCCATTCCACGTCAAATCACCCGATGAGTTCACCACACCATTACAGATTTTTATGAAAATTTATTTGCATATAAAGAGTCATAAGATAAGAGATTCTGCAAAATATGGGATTTTTAGTTCAAATATTTGCCGAGATAAGAATTTAAAAAATTTTTTTTTTTTGTGCCAAACCTCTTTTTTGACGTATTTTCTTGAATATCTCATCTTCTAATCAAGCAAATGGAACCAAATTTGTTTTCCCCATGTAAAATTTTTTATGCTGAATCCAAAAATTCCAACGAAATTAGTCTAGGACTAATAGTTTTGTAGTAAAAAACTTGATACTCTTTTCGAATCGCGTAAATGAAATATTCAAAATTATTACTTTGTCACTGCATATTTATTTAGTAAATTCAAGTTATCCCTTGCTTTAGTCACAGCTCTGTAAGCAGTAAATCTCACTTATAACAGATAATAACCCAGGTTAAACCCCTATTTTCAACTGAATATAGTTTGAAAATACGGCGATTTAAACAGAAAATTCACCATCGCCGATCGCCGATGCTAGACACCTAATAATCCAAAACGTTATTGAAAAAATACAGGCCTTTTCATTAACTTCATTTCCTTTAATAAAAGTGTTTTACTGAGGTGTTACCTAAAATATTTTCAATAAAAATTAATTTTTTCTGACAATAAAAAATTAAAATACTAAACTCTGTTATTATACAGCGAGTTCTATTAATTTCAAAATTATTAACTAATAGTTATTAAGGACAAAATATCTAAAGCAACCATTTTTTTTTCTCGCTTTCTTTTCAAAATACGATTATTTCCGTATTTGTGGTTTTGAATCATAGACTTGGACAATCATACAATTTACTTTAATGAAATTTTGGTAGGAAACTCAACCCCTAAAACCAAAAGTGAAAGTATTCGGCCAAAGTAAAAGTCATTCCCGCCCTTTCCACAATTGTACGATTCAAAACCACAAATACGGAAATAATCGTATTTTGAAAAGAAAGCGAGAAAAAAAAATGGTTGCTTTAGATATTTTGTCCTTAATAACTATTAGTTAATAATTTTGAAATTAATAGAACTCGCTGTATAATAACAGAGTTTAGTATTTTAATTTTTTATTGTCAGAAAAAATTAATTTTTATTGAAAATATTTTAAGTAACACCTCAGTAAAACACTTTTATTAAAGGAAATGAAGTTAATGAAAAGTTAATGAAGTTAATGTATTTTTTCAATAACATTTTGGATTATTAGGTGTCTAGCATCGGCGATCGGCGATGGTGAATTTTCTGTTTGAATCGCCGTATTTTCAAACTATATTCAGTGGAAAATATGGGTTTTACCTGGGTTATTACCTGTTATAAGTGAGATTT